>OY757013.1:27528458-28050040 GCA_963580285.1 Lucinisca nassula | reverse complement strand
GTGACCTTGGAAATGAGGTCAAGGTCACCAAAATCTAATTGAATCTGCGATTTTTTGTAATGATATATTGTACCAAGTTTGATTAAAATTAATCAATTCAATGAGATAGATTGCAGACAAGCCCTTTTTCGCCCCAAAAAAGACTGTTTTTGGGTCACTGTGACCTTGAAAATGAGGTCAATTTCATCATGACCTAATGACTGTTTTCCTTTATCCTAGTGATGTGTCTATGCAAGTTTGGTCAAAATCCATCCATAGGTTCAGGAGATATAATGCTTCAAACAGGCTACGCTGCCGACGCAAACGGGATCCGCAACAAAAACAAAGGGAGAGGGACATAATTTTATGCAGTAGATGAAGGGTCAAAAGAATGTACATACCAGTCTTTTCTTAACCTCGCTGAAAACCTGATGAAGTCTCTGGCGGTACTGTTCCTCCAGCTGGAGAGCTACATTCTCCTATAAATAAACACATCAAATAATGACAGAAATAAACCACAAATCGTAACTTCATGTCGGTGATACACACTTGGTAATCTTGGGAGATGACAAGTCCTGCAAATGAATGATGTACAAGAACATCTGGCAATGCAAACAAAAGCTACTGGTTTTCAGTACAAAAATATCAGTGTATTTAACCCATGTTATACTAGTGGATTCTTCCATTGCTATATGTTGGACAAGTCCATTTGTCATATAAGGGGTCTCGGGCCTATTTTTTTTTTCATTTTTATTCTATTTTTGACGGAAAATTCTGTTAGCAAATAGTGCAGGCCCTGATCAGACGCCGCATTTTGCGTCATTTTGCGGCGTCTCATCTGGGTCTATATTGTTTGCTCAGGCCTCTCTCCGAAAACATGCGATAAACATGATAAAACCACTTACCTTTTTGGCTTGAAAGATAAGAGGTACTGCATCCTGTCTCCAGACTTCTTCCTCAGCCTCTTTTATAGTTGCAGTAAACGACTCTTTAGCTGTTGCTAGAGGTTGCTCATACATAGACTCGTGTCTTTGCTACAGTAAGTGGAGAAAAAGTATTTCAATGAACAAGACAATGGTTTGCTGATCAATGAACTTTAATACTCTATGATTACCGTATGAAATCCAAAAAATTCAGACACCTTGGGGACTTGCTGTAATTTTCCTAAAATTTTAACAAATTTGTATCATGATTCAGCAGTAAGTCCAATAAGACCTGTCGCCGGACAGGATAGCTCACCGGAAGTCGCGCTTTGACTCAGTTGCGCAAAGGCAAATTTTCAGACCTATAACAGAAACAAAGTCACAAGGAAAGAATCCAGTGCTATATCAATATAGTTATATTAAAATCTATCAATAAATGTAGCCGCTAGAGCAAAGACAAAGTTTTCCTAAAAATAGCCATAGTGACCTTGACCCGAGAACCCTGAAAGTCAAACTCCCTTGAGATATTATCATACCCAACATTTGTATGAAGTGACAGAGTGATGACAAAGTTTTTTCTAAAAATAGCCACTGTCCTTAACCTTGAGGTCATGACCTTGAAAGTTGAACTCGCTCAAGATATTATCATAAATTTGTTTGCTTGTTTGATTTGAGGTTTAACGTCCCCGTCAACTCTGTATAGGTCATTTTGGAGACGTTGCTTCCAATTTTGTGGGACTTTTACCCGACATTGAGATGAAATGACATCTCAAGCCCTGTCGCCCAATGAAACCAATAGGGTTTATAAGCATGGATGGTCCGACTCGCACCACTTTGCCTGGATAGGCTTAGATGCTGTAAGCAGTTTACCAGTACTGGTGTCGGTTTCAGCTCTGCGTGGAAGCATCATGCAGTCCATCTATTTCTTCAAGCCCCGATGGGAGGGGCGTAGTTATTATCATAAGCAAGGTTTGTGTAAAGTTATGGCACAATTCATCAACAAATGTAGCCCATACAGCCATGACAAAGTTATTCTAAAAATAGCCAGTGACCGTGACCTCTACCTCAGGACCCTGAAAGACAAACCTGCTCAAGATACTATCATACCCAACATTTGTGTGAAGTTATATGAAAATCTATCAATAAATACAGGTGCTAGAGTGATGACAAAGTTTTTCTAAAAATAGCCACAGTGACCTTGAGGTCATGACCTTGAAAGTTGAACTCGCTTGAGATATTATCATATGCAACATTTGTGTGGATTTATATAAAAATCCGTCAATAAATGTAGGCCCTGGAGTGATGACAAAGTTTTTCTAAAAATAGCCTGAGTGACATTGACCTTGAGGTCATGACTTTGAAAGTCAAACTTGCTGGAGATACTATCATAAGCAACATTTGTGTGAAGTTATATTAAAATCTGTCAATAAATATAGGCGCTAGAGCGATGACAAGATGAATGAGTTTTACGTCCTACCAACAGCTAAGGTCATACAAAGATGGGACCTCGGTTTAAAGACTCATCCGAAAGTTGGGAGAAGCCCGGGATCGATCCTGCGATCCCTAGTTTACAAGGCGAGTACCATAACCACTACGGCTTCTAGAGCAATGACAAAGTTTTTCTTAAGATAGCCACAGTGACCTTGACCTTGAGGTAATGACCTTGAAAGTCTAACCCACTTGAGAAATTCAAAGCAGTATCTATCACCATTCCAAGTCTCAAGTAAATTCGTCTGAAGGCAACCAAGAAATGATCTTAAATCTTCAGTGCAAAAACATAAAAGTCCTTAGTCTGTGACCTTGACCCAAAGGTCATGGTCATGTATGATAATGCTGCTGATAAAAACTTTTGACTAGTACCTATCACCAGCCCAAGTATAAACTAAATCTATCAAAAGGTAAATGAGTAATGAGCGCCTAAAAACTTTAACACAAAAACTTTAACATAAAAATTATAAGTCCGTGACCTTGACCCCAAGGTTATGGTCATGAGCGCTGATGCTGCTGCTAAAAATTTGAGACAAGTATCTATAACCATACTGAGTATAAACTAAATCCATCCAAACATGAAGTAATGAGCTCCTAAAACTTTAACACAAAACTTTAATATTAAAATTCTAAGTCTGTGACCTTGACCTTAAGGTCACGGTCATGGGTGCTGATACTGAAGATAACTAGAAATGTGTCAATACAACACAAATGCCCCACCCAGGGGGCTACCCCCCCCCCCCCCCCCCCCCACTACCGCAAAAGAAAATGACTCATATTACAATAACACCTGTCATTGGACAGCATAACTCCCCTGGAAAAGTGTCCTTAGGTCATTGGCATAGATTGGTGTATGGCTGATTAAACCTTGGAAAAATAACTATCAACATACAAAATAGGAACTCAATCCATCAAATGGTTTGGAAAATATGAGCTCTTACAATCGTTAACATGGAACATTTCTAGTTCTGCAACCTTGACCTTAAGGTCATGGGGCAGGGGCAGGGTTATGGCTGAATGAAACTTTTGACCTGTATCTATCATCATTCCAAATATGTAACAAATCCATCACATGGTTCAGGAAATATGAACTCTCAAAAAATATAACATAAAAAATTTCTATGTCTGTGACCTTGACCTTGAGGTAAGGGGTGGAGGTATGGCTCAATGAAACTTTGGACCTGCAACTATTGTCATACCGAATATGAAGCAAATCCATTATAAAGTTTGGAAAATATAAGCTATTAACATACTTAAATTTGAAAAATTCTCTTCTGCGACCTTGACGTTGAAGTCATAGGCTTGGGTGGGGGTATTACTGAATAAAACTTTGGACCTGCATCTATCATCAAACCAAATATGAACCAAATGAATCATAAAAGTTCAAGTTCAACGTGGTACAAATACCTTAACCTGAGTCTTAAACATTAAAAATTTTCTAAGTCTGTGACCTTGACCTTGAGGTCATAGGTATGGGTGGGGAACATTAAAAATTTCAAAGTCCATGACCTTGACCTTGAGGTCATGGGTATGGATGGGGGTATTGCTGAATAAAACTTTGGACCTATATCTCTCATCATATTAAATATAAACCAAATCCATTGTATGGTTTTGAAAATATGAGCTCAAGTTCTACCTGGTACAAATACCTTAACCTGGGTCTTAAACGTTAGAAATTTCTAAGTTTGTGACCTTGACCTTGAGGTCATGGGTATGGGTGGAGGTACTGCTGAATAAAACTTTGGACCTATATCTATCATCATACTAAATATAAACCAAATCTATTGTATGGTTTGGAAAATATGAGCTCAAGTTCTACCTTGTACAAAAACCTTAACCCGAGTCTAACAGGATTACGTACGTACACACTTTCGTACAGAAGGACATACATTCGGACGCAAGTACGCACATATGCACGTACCCACGTACGGAAAACCGAAAAACTCTATGCCCCCCCCCCCCCCGGCATCATCCGATGCAGGGGTATAAAAACTTTAGCCCCATCAAACTGCTCCTTTGGGCCTGCACTGTTTGCTTGGGCCTGTCTGTCGGTCTGTCCCAATATTTAGGATCATTATGGCACTTAAGTACATACATGTGATTTGTTTGTTTGTTTTGTTTGATTTGAGGTTTAACATCCCCGTCAACACTGTAAAGGTCATTTTGGAGACTTTGCTTCCAATTTTGTGGGACTTTTACCGGACATTGAGATGAAATGACATCTCAAGCCCTGCCGCCCAATGAAACCAATAGGGTTTAAAAGCACGGATGGGCCGACTCGCACCGCTTTGTCTGGACAGGCTTAGATCCTCTAAACAGTTTACCAGTACTTGTGTGCGGGTCGGTTTCAGCTCTGTGTGGAAGCGACATGCAGCCCATCTATTTCTTCAATTCTTCAAGCCCTGTGATAATTTTGATCACAGTTTTCCATGATCAATCCGATATATAAAACAATATCTTTTTTCACTGTGGTCAGAATGCAGAGAAAATCTGTGCTCACTGCACAACTTGTCGGCCTCAGTAGCTCAGTAAGATACAAGTCTGACTGGTGATCAGGGGGTCACTGGTTCAATACCTGCCATGTCTGCAACATTCTTTTGTGATATTGATCATGAAATCTTTTCTGTAGTCATTCTCTCCATACCACTGACTCAAGAAGGGCAGTTGTAAGTTTCTGAGGAAAGAATGTGCACAGTACTGTTTAAACAAACTGGTATTTTTCTTATTTCTGCACAAACACAGATGTTGGGGTACACCTTGCTGAGGTGCTTCTAATTAGTACCCACAACATACGTTTTCATGCAGAAATAAGAGAGGAAACAAGATGTGTTTGTGAAACACTAATGCCCCCGACAGTTCATGTGAAATATGAAAGCCATATCACTATCCAATCAAAAGGTATGGCTAATGTTAAAGTTTTTAAAAAGTAGGTCAAGGTAACAAGGTCATTGTGACATGGAATGCACATGTGAAATATGAAAGCCCTGTAACTAACCAATCAAAAGTTATGGCAAATGTTAAGTTTTTAAAAGGTCAAAAGTCAAGGTCAAGAGGTCAAAAGTTATGAAACTGCTAAAAAGGACTTGTGACAAGGAATGCATATGTAAAATATGAAAGCATTAACAATTACCAATCAAAAGTTATGGACATTATTAAAGTTTTTAAAAAGTAGGTCAAATGTCAAGGTCACGAGGTCAAAAATTACATTACCACTGGAAAGGTTTTGTGACAAAAATGCATATATGAAATAGGAAAGCCCTATCAAGTAATATTCAAAAGTGATGCCCAATGTTAGTTTTTGCGCACAGACTCGGACCAAAAACTATATACCCCCAAATCTTTGATTCTGGGGGCATAATAACTCTACATATATAGTTCCAAGTGCATTCAAACACAGCCAAATTAATTTGTACCTACAGTATGTAGTCATCATACCTAGATACTGTAGTTACAATGTTGAAAAAAAAATATCCAGATAAACTCTCCTTGATTTCTTTGCAAACTGTTCGAAGCCCAGTGTTATATTGAGTACAGTTCAACTTCAATGACTTTTATTTCTAGTTTTGGCTTTCTGGATCTGTCAAGATTATCTCACTTATTTTAAGCTGATCGTTCAACAGAAATGGGGGAAAAATACCCAAAAATGAAAAACACCTGACCTTCCGTTGCAGAACTTGCCTTCTCACTTAACCCTCAAACACCTTAGGCCTTGAAACTTTGTGTTCAAGACAAGGGCAGCTCGAGCCATAATAACCATAATTATTGAGGTGAGTCTAATGAGTACACACAACATACATAAACCATACCTATCTATTTCTTATCTGGAGCTATCATTACGATAACACACCCCGTGCAACATGGAGAATTCTTTTGTATCTCCTAAATGATTATTTTTCTGATGAAAATTTTTTTTAAAATGTTTCTTATTTATATTCCAAAAATATATAACTTGCGGGTGCTCATTAGAACCATCTCATCGAGGCGGTTCTAACGAGTACCCACAACCTATGTCTTGGAGCAAAAATAAGGCAAAAAATGAATACCCAATAAACCCCCATTTTATATAGATGATCATTACAACGTGTTAACATAATGATACTGTAGGGAGAATTCCCAAGGGACTCAAGAGCAGGTTGGACTCAGCCACTGTGAACAAGCCAATAACGCTTGTTTGCTTCACATTCTCCCAACCTTTTGCCAGCCAAGATAACTAACACATTTATTTAAGTTCTTTTGTAACGTTTTCTATGTTAGAAATAGAGGAATCTTACAGGAGTGTACATGTATTATTGAATTTATTAAACGAGTTGTGGAAAAGGGATAAAATGCGAGGCTTAGAGGCTTTGCCAAGCATTTTATCCCTTTTTCTCAACGAGTTTAATAAATCCAATAATACATGAGAACGAATGCAAGATTCTATTAATCATATGGCATTTGAAATGCATTTATTCACGATTCATTTACAAAAATGTTAATATTCCACCATTAGTAAACCATGTAACATTACGGGGCGTATCTAATTAATTTGCACATTTAATCCACTAGTGGATTATCAAATTTATCACATGGCGTTATAACACTCTCAGACATGACGTCATATGATAAAATGACTTTACACCAACGTCAAAGGAACTAGAAATGACGTCATATAACAGCGTTATTCACACGCTCTTCTTCCCTGTGATTTATTGCAGAATAAATCACAGTTCCTTTCCTTTGCCTATATAGGCATGCTGTGTTAGAATTCATATTATCAAAAATTAATGATCATACCTGTCCCTGTTTGTCCAGCCAGGCAGTAATTCTTGGTCCAAATTTATAGTTAACATACATAAACATAAGGATCCAAGACAGAGCCTCTGGGAACTGATGGTCAAACACAATCCTCTCCTTAGATAGGATATATATTAACAAACCCCAGGTTAATGTGTAGGGACCTGCAAAGAAAAGTTACATGTACATATCTGCTAATGAAATATTAATTAAAAACTTTGTTTTGAAAAACTGAGTGCAGGATGAATATGAGTAGTAAATAAACAAGAGGCCCATGGGCCACTACGCTCACCAGAGGTCATGTAGTTTACACCATATACAGGCAAGGTGCCCATCTTGGTCATGTGACAACAATACCACGAATAATGTTTAATTGCCTCATCCCCATAGAGGCTTTTAATGTAATTTAGTTTCGATCATCACAGCTCTTTTACTGGAGAAGAAGATAAAAACACTGAATCTGAGCCATCCAAGACAAAGGTCAGTAATTACCTTGACCTTTGGAATTGATTAATTTCCATTCATCTGATTGTAAATAATATTTATGATGGATCCGGCTGCCATGCAATCAGTAAAATCCACCGTCTTGCTCTTTTTCGATACAAATGTCTAAGTGACCAAATTTGACCTTGACGTAAAACAGGTCAAGGTCAGCTAAAGGTCATCAGTTGAATAAATTTGGTAGAGCCTGAGTCCCCAATGTTACATACCAAATTTCTAGGTCATCGGCTATTTGGTTCCTGAGAAGAAAATTCTTAAATTCTTTTACCGTATATGAGCATGGCGGCCACATTGGTCAGGTGACCCAGTCCTTACAAAACAAATTTCATTCCCCCTACCCATAGAGGCTCCAAATGTAATTTGGTTTCAATCATCCCACCAGTTTAAGTGGAGAAGAAGATAAAAAAAAACTGAATCTGAGGCATCCAGGATAAAGGTCAGTAAATGACCTTGACCTTTGGAATTGATAAACTTCCATTCAGCTAACTGCAAATATCATTTTTGATGTCACAGCCTACCAGGCAATCAGAAATATCCACTATTTTGCCTTTTTTCCATACAAATGTCTAAGTGACCAAATTTGACCTTGACATAAAATAGGTGAAGGTCAAACAAAAGTCATCATTTGAACGAATTTGGTAGGGCCAGAGTCCCCGATGCTGCATACCAAGTTTCAAGATCATCAACAATTCGGTTTTTGAGAAGAAGATATTCAAAGGTTTTTAACCATTTATGGGCATGGCGGACATATTGGTCATGTGACCCGGTCCTCACAAAAAACTTTCATTCCCCCAATCCATAGAGGCTCCACATGTAATTTGGTTTCAATTGGCCAAGTAGTTTAAGTGAAGAAGAAGATGAAAATACTGAATCTGAGCCGTCCTTGACAAAGGTCGGGAAATGACCTTGACCTTTGGAACTTATAAACTTCCATTCAGCTGATTACAAATACCATTTCTGATGCCACTAGTTACCATGCAATCAGAAAAATCCACTGTTTTGCCTTTTTTCCATAAAAATGTCTAAATGACCAAATTTGACCTTTAAGTAAAACAGGTCAAGGTCAACCAAAGGTCATAATTTGAATAAATTTGGTAGGGCCCGAGTCCCCGATGCTGCATACTAAGTTTCAAGATCATCGGCTATTCGGTTCTTGAGAAGAAGATTTTTAAAGGTATTTACCATATATGGGCATGGTGGCCATATTGGTCAGTTGACCCTGTCCTCACGAACAAACTTTCGTTCCCCGATTCCATAGAGGCTCCACATGTAATTTCGTTTCAATTGGCCAAGTAGTTTAAGTGAAGATCAAGATGAAAATACTAAATCTGAGCCGTCCTGGACAAAGGTCGGTAAATGACCTTGACCTTCTGACCTTATAAACTTCCATTCAGCTGATTCCAAATACCATTTCTGATGCCACTAGCTACCATGCAGTCAGAAAAATCTACTGTTCTGCCTTTTTTCCATACAAATGTCTAAGTGACCAAATTTGACCTTGATGTAAAACAGGTCAAGGTCAACCAAAGGTCATACTTTGAACAAACTTGGTAGGGCCCGAGTCCCTGATTCTGCATACCAAGTTTCAAGATCATCAGCTATTCGGTTCTTGAGATGAAGTTTTTTAAAGGTTTTTACCATATATGGGCATGGTGGCCATAATGGTCATGTGACCCAGTCCTCACGAAAAAAATTTTGGTTCCCCCATTCCATAGAGGCTCCACATGTAATTTCGTTTCAATTGGCCAAGTAGTTTAAGGGAAGAAGAAGATGAAAATACTGAATCTGAGTCGTCCTGGACAAAGGTCGGGAAATGACCTTGACCTTTGGAACTTATAAACTCCCATTCAGCTGATTGCAAATACCATTTCTGATGCCACTAGCTACCATGCAGTCAGAAAAATCCACTGTTTTGCCTTTTTTCCATATCAATGTCTAACTGACCACATTTGACCTTGACGTAAAACAGGTCAAGGTCAACCAAAGGTCATAATTTGAACAAACTTGGTAGGGCCTGAGTCCCTAATGCTGCATACCAAGTTTCAAGATCATCGGCCATTCGGTTCTTGAGAAGAAGATTTTTAAATGTTTTTACCATATATGGGCATGGTGGCCATATTGGTCATGTGACCCCATCCTCACGAACAAACTTTAGTTCCTCCATTCCATAGAGGCTCCATATATAATTTGGTTTCAATTGGCCAAGCAGTTCAAGTGAAGAAGAAGATGAAAATACTGAATCTGAGCTGTCCTGGAAAAAGGTCGGGAAATGACCTTGACCTTTGGAACTGATAAACTTCCATTCAGCTGACTGCAAATACCATTTCTGATGCCACTAGCTACCATGCAATCAGAAAAATCCTATGTTTTGCCTTTTTTCCATACAAATGTCTAAGTGACCAAATTTGACCTTGACGTAAAACAGGTCAAGGTCAACCAAAGGTCATAATTTTAACAAACTTGGTAGGGCCCGAGTCCCCGATGCTGCATACCAAGTTTCAAGATCATCGGCCATTCGGTTCTTGAGAAGAAGATTTTTAAAGGTTTTTACCATATATGGCCATGGCGGCCATCTTGGTCATGTGACCCAGTCTTCACGAACAAACTTTCGTTCCCCCTTCCCACAGAGCCTCCACATGTAATTTGGTTTCAATTGGTCAAGTAGTTTCAGAGGAGAAGTCATTTGAAAATGTTGACGCAGACGCGGACGCGGACGCAGACGCGGACGCGGACGACGGACGGCGGATCACTGCCTATACTATAAGCTCCCCCGGAGCCTTCGGCTCTGGTGAGCTAAAAAGTATTCTAATTTTAGACTGAGGGTCAGTTATCCTGGATTAAAATAAAGAATTTTTAACTGTCAGCTTCACAAACTGTAAAATGGTGAAATGTTAAATGCTCGAGCAAGCACAGTATGTAATACAGTAATATTTTTTGCTGAAAACGGGAGTATTTGTAATGCATTAACTCCTAAGCTGCAGAGAAAAACCATCTGAAAATGTTGTACGCTTATGTTGTCTGCTGAATCTTCTTACAAACTTTTCAAAACTATTTCTTCATGCAGGCAAACAGTGTGGACCCTGCTCTAACTGCTCCTTTGTTTTGAGGTTTAGCAACCCCGTCCAAACTGTATAGGCCATTTGAGAGATGTTGCTTCCAATTTTGTGGGATTTTTACCCAACAATGAGATGAAATGACATCTTAAGCCCTGTCGCCCAATGAAACCAATAGGGTTTATAAGCATGGACTGCCCTACTCGCACAGCTTTGCCTAGGCAGGCTTAGATCCTCTAAGCGGTCTGTTTCAGCTCTGCGTGGAAGCATCATGCAGCCCATCTACTTTTTCAAGCCCTGATGGGCAGGGGCCGCATCAGAATGCTCCTAGAGGAGCAGTCTGATCTGAATCAACAGTGTTTTCAAGAAGGACTTTAGCCGGCAGATGGCATGTTATGGATTAAGACATAACACCATCTCATCCATTAATCACATTAACAAGCTCATGAGCACCCCTGTAAATCCAACTTTTTATAGTACAGGGATATACAAATATATTTCTTATTGCTGCACCAGGACACTGTTTGTGGGTACTCATTAGAACCATCTCATGATAAAGAATTACTGGCTTTCATTGTGCTGCCGTTCGGCAAATCGTATCTGTGAACTGTTTACTAGTACAAGTTTATTCCAGTCTTGAGCATTGTGTATTTCCAGCAATATGGCCAAAATGAAGCTGCCCGCAGCAAAAAAATGCTTGTTTAGGGCTGGGCATCTCAAGGAATGGAAAATCGGACAATTTGCTGGTTTGATAAGGTGGTCAGAGAAGGGACATGAATAGGGACTTTTATGTTGACAATACGGCAAATGTCTTGACAATAAGGAATATGATGAAAATATCTAAAGTGGGTTGAACTTGACACTTCTGTGTTTTCCAATGTCCCATTTTAAGGTAGGCCAGGTCAAGGTGTAACCAACCCCCTTGAACCCATAATGCCTAGCGGCCTTTCTTTGGAACAGTGGCATACACTGAAGACCCAGATCAGATTCTGGGTCTTCACTGTTTCTTGAAAGTATATACATTGTTGCAAAACTTACTGCTAATAAAGCAAACCAGGCACCCCTGAAACTGGAAATGGACTACTCCAAACTTATTAGAAGGAAGATTCCATTGTCATATGGGCCCCGTCAAGCGATTTTGGTACTTATCGCCTATGCGAGCAGTGAAGGTTCAGGCGAGCCTGCGCATTCGCGCAGTCTCGCCAGAACCTTCGCTGCTTGCTCATATAAGCAGTGAATCAAGAGGAAGCTTCAGACAGAAAGCCATATCCCTGGCCCCTCTGAATGGCTGGGCATGCGCAGTTAAAATTTGCCATGACGGAATGCTCGAAGACAGAAATTCGCTTGGCGGGGCTCATATATGGATTATACACAGCTCCAGATAAGGAGGAGAAACAGGGATAATTCAAAGGTAATATTTCTTATTACTTAAGCCTGGGTTGCAGGTACTTGTTAAATAACCTCGAGTAGGTTCCAAAAAGTACTCACAACATAGAGAAAACAGGAAAAAAATTATACCTTCTTTATTGCCATTACTTCTCCTTTGGTCAGGAGTTATTCCCTGAACAACTTCCCAATGAAAATAAAATGTATGAATTTCATGTATAATAATTCTAACTTCAATGGGTCAAACACAGATGTCAGTTAACCCATAAAATGCAAATCATGACAAGAATTATTGTCATCTGCGTTGTCGTCTGCCAATTACTTTAAAGGTCATTTTTGTAAACCATGTGGACCCAGATCAGACTGCTCCTCTAGGAGCAGTCTGATCTGGGTGCACACCGTTTGCCCACATCAAAAATATTTCCAAAAAGTTTGCAAGAAGATTCAGCAGACAACATAAGCAGACGACATTCTCAGATGCAGCTTTTCATGGCATCTTAAGGGTTAATTCAAACTCGTTTTCAAGTCTCTAGAAAATCCTTCCCATAGCTTCGGTAATGATTTTTGGCCGTACAGAAAAATTTTCGGAAGTCTGCGGGATGCTTTTGATGTTTATTTTGGACGTCCGGAAGCGATTTCAGGACGTAATATATGCTGTACGGCCGCCTAACGGAAGCCCTGTATAGAAGTTTTAACAATCTGTTAACTAACAACCTTGTTAGTTTTTAACAACCGGTCCATGGTGCTAAAATTAACCCGCAGTGGCTCAAACTACCCCTATCTACAGTTTTTAATGGTTCCAAAAGGCATTCGAGCAATTGAAGATCCATTGTATGTATACAAATGATACATGTACAAAGAGCCGACACATTCTCTTCACCTCCTCAAAAGTCTCACCTGTTACTCCCAGCCTGGGATACAACGCTTTGAACCAGTTGTGTGGAATTATACCAAGGTGATGTTTGTCTGGTACGTCAACCATCACAGGGTGGGCGTAATTCTTTAAGTCACGTTCCGAGCCATAAAATATGTCCTGGGCGGTCTGCCAAGTTCGGAGCTTTCTGGCCGTCTCCATGGCCTTTTCCTCTTCACTCTTTATCACCTTCTTCTCTTCTGGCTTAACATATAGGTATAACGATTCTGGGCCTGCATGTCGCACCTGCGTGGTGCTGAGTAGTCTTGCCAGTAGCCTGAAGAGAGAATACAGTAATGATTCTAATTATAGGGACAGACAGGCCTAAGCAAACAGTGCAGACCCAGATCAGACTGCTCCTGAAGGAGCAGTCTGATCAGGGTCTACACTGTTTGCCATTCCATCTGCACTTCTTGGCCGCCTTCCTGGATCGGGGAACAATTTTTTAAATAATTTTAGGAGTATTACAGCAAGTTCTCAAGACGTCCCAATTTTTAGGAATTTTTACGGTATAAGGTAAATAAACCTCTTTATAACACTGTTCATTATTTCTTAACCCTTATCTTGCTGTTCACGACAATCCTTGTCTTTGCAAACAGTGCAGATCCAGACCAGATGGCTTCTAAAGAAGCCATCTGATCAGGATCTACACTGTTTGGCATTCATTTTATGAATTTGTAGCAATAAATCACATCAAGTAATTTGATTGGTTGATAGACAATAATGGGTGTGGCTTAAATGAATATTCAGCAAGAGAAGGGTTAACACAGGTTGATTAAACACAGTTTAACCCTTATCCTGCTGAAATGTGTGTCTGAATTTTATGTCCCACCAACAATTAACCCTTTTTGTACCAAATGGAATCTTCCTACTAAAATATGGCAGGAGTCCATTTTGAAAATTTAGGGGTGACAAGTTGTGTTTTCTTCAAAATTTATTAGGAAAATCCCTGAACTTTTTGCAAACAGTGTAGGCTCTGATCAGACGCCCCGTCTGATATGGGCCTGCACTGTTTGCCTGGGCACTTGTTTTGAGGTTTCTGGTACAAAATGGGTTAGGTCTTTCTGAGATGGGACCTCGGTTTAAAGACTCATTTGAAAGTTCGGAAAAGCTATGAGTCAAACCCACGACCCCTGTTTTATGAGGCGAGTAGTGTTACCATAACACCCAGGAGGCTTCTATTATCCTGCTGAATAAATCTATTTAGCCACACCCATTGCAGACTATCAACCAGTCAAATTACTAAATATAATGTATTTGTTAACCCTTCTCTTGCTGAATATTCATTTAAGCCACACCCATTTCTGTCTATCAACCAATCAAATTACTTGATGTAATTTATTGCTACAAATTCATAAAATGAATGCCAAACAGTGTAGATCCTGATCAGATGGGTTCTTCAGAAGCCATCTGATCTGGATCTACACTGTTTGCAAAGATAGGGGTTGTCGTGAACAGCAGGATAAGGGTTAATTTCCCAAACAACATGACAGTGTAGATTCTTCATCAGATGGCTTCTGAATCTGATCTGGACATTCACTGTTTTACAAAGATAGGGGTTGTCCTAAATAGAAGAAATAACCATTTCTGTAAATTTTTGCATTTTTTTTTTTTTTTTTTTGAATAGTTTTTTGATCCCAAAACTGTACGAATTTTAATATATAAAAAAATATACAAAAATCTTAAATGATTATTTTTTTCTATATAATATAATAGTTTTGGGTTGAACTGAAAGGTTTACATCACAAAAACATGCCTATATAATTTTGACCCCCTCGAACCCCACTTTTATATAGTGAAACTGGGGTTTCCGGGGGTACACCTAATTTTTCTTATTTCAGCTCTAGAAATATAGATTGTGGGTACTCGTTAGAACCACCTCGATGAGGCGGTTCTAACGAGTGCCCACTATCTATATTTTGAGCAGAAAAAAGATAAATATCACAATTTTTCATCATAAAATTTTCATATTTTCCGGCGATAAATGTGGCAATGTATTTGTATAGCCATGTTTGCGTAATGCACATGTCATCATTCATGTACTTAATGAGAGAAAGGGAAGTCTCTTTCCTAGAAATCTCCTTACCCTTGTCCTGCTGCATAAATTAATTTACTTACACCAATTTCAGACTTTCAACCAATCAGATTACTTGATGTACATGTAACATATTCTTTTAGAAAAATTAACTAATTGAATGTCAGTACAGATCCTGATCAGACTGCTTCATCTGATCCGGATCTACACCGTTTGCAAAGGTAAGGGCTAATTAAGTAGATGTCATTCAGTCATCAATCTTCCAGTCAACACAGCACTTGTCTAACCTTTTAGTAAATATTAAAACGGAGATTGTCTTATTCACCGGTTACTTCAGTAAACTAAAATACATCTTGTTTGTTTAATTTAGGTTAACGTCCCCGTCAACACTAGGTCATTTTGCAGAAGTTGCTTCCAATTTTGAGGGACTTTTAACCATGTTGAGATGAATGACATCTCAAGCCCTGCTGCCCAATGAAACCAAACGGAATATATGCATTGGATGGTCAGACTCACACCACTTTGACTCTGCAGACATAGTCCCCACGACAGGCTTAATCCTTCTAAACAGTACTCATGTGTTGCCAGTTTCAGCTGTCCGTGGAAGCACCATGCAGTCCAATCTATTTCTCCAAGCCCTGATGGGCAGGGGGAAACTAAATACATCTTCACCATTGTGTAATTTACCCATTAACTGTCAAACACAACTGAAATGGCATTTTAAATTTTCTTATTCTTTTCATTCTCTAAATTTTCTCTCCCCATCCCCCCTTTTTTTATTTTTTAATTCAAACAAAATGCCATCCTCAAAAAGTAGCTTCATACTTATGGAGAGCTTATGTATCGGTGGGTTCTTTCACTGTTATATGTTGGGCAAGTCCATTTGTCATTTACCAGGTATTGGGTCCACATTTTTATAATATTCTAGTTTTGAATGAAAATCCTTTTAGCAGTTTAGACCCTGATAAGATGCCAAATCTGGTTGAGGTTCTGCACTATTTCTCTCTAACTGTTTTACGGGTTTCCATGTAAAAATAGGTTAAACCATTAACTATACAGCAATCCGCCCCCGCCCATCGGGGCTTGGAGATATAGATTGGGCTGCACAATGCTTCCAAGCAGAGCTGATACTGACCGCACATGAGTACTGGTAATCCGCTTAGAACATCTAAGCCTGCCCAGGAAAATTGCTGCGAGTCGGCCCATCCATGCTTATAAACCCTATTGGTTTCATTGGGTGGCAGGGATTGAGATGTCATTTCAACTCAATGTCAGGTAAAAGTCCCACAAAATGGGAAGCAACGTCTCCAAAATTACCTAAAAAGTGTTGACGGGGATGTTACACCTCAAATCAAACAAAACAAAACCTATACAGCAAGAAAAAGTATGCTTATACTTACAACTGTGTTGGGTGTGCTTTACAGGCAGCCTTCAAGGACCCTGCAAAAATAAAATAAGAATTTGATTGTTTTGGGGTTCAGTGGCCCAGTCAACACTATTAACCGTTTTGGTACCAAATGGCAAATGGAATCCTCCTCCTTATATACAGCAGGAGTCCATTTCAAAATGCAGGATTGTCAGGTTGTGTTTTCTAAAAAATTTACTTGGAAAATGGCTGAACTTTTTGCAAATAGTGTAGACCCTGATCAGACGCCACATTCTGTGACGCCTGATCTGGGCCTGCACTGTTTGCCATTCACCCCTTTTGGGATTTCTGGTGATTTTTTTATTTTTCCAAATCACTTTCATCCATTAAGGACAATGGAGTGCCACAGTTCAGTCATTAGCAGACTAATATATGTTTCTGATGCTAAAGGTCCTGGACCAGTGGGGATAAATTTTCGGTGTCCAAACAAGCTCAATTGGCATCATTTGCAGGGATGAATGCAACAAAGTGTACCATCCTTTCAATGAGGACATTGTGTGTGTGTGAATTCGGGTTTAACGTCGGTTTCAACAATTTTTCAGTCATATCACGACGGTGTCTGGTTGCGACAGGGAGCTCAATGCTCACGTTTATAGTGCTGCCTCACTGAAGTATCATGTCCCAGACACATTACATGATACCACATCCAGTCACATTATCCTGACACTGGATCGACCAGTCCTAGCTCTACCCCGTAAATCTGAGTGCCAAGCGAGGAGCAGCTAGTACCATTTTTAACGACTTTGGTATGTCGCGGCCCGGGATCGAACCCGAGACCTCCCGTTCCCCGGAGCGGACACTCTACCAACTGAGCTATCGGGGCCGGTATGAGGACATTGTAAAAGGTAAGGTAAGGTAAGGTAAGGAGGTAAGGTAAGGTAAGGTAAGGTAAGGGTAAAGGTAAGGGTAAAGGTAAGGTAAAGGTAAGTAAGTAAGTAAGAAAAGACTTTATTTTACGAGGGTGACTACATTTAGCATATAAGTAAAGCTAATCTTCCATGAGGCCCTCAAGATATGATGCAAATGTATATAATAAACAGTTCTGTACAATATAAAACAAGTACAAAGTATACAGAAGATTCACAATGCATATGTAGTGTGATATGCTCAACAAATTAATGAACTCTGTTGGTTTAAGTCTGAACTAGGATAGAAACTCGATATGCTCATCATGCAAATATGATTGGTAAGGTTGACACGATTAATCAGACAACCGATTATTCAATTGATAAATTCTACAAAAATGATTATCATTACTGATTTGCTTGCAATCGATTATTTGATAAGTACAATTTACTACCCAAAGCTGTGCTTAAAATAGCTGTATATGTGGCAAACAGTACACACCCAGATGAGACGCCACGTTCTGCGGCATCTCATCTGGGTCTACACTGTTTGCTCAGGTCTATCTGTTCAAATACGTATGGCAAAGTATAACATATGGTAGGAGTCATGCTCATACAGAAAGCCAGACAGATAAAATTATGACCAAATATTCAGTGATTACTAATCGGTTATCGATCGCAATGATAGGAATGATAATCGATTATCATTTCAGCTCCGATTAGCCAGCCCTAATGACTGGGCATCTCAGAATAATCATAACAGTGTAACAATGTTTCCCAACTGCTTGCTTAGAAGCTAGGAAGAGAATGTTGCAATTCAGGTATAGTAATTCAATTGCATACAAAATAAGACAAATTACTAAACAAAACAAAAATGTACAGGAAGACTGTGAAACCTTTACCAGTTCATATGTATTTTAATCACAGGGGCTAACATACATGTAGACTAGTTATTTCGTTAGCCATTTCACACATCCGCCTAAAGATATTAAATGTGCACCAACTCTTGAAATTTTTCACAACCGATGACATCGGTTGTGAAAAGTTTCAAGAGTTGGTGCACATTTAATATCTTTAGGTAAACTGTTCCATATGAAGCATCCTGAATAATGCATGCTTTGCTTAAAGCATTCCTTTTTAGGTTGAGGAGGAATGAAACAGCAAGATGCTGATGATCTTAGATTAACAGACGTATTAATTTCATTTCTCAATATAAATTTTTCAGAAATATAAACAGGTGTCAGCTCATTATATACCTTAAACATAAACTTTGCTTTTCTAAGGAACAATCGATCATAAAAGGACAGTATTTTCAAAGAACTCATAGCTTCGTGTGAGTCTTCAACATTGTAATCCAGTATAACTCTACATGCGTGTTTTTGAAGCCGATAAATTTTCATTTTATTAGATTCTGAAGTGCTACCCCATACAATGATACAAAAATGAATGTGAGGTTGTATGTATGATTTGTAGAATTGAATATGATGAGTTTGTGATAAAAAACTTTTAATTTTAGACAAAAGCCATATGTTCGATGAGATTTTCTTTGTTATATGTTTGACATGGTTAAACCATGATAAATTATCATCCACAAAGACACCTAAAACTTTTCCACTGGAAACAGTCCTCAATGATTCAACCATATATTGAAGTATTTAATTCACCGCCTTAGGTTCGAGCCTCGCTCGGGCCACGTGTGAGACGCCAAGTTCTGCAACGGAAGGTCAGGTGGTTTTTCTCCGGGTACTCCAGTTTTCGCCCACCTCTGATTAACGATCGGCTCGATATGAGTGAAATAATCTTGAAAGGGCCGTAAAACCCAAAACCAAAAAAATATTGAAGTATTTAATCCCTATTTCCCAGTATTTCCCATTTTTGTTGAAATTTGGAGTGTTTCCCAGGGGGGATAATTACCGGTAAATACCAGTGGGAATTCCCACCACTGGTATTTACCAACCAACCTTGGTAACCTTGGCGTCATTTTGGAGAAATACTTCCAATTTTGTGGGACTTTTACCCAACATTGAGATGAAATGACATCGCAAGCCCTACCGACAAATAAAACGAATAGGGTTTATATACATGGATGGTCCGATGCGCACAACTTTTCATGGTCAGGCTTAGAACCTCTAAGCAGTTTACTAGTACTCATGTGGGGTCGTTTTCAGCTTGACATGGCTGCATGATAAACCCTATCAGTTTCATTGGTCGGGAGAGTTTGAGCCTTGAGATGTCATTTCATCTGATGCTTCCCTAATTTAACAGACTATAACATGTATCTTATCCTAATTTATATATATACCTTTCAATGGTTATTAAAGTATCATATAGCCTTCAATTTTGGTGAATCCGGTGATTTCCATGGTGATTCCCCCACCAAACTCGTCATATTGCAGCATGAGTTTAGTACCATGTGTAATGCACAAGAGGATTATTAAAGCACCTAGTGGTTATAAGCAGCAATATAATGCTTTATGGATAAACAACATCTATACCAAACCTAACCTAACCAAACCCAACAATATACCCTACAATGACCTACCCTACCATATGAATCTTGTCACCCCCGCCCATCGGGCTTGATGAAATATATTGGGCTGCATGGTGCTTCCACACAGAGCTGAAACTGACCACATATGAGTACTGGTAAACCGTTTAGAAGGACCAAGACTGCCCTGGCAAACCGGTGTTTGTTTGAATTGAGGTTTATTGTCCCTGTCAACATTAAGGTCATTTTGGAGACGCTGCTTCCAATTTCGTAGGACTTTTACCCAACATTGAGATGAAATGACATCTCAAACCCTGCCACCCAATGAAACCAATAGGGTTTACAGGCATTGATGGTCTGACTCGCTACGCTTTGCCTGAGCAGGCTTAAAGCCTCCAAGCGGTTTACCAGTACCCATGTGCGGCCAGTTTCAGCTCTGCATGGAAGAATCATGCGACCCAACCTATTTCTCCAAAGCAGTGCGAGTCAGACCTTCCAGTGCATATAAACCTTTTGGTTTCATTGAGTGGCAGGGCTTGAGATGTCATTTCATCTCAATGCCGGGTGAAAGTCCCACAAAATTGGAAGCAATGTGGTAGCTCAGTGGTTAGTGCACTTGCCGTTTATGCTAGAGGCACTGGTTCGACTCCCGGCAGAGGTTATAAAATTGCTGTGTCAGAACATGCACCACTGGCACCATTAGCAGGGTTGGTTGGTTGATTTGAGGTTTAACGTCCCCGTTAACACTGTAAAGGTCATTTTGGAGAAGTTGCTTCCAATTTTGTGGGACTTTTACCCGACATTGAGATGAAATGACATCTCAAGTCCTGTCGCCCAATGAAACCAATAGGTTTATTAGCATGGACGGTCCGCCTCGCACCGCTGTTCCTGGACAGGCTTAGATCCTCTAAGCGGTTTACCAGTACTAGTGTGCGGGCCGGATTCAGCTCTGCGTGGAAGCATCATGCAGCCCATATATTTCTTCAAGCCCCTATGGGCGGGGGCTTACCATTAGCAGGGATGAATGCCACAGGTGCACCCTCCTTCAGATTGGGGAAGTTAACTGGAGGCCCCCTTTACAAGGAGAACCATCCCCTGTGCAGATGAAAGATCCCTATCGTAATTACATGATTACTATGTAGGCTTTCATCCTGCAAACCTGGAGTGTATGTAATGTACACTTGCGAGTAATGGTCAAATGGACCAATTGCTGTATCAGTAAAAAGAAACAAAATGAGCTACCGTATTCGACCTATTTGCCGCACTGTGCGCTTAGTTTTTTCAAAATTGTATGAAAATATTGTGATGAAAAATCTACCTAATAAGCGCACACTCAATATGAAAAAAATACAAAAAAAGCTTCCGATATGATTATTTTATAGAGTTGAATTTCAGCATAGGGATTCACCACATATACATATGATTGTCTGGGTCAAAGATGCAGCAAAACTCAATATGAATTTGTTGGGCGGTTACTGTAAAGTGTGCGCTTGTGTATTTTTTTCCAAAAAAAGCTTGGGTGTGCGCTTTTAGGAGCATGTGCGGTAAATATGTCGAATACGGTAAATAGTGTTGACGGGGTGTTAAACCTCAATTAAAACAAAAACTACTATATCTTTCTCTTTCTTTTCTTTTTTAATATACTGCCATGCGCACTCATGGACATTCTAGTCAGGTTTGTATATTATACATACTCCGGATGAAAGCCATCACAGTAATCATCATCAACAGATTTTTTATTAACGTGCAGGTACAGGGGCAACGTCCACATAAGTTGGCCCCTTCCAGGTAGCTGGCTTGCTGCACGCATGGCAGATCTTACACCAGATCTCCAGGCCTGTCTATCATGTCTATGAGGATCGATAGCGGATAGCTTCCATTCTCTGCAATTTCTTTCTGTCAGCTGCTTCCAGGTCTTGGGCCTTCCAGGCCCCCCCTTTTCACCTACCTGTATGTCACAGGCAGTCTTGACTGCATCGTTGGAGCATTCTACATGTCCATACCAGCGGAGCCTTCTCTCTTTCAGGATAAGGTCCAGGTCCTCAATGCCAAGACGCTCAAGTAACTCGCTGGACCTGATGGTGACTTTGTCCTGTGGCTTGACATTGCAGATCTGTCTGATCATTGCCCTGTCATTCCGCTGAAGACGTCGGGGGGTTTGGCTTTGTCAATGGCCATGCCTCACTGGCATGGAGCATTGTGCTCTGCACACAGGAGCTGTAGACACGGCCACGTGTGTTGAACGGGAGGTGGCAGGACAGAATCCGAAGGACAGTAATCATGTTATTATGGTAGGGTTCTTTAACCTGCACAGGAGGCCTCCAGTTAATGTCCTGATCCGAAGGACAGTGCACTTTATGACATTCATCCCTGCAAAGATGCCAATGGTGTGTGTTCCGACACCGAAATTTTATCACCGATGCTGGGCATCAAACCCGGGACCTCCAGCATCAGAAGCAGGTGCACTAACCACTAAGCTATCACACTTCACAACACATCTTTAATCAGAATCAGAATTGTTACTGGTGACACGTCAAATGACATTCATACACCAGGACCTGTGATGTGGGAAGTTAGTCCCCAGCTCTAACCAAAGAGGTAAATTTAGCTACACAATCATCAGCACCTTCAGCTGTCCAAATAATCAAATCGGGAAGGGCATTCCAATCTCTAATAGTTCTAGGGAAGAACGACTCTTTATAAATGTCAGTTCTTGCAGTAAGGGTCTGAAACGCCAACGAATGGTGATTTCTACAGTGTCTAGCTGGGGGAACAAGGTCATCTGTTGGAATGCTGGCAGCACCCTTTAGACCTTTGTTTAAAAGGATTAGCCTACTGTCTTTTCTCCTTTTCTTGAGAGACTCCCATTTTAATTTTCCAAGTATTCCTGTCATGCTCCCAGTTTCAAAGCAGTAATTGCCTGTTACAAATCTAGCAGCTCTATTCTGAACTTTCTCAATTTCATCGTTAAGGACCACTCCACTAGGGTCCCAGATACAACTACCATATTCCAAGATTGGGCGAACAAGACCTTTATATGCTGCCTCTTTTACATCCTGAGGGCACTGATGAAGATTTCGCCTCAGGAAACCAAGCGTTCTATTTGCCTTAGTACACACATTGCTAATACGAGTATTCCATCTCAAGTTGTGTGAGACTGTCACTCCAAGGTATTTAATGGAGTCCACATTCTCGAGGACCGTTCCCTCCAAGGTGTAAGAAGCCTCAACTTTATTAGATCTCTTCCTAGTTATCTGCATAATATTGCATTTACCGTATTCGACCTATTTACCGCACATGCTCCTATAAGCGCACACCCAAGCTTTTTCTCGAAAAAATACACAGGCGCACACTTTACAGTAACATCCCAACAAATTCATATTGAGTTTTGCTGCATCTTTGACCCAGACAATCATATGTATATGTGGTGAATCACTATGCTGAAATTCAACTCTATAAAATAATCATATCGGAAGCCTATTTCTCGTATTGAGTGTGCGCTTATTAGGTAGATTTTTCACCACAATATTTTCATACAATTGTGAAAAAAACTAAGCGCACAGTGCGGTAAATAGGTCGAATACGGTAACTGGCTGAAATCTCATGCCCCATTTACGTGCCCAACATCCTAATCTATCTATGTCAGCCTGAAGTTTCAATGAGTCATCTGTATCTCTAATTTCCCGGTAACAAACACAGTCATCTGCGAACAGCCTTATTTCTGAGCAGACATGTTAAGTTGTGAAAATAAAAATGAGGGAGACAGCACGTTCAAGGAGGATTGACGAGTGCCAAAGGCGCGAAGTCTTGGTGGGAAGCTCCAGGATAGGCTAGAAAATGGTGCATTCTGAGAGCTTTTTTAACATTTTTTTTTATTCTTTACACTCCTGTTCATGGATAAATAACTAATAAATATTTTTAAAATCATTTCCTTGGGAAGATGCCTACAAACTAAGCCTAGCCATACCTGTGTTATAATGCTACAGCACAAGGCACAAGAGCATATCTTACCATTTATGCCCAGATAGGTTACAACAAAAGTAGCCCAATTGATTCTATATCCCAAGGGCCATCCAATAGCTAAAGTTTCAGAAGTGTAGCTCAAATAGTCTAGAAGATATGGCAAACTAATACTTTTTGACCTTAGACCTTGGGGTCATGTTGAGGTCCAGGTCACACCAAAATTAGCCCAATATATTCTATATGCCAATGGCCATCCAATAAGCAAAGTTTTAGAAGTGTAACTCCAATAGTATAGGAGATATGGCAATGTCATACTTTTTATCTTTGACCTTGGGGTCATGCTGAGGTCAAGGTCAAGCCAAAAGTAGCTCAATTCATTCTATATTCCAAGGGCCATCCAATAATCAAAATGTTGCAAAGAACATTCTCACTGATAAACAAAGTTTCAGAGTGTAACTCCTATAGTTTAGAAGATATTCCAAAGTCATAGTTTTTGACCTTTGACCTTGGGGTTAGGTTGAGGTCCACCAATAGTATTCCAATTTTTCTATATTCCAACAGCCATCCAATAACCAAAGTTTCAGAAGTGCAACTCCGATAGTTTAGAAGATATGGCAAAGTCATACTTTTTTACCTTTGACCTTGGGTTCAGGCTGAGGTCAAGGTCATGACAAAAGTAGCACCATTTATTCTATATTCCAAGGGCCATCCAATAAGCAAAATTTCAGAAGTGTAACCCCAATATTTAGGAGATATGGCAAAGTCATACTTTTTGACCTTTGACCTTGGATCATGTTGAGATCAAGGTCATGCCAAAAGTAACCCAATTCATTCTATATTCCAGGGGCCATCTGATAACCAAAGTTTCAGAAGTGTAACTCCAATAGTTTAGAAGATATGACAAAATCATACTTTTTGACCTTTGACCTTGGGGTCATGTTGAGGTCAAGGTCATGCCAAAAGTAGCCCAATTTATTCTATATTCCAAGGGCCATCCAATAACCAAAGTTTCAGAAGTGTATCTCGAATAGTTTAGGAGATATGGCAAAATCATACTTTTTGACCTTTGACCTTGGGGTCACGTTGAGTTCAAGGTCATGCCAAAAGTAGCCTAGTGCCATCTACATCTCATGTACTATCCACAGGCAAAGTTTGAAAAGTGTACCTTAATCGGTTTCAGAGGAGATCCATTCCATAGAAACGTGACGGACGTACATACACACACAAACATACAT
Organism: Lucinisca nassula; assembly: GCA_963580285.1. Classification (NCBI taxonomy): domain Eukaryota; kingdom Metazoa; phylum Mollusca; class Bivalvia; order Lucinida; family Lucinidae; genus Lucinisca; species Lucinisca nassula. Next base: position 28,025,032 of record OY757013.1, on the reverse strand, counting down.
ACAGACCTACGGCCTGACAAACACTCAACTCTGACACGAAAACAATATACCCGATTATTCTTCGCAAAAGCGGGTATAATAATCTAAGGTTTCGATCAAGTTTCAAGCACAACAACTTTATTCCCCTCTGACTTTTAAGTGTGGAAATACGGTAGATAATACTGTAGTTGTCAAGGTCAATAACGGTACTTTTTAAGTTTAAATTTATTTCAGACATGTCATAACAGCTTGTCCAATTAGCAATTAAAGATACTGCTAGTTATATAAACTTGACACGCATGATTAACACAAGCTGCAGCCGATATACTCAAAAGATCAAAATTGTCCGGCTGGCGAGATAAGAGAATAAAGAATGCAAATTTGTCTCGGACCCATCAATATTGATTGGTCCGAGGATTAGTTTATAATTTAATGATCCAGCCATTAGACGAGGGCCCCTCCATCCAAAACTTTCTCACCCGCTCAACAGGCGTGTCAAGGAGAACATCAATGATCTCCACCACCAAAATGGCCATGAAATCCACCATCCACAAACAGCAGCTACCTTTTTTCTGCACACGATCGGAAAATGACGTCATCCCATCACAGCAACCCCGCACATGTTTAATATTCAATTCTTTTATTTTATTTTAATGGGGCGTATTTCTTTTATATAAATGTTTGCAACCTGTAAAAGAATATTTTCTCGATAGCTAAACGCTTGTAGATAGAGCTGGATAGGGAACGGTGCCTTGCACAAAACCCGACTTATCCCGGGAAGTTTCGTGTCAATCACCAACAACAGTATACAGATGTGTTTACACACATTAAAGAGTTTGACTTTTCATGCCTAGCGTCTGCTATTTTGGCGCCAAAACATAACCATGCACGAGACAGTAGAATAGTCTGTTTTAACATACATGCATCTACCGTTAGTTGTAGCTTAACATCCTATGAGCGATTAGTATTACATCATTTTCACACTGATTGTGGATTAAACTTTACGAGTGGAGATAAATGCAAATTAGAGCCATAACTTAATCTTATTTTCACACCTTGTCACGCAGAAGATTGTAGGCTTATCGAGAGCACCAGAGGCTTGTGTTTACAATGTAATAATAGAAGAGACTGATCCGTGACAAATACGGTTGGCGTTTAAAACACAATTCGGTTAACTAACATGGTCTGTTGATTGAAGGAAATTAACCCTTATGATTTACTTTCATTTTTACAGTCACTTCAAGAAACGACTGTTTTCATTTGTTTATGCCCATCTGCAGTTCTGGAACCGTGTTTAAATCCCCAATAATACAGGACAGTGCATTAATTATTATCCGTTTTACTCACGGATTAACTCGTATTTTTCCGCTGGTTTGCACACACGAAAATACAGCTCAGCTTTTCAAAAATTTGCCCAAAAATGGTATTTTCATTTTTCCGGGAGTTTTATCCTGAATTTCGTGAGGCGTGAGAAAAGCTATTTTTTTCGGGAGTCCCCCGCGATTTTCGGGAGAGTTAACATGTCTGTCTGAGTCAATATCGAACAGCCTTATTTCTGAGTCAATGTCAGTGTAAATATCATTGATGTACAGGGTGAACAAAAGTGGACCAAGAACGGTCCCTTGCGGGACTCCAGACAAAACTGGAGCCCACTCCGAAGATTCACCATTAACAACAACCCGCTGTTTTCTGTAGCAAAGAAAGGAATCTATCCATTTGAGGGTCTTTCCCCCAATTCCATAACCAAATAACTTAAGATTTAAGTAGTTCATGAGGAGGGGTGTCAAAAGCCTTCTAGAAGTCCAGAATAAATGTGTCCACCTGTCCCCCTTTGTCCAAGATTTTTGCCCAGTCATTAATAACTGTGCTTAGCTGAGTTTCACAACTGTGTCTTTTCCTAAATGCATATTGACTGTCTGACAAAAGTTTATGTTCGTCCAAGTGGGCCATGATGTTTGAGCAGACTATGTGTTCCAGCAATTTACACAGAACACAGGGCAATAATTACGGGCAAGAGCCCTATCTCCTTTTTAGAAGAGTGGACAGATGTTTGCTAAGGGCCATTCTTTGGGGATTTCACCCGTATCAAGAGACTGTTGAAACAAGTGTGCAAAAACTGGTCCCAACTCATTTGCTAGTTCCTTCAGGACTCTAGGATGAAGCTCATCAGGTTCTAAGGCCTTACTGGGGTTTAAGCCTTGAAGTAACTTGATCACTCCTGCAGCTGTCACAACAATATTATTCATGAATGGGGCCGATCTTCCAGTCAATGGAACCTCCGTGAACTCAATTTTATTAAACGCATCATCGAATTGACCAACTAGTTCCTCTGCCCTTTCAGAGTCTGATTCAGCAACCCCCGTTCCCTCCTCTTTTATTAAGGGGCGGGATACCTTGCTTGTCTTTCTTCTGGCTATTGATATATCTGTAGAAGTCTCTGGGATTTGCCTTTACATCATCTACCAAGTTATTCACATGTATACAAATCATGCTGATTTTTTATATCAGTCTTGATTTCCGATTTACCGGCCCTGATAGCTCAGTGGTAGAGCGTCCGCTTCGGGAATGGGAGGCCCCGGGTTCGATCCCCGGCCGCGCCATACCAAAGGCGTGAAAAATGGTACTAGTAGCTCCCTTGGCTGACGCTCGCATTATCAGGGGTAGTCCTAGGAAGATAAATGAAGGCAGGTAAGTATTTGTTAGAGGATACTTTGTTTGTCGCAATAAAAGCTCTACAGAGCTTATGTTATTTGTTTCGAATATGCGACGTTAAATAAAGCTTCTTTATCTTTATTTCACGTCTCAAGTTTTCAAATTCTGTCCGGAGTTTACCACTTCCCGTCTTTTTTGCCTTTGCATGAATCTTATTCCTTGTCAGAATCAGAATTGTTACTGGTGACATTCATACACCAGGCTGCCCCCGCCCATAGGGGCTTGAAGAAATATATGGGCTGCTTGATGCATCCACACAGAGCTGAATCCTACCCGCACACTAGTACTGGTAAACCGCTTAGAGGATTTAAGCCTGTCCAGGAATCGGGGTGCGAGGTGGACCGTCCATGCTAATAAACCCTATTGGTTTCATTGGGAGGCAGGGCTTGAGATGTCATTTCATCTCATTGTTGGGTAAAAGTCCCACAAAATTGGAAGCAACGTCTCCAAAATTACCTTTACAGTGTTGACGGGGACGTTAAACCTCAAATCAAACCAAAACAAATCATACACCAGGACCTGTGATGGGGTGTAAACAAAGTCATGTTTGAACTGGGTTCGTCTGTAAGTGGAATGAGAAATGCTGTTGGGTTATCAGTCTGTGTGTTGTTTGTTGTGTCTCAGTCGTGTGTGCTACCCCACCCACCAAATGCCCAAAGGACTTGGAATAGCCGCTGAATAATTTTGAAAGAAAGACAACAACTAAAATTGAGATACATAAATCAAACGCAAGGCAGCAAAAGAAGTAACACAACATTAAATAAGCATTACCTGTCCTCGAAGCAAGCGTTGAAAGCATTTCTAGACTTTCGACGTTTGTTTCAGCAAGGTCAGGTTGTGAGTCGGCCGAAGGTAAAATCTGGAACCGAACTTAAGACATGCCGAAACCCCAAAGAAATGCCGAAAATATATTCACCACTTGGCAGTTACCTCCCCTCGCTCGTCATAATAATAATAATAATAATAATAATAATAAAAAAATATATATTAATAATAAACAAGAGGTCCATGATGGACGGTCGCGGGTCGTTTCGGTCCTGAGTCGTTTCGGTCCCTGGGTCGTTTCGGCCTTGAGTCGTTTCGGCCGGGTCGTTTCGGCCTGGGTCGTTTCGGCCTAATTTCGCGGGTGGGTCGTTTCGGCCATATTGGTGGGTCGTTTCGGCCTGATTTTTTTTCACTTAATTTATATGTATATATATTTTGTTTGTCGAAGATCAGCCTGTGCTTTTGCTATCTTCTCTCGTTAACACTTGAATAGGTCAGAAAACAGAAGGCTTTTTCAAACTGTGTAGACTCTGATCACAATGAACAGATCTATAGGTTATAAGGTCTTTGAAGGCATCTAGTAAATCCTGCAAGTCAGTGCCGTGTGATCAGTATCTGCTAACTACAGAAGCCTTCTGCCACCCAGGGCTATTTAGAAAAAAAAACAAAACCTTAGAATGGATGCGCACCATGCATGTCTGTATGTGGCACGTGAAATAGACCATTGTGCGCTTGCGTGCAGTCTTATCATACCATCGAGACGAACTTCACAAACCTTAAAATCTTTGGGAACATTCTGCAGACACAGCGACATACATCATGACGAAAACACGCCTAATTAATTTTGTCATTATCCACCAAAGAGAAAGACTCAGACAATCCTGCGCAAGAGTAGTGTGCAGTCTAATCATGGTCTTCAAAACTATGAACCTTCTGCAGCCACCATGACACACCAATTGTTATATATTTATTTATCTATTTACAGACTTACAATCACCCCTTAATCACTTTGGGTGGAGTTAGCTAATCCCCTTATTTTTGCATATAATTGATCAACTATGTGACGGTGTAATTACGTTAAAGTAACAGTTTGAAAACACACGTTAAATGCGAGCGTCTTTAATTAACAGCGCTCTAAGCGGTTTACCAGTATTTGTGTGCGGTCTGTTTCAGCTCTGCATGGAAGCATCATGCAGCCCATCTATTTCTTCAATCCCCGATGGGCGGGGGCCGCGGAAGGGGCGGGGGGGCATCAAACCCGGGACCTCCAGCATCAGAAGCAGGTGCACTAACCACTAAGCTATCACACTTCACAACACATCTTTAATCAGAATCAGAATTGTTACTGGTGACACGTCAAATGACATTCATACACCAGGACCTGTGATGTGGGAAGTTAGTCCCCAGCTCTAACCAAAGAGGTAAATTTAGCTACACAATCATCAGCACCTTCAGCTGTCCAAATAATCAAATCGGGAAGGGCATTCCAATCTCTAATAGTTCTAGGGAAGAACGACTCTTTATAAATGTCAGTTCTTGCAGTAAGGGTCTGAAACGCCAACGAATGGTGATTTCTACAGTGTCTAGCTGGGGGAACAAGGTCATCTGTTGGAATGCTGGCAGCACCCTTTAGACCTTTGTTTAAAAGGATTAGCCTACTGTCTTTTCTCCTTTTCTTGAGAGACTCCCATTTTAATTTTCCAAGTATTCCTGTCATGCTCCCAGTTTCAAAGCAGTAATTGCCTGTTACAAATCTAGCAGCTCTATTCTGAACTTTCTCAATTTCATCGTTAAGGACCACTCCACTAGGGTCCCAGATACAACTACCATATTCCAAGATTGGGCGAACAAGACCTTTATATGCTGCCTCTTTTACATCCTGAGGGCACTGATGAAGATTTCGCCTCAGGAAACCAAGCGTTCTATTTGCCTTAGTACACACATTGCTAATACGAGTATTCCATCTCAAGTTGTGTGAGACTGTCACTCCAAGGTATTTAATGGAGTCCACATTCTCGAGGACCGTTCCCTCCAAGGTGTAAGAAGCCTCAACTTTATTAGATCTCTTCCTAGTTATCTGCATAATATTGCATTTACCGTATTCGACCTATTTACCGCACATGCTCCTATAAGCGCACACCCAAGCTTTTTCTCGAAAAAATACACAGGCGCACACTTTACAGTAACATCCCAACAAATTCATATTGAGTTTTGCTGCATCTTTGACCCAGACAATCATATGTATATGTGGTGAATCACTATGCTGAAATTCAACTCTATAAAATAATCATATCGGAAGCCTATTTCTCGTATTGAGTGTGCGCTTATTAGGTAGATTTTTCACCACAATATTTTCATACAATTGTGAAAAAAACTAAGCGCACAGTGCGGTAAATAGGTCGAATACGGTAACTGGCTGAAATCTCATGCCCCATTTACGTGCCCAACATCCTAATCTATCTATGTCAGCCTGAAGTTTCAATGAGTCATCTGTATCTCTAATTTCCCGGTAACAAACACAGTCATCTGCGAACAGCCTTATTTCTGAGCAGACATGTTAAGTTGTGAAAATAAAAATGAGGGAGACAGCACGTTCAAGGAGGATTGACGAGTGCCAAAGGCGCGAAGTCTTGGTGGGAAGCTCCAGGATAGGCTAGAAAATGGTGCATTCTGAGAGCTTTTTTAACATTTTTTTTTATTCTTTACACTCCTGTTCATGGATAAATAACTAATAAATATTTTTAAAATCATTTCCTTGGGAAGATGCCTACAAACTAAGCCTAGCCATACCTGTGTTATAATGCTACAGCACAAGGCACAAGAGCATATCTTACCATTTATGCCCAGATAGGTTACAACAAAAGTAGCCCAATTGATTCTATATCCCAAGGGCCATCCAATAGCTAAAGTTTCAGAAGTGTAGCTCAAATAGTCTAGAAGATATGGCAAACTAATACTTTTTGACCTTAGACCTTGGGGTCATGTTGAGGTCCAGGTCACACCAAAATTAGCCCAATATATTCTATATGCCAATGGCCATCCAATAAGCAAAGTTTTAGAAGTGTAACTCCAATAGTATAGGAGATATGGCAATGTCATACTTTTTATCTTTGACCTTGGGGTCATGCTGAGGTCAAGGTCAAGCCAAAAGTAGCTCAATTCATTCTATATTCCAAGGGCCATCCAATAATCAAAATGTTGCAAAGAACATTCTCACTGATAAACAAAGTTTCAGAGTGTAACTCCTATAGTTTAGAAGATATTCCAAAGTCATAGTTTTTGACCTTTGACCTTGGGGTTAGGTTGAGGTCCACCAATAGTATTCCAATTTTTCTATATTCCAACAGCCATCCAATAACCAAAGTTTCAGAAGTGCAACTCCGATAGTTTAGAAGATATGGCAAAGTCATACTTTTTTACCTTTGACCTTGGGTTCAGGCTGAGGTCAAGGTCATGACAAAAGTAGCACCATTTATTCTATATTCCAAGGGCCATCCAATAAGCAAAATTTCAGAAGTGTAACCCCAATATTTAGGAGATATGGCAAAGTCATACTTTTTGACCTTTGACCTTGGATCATGTTGAGATCAAGGTCATGCCAAAAGTAACCCAATTCATTCTATATTCCAGGGGCCATCTGATAACCAAAGTTTCAGAAGTGTAACTCCAATAGTTTAGAAGATATGACAAAATCATACTTTTTGACCTTTGACCTTGGGGTCATGTTGAGGTCAAGGTCATGCCAAAAGTAGCCCAATTTATTCTATATTCCAAGGGCCATCCAATAACCAAAGTTTCAGAAGTGTATCTCGAATAGTTTAGGAGATATGGCAAAATCATACTTTTTGACCTTTGACCTTGGGGTCACGTTGAGTTCAAGGTCATGCCAAAAGTAGCCTAGTGCCATCTACATCTCATGTACTATCCACAGGCAAAGTTTGAAAAGTGTACCTTAATCGGTTTCAGAGGAGATCCATTCCATAGAAACGTGACGGACGTACATACACACACAAACATACATACAGACCTACGGCCTGACAAACACTCAACTCTGACACGAAAACAATATACCCGATTATTCTTCGCAAAAGCGGGTATAATAATCTAAGGTTTCGATCAAGTTTCAAGCACAACAACTTTATTCCCCTCTGACTTTTAAGTGTGGAAATACGGTAGATAATACTGTAGTTGTCAAGGTCAATAACGGTACTTTTTAAGTTTAAATTTATTTCAGACATGTCATAACAGCTTGTCCAATTAGCAATTAAAGATACTGCTAGTTATATAAACTTGACACGCATGATTAACACAAGCTGCAGCCGATATACTCAAAAGATCAAAATTGTCCGGCTGGCGAGATAAGAGAATAAAGAATGCAAATTTGTCTCGGACCCATCAATATTGATTGGTCCGAGGATTAGTTTATAATTTAATGATCCAGCCATTAGACGAGGGCCCCTCCATCCAAAACTTTCTCACCCGCTCAACAGGCGTGTCAAGGAGAACATCAATGATCTCCACCACCAAAATGGCCATGAAATCCACCATCCACAAACAGCAGCTACCTTTTTTCTGCACACGATCGGAAAATGACGTCATCCCATCACAGCAACCCCGCACATGTTTAATATTCAATTCTTTTATTTTATTTTAATGGGGCGTATTTCTTTTATATAAATGTTTGCAACCTGTAAAAGAATATTTTCTCGATAGCTAAACGCTTGTAGATAGAGCTGGATAGGGAACGGTGCCTTGCACAAAACCCGACTTATCCCGGGAAGTTTCGTGTCAATCACCAACAACAGTATACAGATGTGTTTACACACATTAAAGAGTTTGACTTTTCATGCCTAGCGTCTGCTATTTTGGCGCCAAAACATAACCATGCACGAGACAGTAGAATAGTCTGTTTTAACATACATGCATCTACCGTTAGTTGTAGCTTAACATCCTATGAGCGATTAGTATTACATCATTTTCACACTGATTGTGGATTAAACTTTACGAGTGGAGATAAATGCAAATTAGAGCCATAACTTAATCTTATTTTCACACCTTGTCACGCAGAAGATTGTAGGCTTATCGAGAGCACCAGAGGCTTGTGTTTACAATGTAATAATAGAAGAGACTGATCCGTGACAAATACGGTTGGCGTTTAAAACACAATTCGGTTAACTAACATGGTCTGTTGATTGAAGGAAATTAACCCTTATGATTTACTTTCATTTTTACAGTCACTTCAAGAAACGACTGTTTTCATTTGTTTATGCCCATCTGCAGTTCTGGAACCGTGTTTAAATCCCCAATAATACAGGACAGTGCATTAATTATTATCCGTTTTACTCACGGATTAACTCGTATTTTTCCGCTGGTTTGCACACACGAAAATACAGCTCAGCTTTTCAAAAATTTGCCCAAAAATGGTATTTTCATTTTTCCGGGAGTTTTATCCTGAATTTCGTGAGGCGTGAGAAAAGCTATTTTTTTCGGGAGTCCCCCGCGATTTTCGGGAGAGTTAACATGTCTGTCTGAGTCAATATCGAACAGCCTTATTTCTGAGTCAATGTCAGTGTAAATATCATTGATGTACAGGGTGAACAAAAGTGGACCAAGAACGGTCCCTTGCGGGACTCCAGACAAAACTGGAGCCCACTCCGAAGATTCACCATTAACAACAACCCGCTGTTTTCTGTAGCAAAGAAAGGAATCTATCCATTTGAGGGTCTTTCCCCCAATTCCATAACCAAATAACTTAAGATTTAAGTAGTTCATGAGGAGGGGTGTCAAAAGCCTTCTAGAAGTCCAGAATAAATGTGTCCACCTGTCCCCCTTTGTCCAAGATTTTTGCCCAGTCATTAATAACTGTGCTTAGCTGAGTTTCACAACTGTGTCTTTTCCTAAATGCATATTGACTGTCTGACAAAAGTTTATGTTCGTCCAAGTGGGCCATGATGTTTGAGCAGACTATGTGTTCCAGCAATTTACACAGAACACAGGGCAATAATTACGGGCAAGAGCCCTATCTCCTTTTTAGAAGAGTGGACAGATGTTTGCTAAGGGCCATTCTTTGGGGATTTCACCCGTATCAAGAGACTGTTGAAACAAGTGTGCAAAAACTGGTCCCAACTCATTTGCTAGTTCCTTCAGGACTCTAGGATGAAGCTCATCAGGTTCTAAGGCCTTACTGGGGTTTAAGCCTTGAAGTAACTTGATCACTCCTGCAGCTGTCACAACAATATTATTCATGAATGGGGCCGATCTTCCAGTCAATGGAACCTCCGTGAACTCAATTTTATTAAACGCATCATCGAATTGACCAACTAGTTCCTCTGCCCTTTCAGAGTCTGATTCAGCAACCCCCGTTCCCTCCTCTTTTATTAAGGGGCGGGATACCTTGCTTGTCTTTCTTCTGGCTATTGATATATCTGTAGAAGTCTCTGGGATTTGCCTTTACATCATCTACCAAGTTATTCACATGTATACAAATCATGCTGATTTTTTATATCAGTCTTGATTTCCGATTTACCGGCCCTGATAGCTCAGTGGTAGAGCGTCCGCTTCGGGAATGGGAGGCCCCGGGTTCGATCCCCGGCCGCGCCATACCAAAGGCGTGAAAAATGGTACTAGTAGCTCCCTTGGCTGACGCTCGCATTATCAGGGGTAGTCCTAGGAAGATAAATGAAGGCAGGTAAGTATTTGTTAGAGGATACTTTGTTTGTCGCAATAAAAGCTCTACAGAGCTTATGTTATTTGTTTCGAATATGCGACGTTAAATAAAGCTTCTTTATCTTTATTTCACGTCTCAAGTTTTCAAATTCTGTCCGGAGTTTACCACTTCCCGTCTTTTTTGCCTTTGCATGAATCTTATTCCTTGTCAGAATCAGAATTGTTACTGGTGACATTCATACACCAGGCTGCCCCCGCCCATAGGGGCTTGAAGAAATATATGGGCTGCTTGATGCATCCACACAGAGCTGAATCCTACCCGCACACTAGTACTGGTAAACCGCTTAGAGGATTTAAGCCTGTCCAGGAATCGGGGTGCGAGGTGGACCGTCCATGCTAATAAACCCTATTGGTTTCATTGGGAGGCAGGGCTTGAGATGTCATTTCATCTCATTGTTGGGTAAAAGTCCCACAAAATTGGAAGCAACGTCTCCAAAATTACCTTTACAGTGTTGACGGGGACGTTAAACCTCAAATCAAACCAAAACAAATCATACACCAGGACCTGTGATGGGGTGTAAACAAAGTCATGTTTGAACTGGGTTCGTCTGTAAGTGGAATGAGAAATGCTGTTGGGTTATCAGTCTGTGTGTTGTTTGTTGTGTCTCAGTCGTGTGTGCTACCCCACCCACCAAATGCCCAAAGGACTTGGAATAGCCGCTGAATAATTTTGAAAGAAAGACAACAACTAAAATTGAGATACATAAATCAAACGCAAGGCAGCAAAAGAAGTAACACAACATTAAATAAGCATTACCTGTCCTCGAAGCAAGCGTTGAAAGCATTTCTAGACTTTCGACGTTTGTTTCAGCAAGGTCAGGTTGTGAGTCGGCCGAAGGTAAAATCTGGAACCGAACTTAAGACATGCCGAAACCCCAAAGAAATGCCGAAAATATATTCACCACTTGGCAGTTACCTCCCCTCGCTCGTCATAATAATAATAATAATAATAATAATAATAAAAAAATATATATTAATAATAAACAAGAGGTCCATGATGGACGGTCGCGGGTCGTTTCGGTCCTGAGTCGTTTCGGTCCCTGGGTCGTTTCGGCCTTGAGTCGTTTCGGCCGGGTCGTTTCGGCCTGGGTCGTTTCGGCCTAATTTCGCGGGTGGGTCGTTTCGGCCATATTGGTGGGTCGTTTCGGCCTGATTTTTTTTCACTTAATTTATATGTATATATATTTTGTTTGTCGAAGATCAGCCTGTGCTTTTGCTATCTTCTCTCGTTAACACTTGAATAGGTCAGAAAACAGAAGGCTTTTTCAAACTGTGTAGACTCTGATCACAATGAACAGATCTATAGGTTATAAGGTCTTTGAAGGCATCTAGTAAATCCTGCAAGTCAGTGCCGTGTGATCAGTATCTGCTAACTACAGAAGCCTTCTGCCACCCAGGGCTATTTAGAAAAAAAAACAAAACCTTAGAATGGATGCGCACCATGCATGTCTGTATGTGGCACGTGAAATAGACCATTGTGCGCTTGCGTGCAGTCTTATCATACCATCGAGACGAACTTCACAAACCTTAAAATCTTTGGGAACATTCTGCAGACACAGCGACATACATCATGACGAAAACACGCCTAATTAATTTTGTCATTATCCACCAAAGAGAAAGACTCAGACAATCCTGCGCAAGAGTAGTGTGCAGTCTAATCATGGTCTTCAAAACTATGAACCTTCTGCAGCCACCATGACACACCAATTGTTATATATTTATTTATCTATTTACAGACTTACAATCACCCCTTAATCACTTTGGGTGGAGTTAGCTAATCCCCTTATTTTTGCATATAATTGATCAACTATGTGACGGTGTAATTACGTTAAAGTAACAGTTTGAAAACACACGTTAAATGCGAGCGTCTTTAATTAACAGCGCTCTAAGCGGTTTACCAGTATTTGTGTGCGGTCTGTTTCAGCTCTGCATGGAAGCATCATGCAGCCCATCTATTTCTTCAATCCCCGATGGGCGGGGGCCGCGGAAGGGGCGGGGGGGCATCAAACCCGGGACCTCCAGCATCAGAAGCAGGTGCACTAACCACTAAGCTATCACACTTCACAACACATCTTTAATCAGAATCAGAATTGTTACTGGTGACACGTCAAATGACATTCATACACCAGGACCTGTGATGTGGGAAGTTAGTCCCCAGCTCTAACCAAAGAGGTAAATTTAGCTACACAATCATCAGCACCTTCAGCTGTCCAAATAATCAAATCGGGAAGGGCATTCCAATCTCTAATAGTTCTAGGGAAGAACGACTCTTTATAAATGTCAGTTCTTGCAGTAAGGGTCTGAAACGCCAACGAATGGTGATTTCTACAGTGTCTAGCTGGGGGAACAAGGTCATCTGTTGGAATGCTGGCAGCACCCTTTAGACCTTTGTTTAAAAGGATTAGCCTACTGTCTTTTCTCCTTTTCTTGAGAGACTCCCATTTTAATTTTCCAAGTATTCCTGTCATGCTCCCAGTTTCAAAGCAGTAATTGCCTGTTACAAATCTAGCAGCTCTATTCTGAACTTTCTCAATTTCATCGTTAAGGACCACTCCACTAGGGTCCCAGATACAACTACCATATTCCAAGATTGGGCGAACAAGACCTTTATATGCTGCCTCTTTTACATCCTGAGGGCACTGATGAAGATTTCGCCTCAGGAAACCAAGCGTTCTATTTGCCTTAGTACACACATTGCTAATACGAGTATTCCATCTCAAGTTGTGTGAGACTGTCACTCCAAGGTATTTAATGGAGTCCACATTCTCGAGGACCGTTCCCTCCAAGGTGTAAGAAGCCTCAACTTTATTAGATCTCTTCCTAGTTATCTGCATAATATTGCATTTACCGTATTCGACCTATTTACCGCACATGCTCCTATAAGCGCACACCCAAGCTTTTTCTCGAAAAAATACACAGGCGCACACTTTACAGTAACATCCCAACAAATTCATATTGAGTTTTGCTGCATCTTTGACCCAGACAATCATATGTATATGTGGTGAATCACTATGCTGAAATTCAACTCTATAAAATAATCATATCGGAAGCCTATTTCTCGTATTGAGTGTGCGCTTATTAGGTAGATTTTTCACCACAATATTTTCATACAATTGTGAAAAAAACTAAGCGCACAGTGCGGTAAATAGGTCGAATACGGTAACTGGCTGAAATCTCATGCCCCATTTACGTGCCCAACATCCTAATCTATCTATGTCAGCCTGAAGTTTCAATGAGTCATCTGTATCTCTAATTTCCCGGTAACAAACACAGTCATCTGCGAACAGCCTTATTTCTGAGCAGACATGTTAAGTTGTGAAAATAAAAATGAGGGAGACAGCACGTTCAAGGAGGATTGACGAGTGCCAAAGGCGCGAAGTCTTGGTGGGAAGCTCCAGGATAGGCTAGAAAATGGTGCATTCTGAGAGCTTTTTTAACATTTTTTTTTATTCTTTACACTCCTGTTCATGGATAAATAACTAATAAATATTTTTAAAATCATTTCCTTGGGAAGATGCCTACAAACTAAGCCTAGCCATACCTGTGTTATAATGCTACAGCACAAGGCACAAGAGCATATCTTACCATTTATGCCCAGATAGGTTACAACAAAAGTAGCCCAATTGATTCTATATCCCAAGGGCCATCCAATAGCTAAAGTTTCAGAAGTGTAGCTCAAATAGTCTAGAAGATATGGCAAACTAATACTTTTTGACCTTAGACCTTGGGGTCATGTTGAGGTCCAGGTCACACCAAAATTAGCCCAATATATTCTATATGCCAATGGCCATCCAATAAGCAAAGTTTTAGAAGTGTAACTCCAATAGTATAGGAGATATGGCAATGTCATACTTTTTATCTTTGACCTTGGGGTCATGCTGAGGTCAAGGTCAAGCCAAAAGTAGCTCAATTCATTCTATATTCCAAGGGCCATCCAATAATCAAAATGTTGCAAAGAACATTCTCACTGATAAACAAAGTTTCAGAGTGTAACTCCTATAGTTTAGAAGATATTCCAAAGTCATAGTTTTTGACCTTTGACCTTGGGGTTAGGTTGAGGTCCACCAATAGTATTCCAATTTTTCTATATTCCAACAGCCATCCAATAACCAAAGTTTCAGAAGTGCAACTCCGATAGTTTAGAAGATATGGCAAAGTCATACTTTTTTACCTTTGACCTTGGGTTCAGGCTGAGGTCAAGGTCATGACAAAAGTAGCACCATTTATTCTATATTCCAAGGGCCATCCAATAAGCAAAATTTCAGAAGTGTAACCCCAATATTTAGGAGATATGGCAAAGTCATACTTTTTGACCTTTGACCTTGGATCATGTTGAGATCAAGGTCATGCCAAAAGTAACCCAATTCATTCTATATTCCAGGGGCCATCTGATAACCAAAGTTTCAGAAGTGTAACTCCAATAGTTTAGAAGATATGACAAAATCATACTTTTTGACCTTTGACCTTGGGGTCATGTTGAGGTCAAGGTCATGCCAAAAGTAGCCCAATTTATTCTATATTCCAAGGGCCATCCAATAACCAAAGTTTCAGAAGTGTATCTCGAATAGTTTAGGAGATATGGCAAAATCATACTTTTTGACCTTTGACCTTGGGGTCACGTTGAGTTCAAGGTCATGCCAAAAGTAGCCTAGTGCCATCTACATCTCATGTACTATCCACAGGCAAAGTTTGAAAAGTGTACCTTAATCGGTTTCAGAGGAGATCCATTCCATAGAAACGTGACGGACGTACATACACACACAAACATACATACAGACCTACGGCCTGACAAACACTCAACTCTGACACGAAAACAATATACCCGATTATTCTTCGCAAAAGCGGGTATAATAATCTAAGGTTTCGATCAAGTTTCAAGCACAACAACTTTATTCCCCTCTGACTTTTAAGTGTGGAAATACGGTAGATAATACTGTAGTTGTCAAGGTCAATAACGGTACTTTTTAAGTTTAAATTTATTTCAGACATGTCATAACAGCTTGTCCAATTAGCAATTAAAGATACTGCTAGTTATATAAACTTGACACGCATGATTAACACAAGCTGCAGCCGATATACTCAAAAGATCAAAATTGTCCGGCTGGCGAGATAAGAGAATAAAGAATGCAAATTTGTCTCGGACCCATCAATATTGATTGGTCCGAGGATTAGTTTATAATTTAATGATCCAGCCATTAGACGAGGGCCCCTCCATCCAAAACTTTCTCACCCGCTCAACAGGCGTGTCAAGGAGAACATCAATGATCTCCACCACCAAAATGGCCATGAAATCCACCATCCACAAACAGCAGCTACCTTTTTTCTGCACACGATCGGAAAATGACGTCATCCCATCACAGCAACCCCGCACATGTTTAATATTCAATTCTTTTATTTTATTTTAATGGGGCGTATTTCTTTTATATAAATGTTTGCAACCTGTAAAAGAATATTTTCTCGATAGCTAAACGCTTGTAGATAGAGCTGGATAGGGAACGGTGCCTTGCACAAAACCCGACTTATCCCGGGAAGTTTCGTGTCAATCACCAACAACAGTATACAGATGTGTTTACACACATTAAAGAGTTTGACTTTTCATGCCTAGCGTCTGCTATTTTGGCGCCAAAACATAACCATGCACGAGACAGTAGAATAGTCTGTTTTAACATACATGCATCTACCGTTAGTTGTAGCTTAACATCCTATGAGCGATTAGTATTACATCATTTTCACACTGATTGTGGATTAAACTTTACGAGTGGAGATAAATGCAAATTAGAGCCATAACTTAATCTTATTTTCACACCTTGTCACGCAGAAGATTGTAGGCTTATCGAGAGCACCAGAGGCTTGTGTTTACAATGTAATAATAGAAGAGACTGATCCGTGACAAATACGGTTGGCGTTTAAAACACAATTCGGTTAACTAACATGGTCTGTTGATTGAAGGAAATTAACCCTTATGATTTACTTTCATTTTTACAGTCACTTCAAGAAACGACTGTTTTCATTTGTTTATGCCCATCTGCAGTTCTGGAACCGTGTTTAAATCCCCAATAATACAGGACAGTGCATTAATTATTATCCGTTTTACTCACGGATTAACTCGTATTTTTCCGCTGGTTTGCACACACGAAAATACAGCTCAGCTTTTCAAAAATTTGCCCAAAAATGGTATTTTCATTTTTCCGGGAGTTTTATCCTGAATTTCGTGAGGCGTGAGAAAAGCTATTTTTTTCGGGAGTCCCCCGCGATTTTCGGGAGAGTTAACATGTCTGTCTGAGTCAATATCGAACAGCCTTATTTCTGAGTCAATGTCAGTGTAAATATCATTGATGTACAGGGTGAACAAAAGTGGACCAAGAACGGTCCCTTGCGGGACTCCAGACAAAACTGGAGCCCACTCCGAAGATTCACCATTAACAACAACCCGCTGTTTTCTGTAGCAAAGAAAGGAATCTATCCATTTGAGGGTCTTTCCCCCAATTCCATAACCAAATAACTTAAGATTTAAGTAGTTCATGAGGAGGGGTGTCAAAAGCCTTCTAGAAGTCCAGAATAAATGTGTCCACCTGTCCCCCTTTGTCCAAGATTTTTGCCCAGTCATTAATAACTGTGCTTAGCTGAGTTTCACAACTGTGTCTTTTCCTAAATGCATATTGACTGTCTGACAAAAGTTTATGTTCGTCCAAGTGGGCCATGATGTTTGAGCAGACTATGTGTTCCAGCAATTTACACAGAACACAGGGCAATAATTACGGGCAAGAGCCCTATCTCCTTTTTAGAAGAGTGGACAGATGTTTGCTAAGGGCCATTCTTTGGGGATTTCACCCGTATCAAGAGACTGTTGAAACAAGTGTGCAAAAACTGGTCCCAACTCATTTGCTAGTTCCTTCAGGACTCTAGGATGAAGCTCATCAGGTTCTAAGGCCTTACTGGGGTTTAAGCCTTGAAGTAACTTGATCACTCCTGCAGCTGTCACAACAATATTATTCATGAATGGGGCCGATCTTCCAGTCAATGGAACCTCCGTGAACTCAATTTTATTAAACGCATCATCGAATTGACCAACTAGTTCCTCTGCCCTTTCAGAGTCTGATTCAGCAACCCCCGTTCCCTCCTCTTTTATTAAGGGGCGGGATACCTTGCTTGTCTTTCTTCTGGCTATTGATATATCTGTAGAAGTCTCTGGGATTTGCCTTTACATCATCTACCAAGTTATTCACATGTATACAAATCATGCTGATTTTTTATATCAGTCTTGATTTCCGATTTACCGGCCCTGATAGCTCAGTGGTAGAGCGTCCGCTTCGGGAATGGGAGGCCCCGGGTTCGATCCCCGGCCGCGCCATACCAAAGGCGTGAAAAATGGTACTAGTAGCTCCCTTGGCTGACGCTCGCATTATCAGGGGTAGTCCTAGGAAGATAAATGAAGGCAGGTAAGTATTTGTTAGAGGATACTTTGTTTGTCGCAATAAAAGCTCTACAGAGCTTATGTTATTTGTTTCGAATATGCGACGTTAAATAAAGCTTCTTTATCTTTATTTCACGTCTCAAGTTTTCAAATTCTGTCCGGAGTTTACCACTTCCCGTCTTTTTTGCCTTTGCATGAATCTTATTCCTTGTCAGAATCAGAATTGTTACTGGTGACATTCATACACCAGGCTGCCCCCGCCCATAGGGGCTTGAAGAAATATATGGGCTGCTTGATGCATCCACACAGAGCTGAATCCTACCCGCACACTAGTACTGGTAAACCGCTTAGAGGATTTAAGCCTGTCCAGGAATCGGGGTGCGAGGTGGACCGTCCATGCTAATAAACCCTATTGGTTTCATTGGGAGGCAGGGCTTGAGATGTCATTTCATCTCATTGTTGGGTAAAAGTCCCACAAAATTGGAAGCAACGTCTCCAAAATTACCTTTACAGTGTTGACGGGGACGTTAAACCTCAAATCAAACCAAAACAAATCATACACCAGGACCTGTGATGGGGTGTAAACAAAGTCATGTTTGAACTGGGTTCGTCTGTAAGTGGAATGAGAAATGCTGTTGGGTATCAGTCTGTGTGTTGTTTGTTGTGTCTCAGTCGTGTGTGCTACCCCACCCACCAAATGCCCAAAGGACTTGGAATAGCCGCTGAATAATTTTGAAAGAAAGACAACAACTAAAATTGAGATACATAAATCAAACGCAAGGCAGCAAAAGAAGTAACACAACATTAAATAAGCATTACCTGTCCTCGAAGCAAGCGTTGAAAGCATTTCTAGACTTTCGACGTTTGTTTCAGCAAGGTCAGGTTGTGAGTCGGCCGAAGGTAAAATCTGGAACCGAACTTAAGACATGCCGAAACCCCAAAGAAATGCCGAAAATATATTCACCACTTGGCAGTTACCTCCCCTCGCTCGTCATAATAATAATAATAATAATAATAATAATAAAAAAATATATATTAATAATAAACAAGAGGTCCATGATGGACGGTCGCGGGTCGTTTCGGTCCTGAGTCGTTTCGGTCCCTGGGTCGTTTCGGCCTTGAGTCGTTTCGGCCGGGTCGTTTCGGCCTGGGTCGTTTCGGCCTAATTTCGCGGGTGGGTCGTTTCGGCCATATTGGTGGGTCGTTTCGGCCTGATTTTTTTTTCACTTAATTTATATGTATATATATTTTGTTTGTCGAAGATCAGCCTGTGCTTTTGCTATCTTCTCTCGTTAACACTTGAATAGGTCAGAAAACAGAAGGCTTTTTCAAACTGTGTAGACTCTGATCACAATGAACAGATCTATAGGTTATAAGGTCTTTGAAGGCATCTAGTAAATCCTGCAAGTCAGTGCCGTGTGATCAGTATCTGCTAACTACAGAAGCCTTCTGCCACCCAGGGCTATTTAGAAAAAAAAACAAAACCTTAGAATGGATGCGCACCATGCATGTCTGTATGTGGCACGTGAAATAGACCATTGTGCGCTTGCGTGCAGTCTTATCATACCATCGAGACGAACTTCACAAACCTTAAAATCTTTGGGAACATTCTGCAGACACAGCGACATACATCATGACGAAAACACGCCTAATTAATTTTGTCATTATCCACCAAAGAGAAAGACTCAGACAATCCTGCGCAAGAGTAGTGTGCAGTCTAATCATGGTCTTCAAAACTATGAACCTTCTGCAGCCACCATGACACACCAATTGTTATATATTTATTTATCTATTTACAGACTTACAATCACCCCTTAATCACTTTGGGTGGAGTTAGCTAATCCCCTTATTTTTGCATATAATTGATCAACTATGTGACGGTGTAATTACGTTAAAGTAACAGTTTGAAAACACACGTTAAATGCGAGCGTCTTTAATTAACAGCCCTTTGAGTTAAGCGGGAAATTGGCGGTTCTCTTAATTTACAAAAAAGAAAAAAAAAATGTCATGATTGATATGCTTTAAAATTTGTTTCACTGAAGTCTTTTAAATGTCGGCAACCAATGTCTATAAGGTGCTCCGAGACACCACCCCATCACTTATCTTTGAAATCGCTTATAAAGATTACAAGTCGAAGTAAATTTCAACATGACTGAATTGTGCATCTCATGTGAAAAGGAAGTAAAGGGCCGACGCTATGCCATTATGTGTGACGTGTGTGACCGGTGGCAGCATCACCTTTATGGAACAGGCTTTTCAATTATTATTTAATATAATCTCTATTTATTTATTTATTATTCTTTATTTATGTGTACTCATAAGCGGTCGGTTTCAACCATGCGTGGAAGCATCAGGCAGCCCAATCTATTCTTCAAGCCCTAATTGGCTAGGGCGATTTGACTGTTTGATTTGGGGTTTAACGTCCCCGTCAACACTGTATAGGTCATTTTGGAGACGCTGCTTCGAATTTTGCGGGACTTTTACCCGACATTGAGATGAAATGACTTCTCAAGTCCTGTCGCCAAATGAAACCAATAGGGTTTATAAACATGGGCTGGCCAACTCGCTCTAAGCGGTTTACCAGTATTTGTGTGCGGTCTGTTTCAGCTCTGCATGGAAGCATCATGCAGCCCATCTATTTCTTCAATCCCCGATGGGCGGGGGCCGCGGAAGGGGCGGGGGGGGGGGGGGCGATAAATGTATGTATGTATGTGTGTGTGTGTGTGTGTGTGTGCGTGCGTGCGTGCGTGCGTGCGTGCGTGCGTGCGTGCGTACGTACGTACGTGCGTGCGTGCGTGCGTGCATGGATGGATGGATGGATGGATGGATGGATGTTTGTATGTATGTATGTATGTATGTATGTATGTATGTATGTATGTATGTATGTATGTATGTATGTATGTATGTATGTATGTATGTATGTATGTATGTATGTGATTTTGCCTGTTGATTGTGTTACCAAATTCAATCATTGTAGAAAGAAAAGTACATAACCGTTATCCTGCTGAAAACATTAAATTGATTAAAACACTTTATTTGGACTATCATAACCATAGCATAACGTGACCGGGCGTTTAAATAATATTCCAAATTTAAATAATATTGTGTTTTTCACAGGAAAAATGCTATCTAATAAAATCGGGCCGAAACGACCCAGGCCGAAACGACCCAGGGCCGAAACGACCCATCGAAATAGGCCGAAACGACCCAGGTCCAAATTAAGGCCGAAACGACCCAGGCCGAAACGACCCGGCCGAAACGACT
Source organism: Lucinisca nassula (assembly GCA_963580285.1). NCBI lineage: Eukaryota > Metazoa > Mollusca > Bivalvia > Lucinida > Lucinidae > Lucinisca > Lucinisca nassula. Next base: position 28,004,172 of record OY757013.1, on the reverse strand, counting down.
CAGGGCCGAAACGTCCCGGATTCTGATGGACCTAATTCGCTCACCTGAGTCAAGTTGTATTATCATCTGCCATCCTGCAAGTTGTATTATCATCTGCCATCCTGCAGAGAATACGAACAGAAATGTCTGAAATGATAGTGGAATAACAGATTGCTATGTTGGGACACAGATTTTTGTTAGATGGGAAGTGATAATTGATATTTTGAGGGCGAAAGTGATTGCCCCATGAAAAGTCGGCCATTTGCAATTTTGTTGAAGAAAAATATTTTCCGATTCCGAACTTCTACTATCCAGAGATATTTTTTGTTCACTGGCTGCTGATCATACAGAAAGTACTTTTATATACTATTGTATTCAGTAACAAGAACCTGTTGGAGATCGGCAAGGTAGCGAGAGCTGTGGAATTCGATTTTTGTTTACATTGTTTACATTGTACATGGCGTATGTTTACATCGTAAATGATGTTTGTTTCGCTTGAGAAAGAATAGACGTTTCTATGTTGGGGCGAAAAGTAAGTGACAATTGTATTTTGAGACATAAATACCAGAACCAGAGTACATAATGCCTCCACGTAGAGTCAAGGGGGCCTCAGTTGAAAGGTCGGGCGCTGGATGCCCGGGATGTAAGGTTAAAATATTGAGTGATACCCCAGCTGTATCATGCGAAGTATGTGAAACATGGTACTGTTTGAACTGTTCCAAGGTTCCTCAGCCAGTGTATAAACTTATGATACAGGAAGGCATTGATTCTAATATTTGCATCTTTGTATGTTTAGGGTGTAAATCCTCGCTACCCGTGTTGTCCAATATAAATAAGACTGTGAATGAAATAAAGAGAACCTCAGCCGAGCGCTTTGATAATCTAGAGTCGAAGGTAACTGACCTTGAATCGAACATGAATAAACTGATTATACGTGAAGAGGTGGACGATATAAAAAATGAGGTCAAGGCAGATATTTCTAAAGATTTCGAGAAAATTGTCGAAAATAAACTCAAAGAAAGGGATGAGTTATTGAAAAGAGAATGCAATTTGATCTTCTGGGGTATTCCGGAATGCATCAGTGACAGTGTTGAGGAAAGACGGGACTTTGACACACATTTTGTTTCCGAAGTTTGTTTGGAGATTGGTGTGACCCAACCAAAGATTACTCAATTAGTCCGTCTTGGCAGGCCACCGGAGCCTGATAAACGACCCAGGGGCGTGATGATAAAATTTGCAGACAAGTCAAATAAGCGTGAGGTCTTGAAAAACAGTACAAAATTGAGAAATTCAAATAAGGATGACCTCAAAAAGGTCTCGATATCGAGGGACTTGACACATGCTCAACGTTTAGAGGACAAGAAAACAAGAAGCAGTATTAGGGAGGATTTTGAGCGACGAGTTAATGATGGTGAAACAGATATCGAGTTGAGGGGGCGTCGCATAGTCAAGAAAAGGACGATTGTTGGTAGTGGAGATAGGTCGTCGCCCGACAGGGAGGTCGGTATAACTGCCGGAGCCTCTGCTAGACCCTTTTAACGACAGTTTTACGACGCGGAATTTTAATTTTAATAATGTAAATAGGTCAAATTTTACAAATTTTAATTTTGACAGAGACAAATCCTTTTTGAAAGTGCTGACAACAAACTGTGATTCTCTTATGAATAAGCGTGACGAGCTTTTAGTTCTTATTCGTCTGTATGAACCTAGAATAATTCTACTCACAGAGATTTTGCCTAAAAACTGTAGGTTTCCAATAAACAAATGTGAATACACATTATCAAACTATGAATTGTATGTTACTTCATTGGACTCTGGCCGAGGAGTGGCAATTTATGTCCATGAATCACTGTCATCAATTGAAATCGAACACATGTCAGATACAAATTTCCAAGAGTCGGTTTGGTGCTGTGTAACTCTGAATAATACTGGTAAATTACTCATAGGAAACATATACAGATCACCGAACAGTTCTACAGAGAATAATAATACTTTGAATTCTTTATTGAAATCTGCTGTTCAGCTTAATTATTCCCATGTATTGATCACGGGTGATTTTAACTACAGGAACATTGATTGGTCAGTAATGGAGTCATCAATGGGTATAGAGCATGATGAGTCAATATTTCTTGAGAATATCAGAGATTTGTACTTAACACAACATGTAACACAACCTACAAGAGTTCGTGACCCAACCAAAGATTACTCAATTAGTCCGTCTTGGCAGGCCACCGGAGCCTGATAAACGACCCAGGGGCGTGATGATAAAATTTGCAGACAAGTCAAATAAGCGTGAGGTCTTGAAAAACAGTACAAAACAGGAGGCCTTCATGCGGACTGAACAAATTATTTGTCTAAATCGCGACGGAAGTAAGGGCGAGGATTGTGGCCACGTAAAATCGATTTAAGCCCCCCAGTGGAAATCTTCCACTGACCGTTCCAAGGCGGCTCTTCTGTGGCGATTTATTTTATGTTGTTGTTTGTTACTTACTGTGTGTATCACTTGTGTCTTTTAGTTTCGGATGACCATATGGCCATTTTGTGGGAAAGTAACTGTCCTTATGGCCTTCCTTTGTTTAGGTTTCCATTATGGTCTGGTCGCTTAATGTTTGTATTTCTTTCCCTTTGGTGTCTTTTATGGGTGGAGTAAGTTAATTGTATCAATTCCTGATCTTTGTTTTACTTCTACTTCGTGATGGTCAAAATGACAGTTGTTTGGATTTGATTTTTACAAACGAGGAACTTATGGTTGATTCTTTGGAATATTTGCCCAGTTTAGGACTGAGTGACCATTTAGTACTGTTGTTCAATTATGTATGTTACATTCCTCCTGATACTACTGGCCCTCCGAAACTAAATTTTTTCAAGGGTGATTACGTAGCTATGAGGGAGGCCCTTTGTGGCGTCAGCTGGGAATTCGACATGGATGATTGTACAGATGCTATTTGGGAGAAATTTGTGAATTTTCTGAAAAATATTATCGAAGAGTATGTGCCGGTATGCACGCACACTTATTCATATAAGCAACCGTGGATGACCAGAGAAACTGCTGAAGTTATTGACAAGAAAAGGAGGGCGTGGATTAAACTGAAAAACTGTCCTAGTGAATCGAATATTACCTCATATAAGAGATCTCGCAACACAGCTGCAAGTACAATAAGGTCAACAAAACATAATTACGAAAAGAATGTATGCTCAAAGGTGAAGGATGAACCAAAACTGTTTTGGAGTTACGTGAAATCTAAATGTAAAACAAGGGACAAAGTATGTGATTTAATTAAGGATAATGGCTCCTTAACCAGTTCAGCAAAGGAAAAAGCTGAAGTCCTGAATGACTTTTTTGTAAGTGTTTTCACAAGAGAAAATTTATCATATATACCTGTCTTACCTGATCGGAACTTTAGTACAGAACTTTCCCTGTTTAGTATTAACACTGAGGATGTGTTAAAAAAGTTGAAAGTCTTAAAAGCTTCAAAATCAGCTGGTCCTGATGGCCTTCACTGTAAGCTTCTACTTGAGCTAAAGGATAATCTATGCGAACCATTAACTCATATTTTTAACAAATCACTCGAATCAGGAGAGGTACCAGTCCAGTGGCGGAGAGCGCATGTATCCCCTATTTTTAAGAAAGGCGACAAGAAACAGCCAGAAAATTATCGTCCAGTCAGCTTGACTTGCGTGGTTTGTAAAATTCTGGAGTCATTGGTCAGAGATAGATTAATGTCACACATGGATGAAAACAATCTCTTTTCCGAGCATCAATACGGGTTTAGAAGTGGAAGATCATGTACTACTCAACTTCTCTGCGTCCTTGAGGATTGGTCTAAAGCATTGGACAATAATGATAACGTAGATGTGGTGTACCTAGATTTCAGGAAAGCTTTCGACACTGTTCCTCATGCGAGATTAATTAATAAACTGTATGCATATGGAATAAGAGGACATTTGCTGAAGTGGATACAAAATTTTCTTACAGACAGGAAACAAAAAGTCGTCATCCAGGGCAAGGAGTCCCAGTGGGCAGATGTAGCTAGTGGAATACCTCAAGGGTCAGTTCTTGGCCCAGTCCTATTCTTGATTTATATAAATGATTTGCCAGACACCGTAAAAAAATTTGTTGCAATTTTTGCTGATGACACGAAGGAACATGCAGTCATTCGTTCAGTTCAAGACACGATCGAAGTCCAAGAAGATCTGTATAGGATGTCAGAATGGTCGGAGGAATGGGTACTTGATTTTAATGCAAAGAAATGTAAATCAATGCATATGGGAAATTCTAACCCTAAAACTGTATACTATATGAAAGAAGGAGATAAAAAAACTACCTATACAACAAGTGGAAGAAGAGAAAGATTTGGGTGTGACTTTTTGTGACACTCTGAAGTTTGACAAACATATACTGAACTGTGTTAACAAAGCCAATAGAACTTTGGGTATCATCAAAAGGTCATTCTCATATTTGGATTCTGAGATGTTTTTACAACTGTATAAATCATTGATTAGGCCCCACTTAGAATACTCGACAGTGGTTTGGAATCCGTACTTAAAAAAGGACATATTTTTAATTGAAAATGTTCAGCGTCGAGGGACTAAGCTAGTTCCTGGACTAAGGCACTTGTCATATGAAGAAAGATTAAGAAAATTAGGTCTTCCAACACTGAATTATAGAAGATGCAGAAGTGACATGATACAGGTTTTTAAATTTTTGAACCAAATAGATAACATCCCAGTTGAAAAGTTCTTTACCATGTCATTGGATTCAAGAACACGTGGCCATAGATTTAAACTCAAGAAAGGACATAATAGAACCAGACATAGAGCATGTACATTTTCTCAACGTGTGGTTAATCCATGGAACAGCCTTCCTTCTTCGTGTGCGGAAAGTACATCTATCAACAGTTTCAAGTCAGCGTTAAATGTTGCCTGGAAGGATCATCCGCTTAAGTTTTCCTGTATATAATTTTACAAGACTTTTAGCGCACTCCCGCAGTTTTAAAGTTTTAAAAGTGATTCTATGAAGATTTTGATCAGATGCTGAGATCGGCCTTGACAAGCAGTCTATGCTTAGACGACGGCCTGGTACCCGTAAGTTACCCGTAAGTTAAGTTATCTTTTGATGATGTTTTTATTTTTGTCTATGTGCTATTTGTTCAATGTAGCAGAACCATTTAAGAACTTAGGTGGAGATTTTGTAAAATTTTTCTTAAATTCAGTCACTGTGTTCAAAGGATTTGGATTCTCGGCATCAAAAACGCCTTAAGTGTGGAGAAGCATGGGACTGAACCCATGAAACTTGGTTTATAAGGCAAGTAGTTTAACCATTTCACCAAAGAAACTTCTAACACTAATTTTCTGATAACATGAAATTGTGTTAGTTTGCACTGGAGTTTTTGTATTTGAATATAAATGACGTAAAGTTTTATTTTTGGAAATAATGACATTAGATTTTCGGGCATAAACACTTAAGTTCGTTATGAAGTCAGTTTTATTTTGGGAAACAATAGCATATTTCAAAGCACTGACAGCACTGGTGGGCCAATTGTGTCGGAATGTAGGCTAGGAAAATGATCCGAAATTGCGGTATAGACTGTTGACATTGCAAACAGTGTGGATCCAGATCAGACTGGTCCTCTTATGCCCTTTAAGTTTAAATTGAGATTTAACGTTCCAGTCAACACTATTTAGGTCATTTTGAAGATGTTGTATCCAATTATGTTGGAATTTTACCCAACACTGAGAAAACATCTCAAGCCCTGCCACCCAATGAAACCAATATAGTTCATGTGCATAGATGGTCCAAATTGCATCACCTTGCCTGGGCAGGCTAGACCTAAAATAATAATATCCAACAGCCATTGTGTTCAGCAAGGGAAACCATTTTAGCAGCTTTGGTAAAAGGTCACCCAAGGAACATTTCAGTAAAATTATTTCGAAATCTAGCCACTGGCCTAGGAGAAGCTGTCATCTAAAAGTATTTTCTATTTTTAACTCTGGTGGTCATTTTGTTCATTGGAATAAAACCATTTTCGCAAGTTTGGATGAGGGTCGCCCTAGGAACATTTCTGCAAAAGTATGGCAGCCATTTTGTTCAGCAAAGCAGAACCGTTTTAGCAATTGTGGTAGAGGGTCAGCCAAGGACTGTCTCTGTGAAATTATTTTGAAATCAGGCCATTGGCTTAGGAGGAGATGTCTTTTAAAGGTTTTTCTACTTTTAGCTCTGGTGGCCATTTTGTTCAGCGGAGTAGAACCATTTTAGCAATTTTGGTAGAGGGTCACCCGAGGAACATTTCTGTAAAATGATTTTGAAATCGGGCCATTGGCTTAGGAGCAGATATCGTTTAAAGGTTCTTCTATTTTTATATCTGGTGGCCATTTTGTTCAGCAGAGCACAAACATTTTAGCAATTTTGGTAGAGGGTCACCCAAGGAACATTTCTGTGAAATTATTTTGAAATCGGGACATTGGCCTAGGAGGAGATGTCATTTAAAAGTTTTCCTATTTTTAACTCTGGCGGCCATTTTGTTCAGCAAAACGAAACCGTTTTAGCAATTTTGGTAGAGGGTTAGACAAGGACCCTCTCTTTGAAATTATTTTGAAATCGGGCCATTGGCCTAGGAGGAGATGTGATTTAAAGGTTTTTCTATTTTTAGCTCTGGCGGCCGTTTTGTTCAGCCATGCAGAACCATTTTAGCAATTTTGGTAGAGGGTCACCCGAGGAACATTTCTGTGAAATGATTTTGAAATCCGGCTATTGGCTTAGGAGGAGATATCGTTTTAAGGTTTTTCTATTTTTAGATGTGGCGGCCATTTTGTTCAGCAGAGCGGAACCAATTAAGCAATTTTGGTAGAGGGTCACCCAAGGAACATTTCTGTGAAATTATTTTGAAATCGGGACATTGACCTAGGAGGAGATGTCTTTTAAAGGTTTTTATATTTTTAGCTCTGGCGGCCATTTTGTTCAGCGGAGCAGAACCATTTTAGCAATTTTGGTAGAGGGTCACCAGAGGAATATTGCTGTCAAATGAATTTGAAATCCGGCCATTTGCCTAGGAGGAGATGTCATTTAAAGAAATTATTGACGGACAGAGGGACGGACGGACGGACAGACGGACGGACGGACGACGGACACAAAGCGATCACAATAGCTCACCTTGTGGGCACTTCGTGTTCAGGTGAGCTAAAAAAATGATAATTTTTTCTATTCTTTTTTTTCTCCTATTACTGCTACTCGCTCACATCTGAATATGCCCTGAAAAACTCGTTCTTCCTTAGAACTATTCCCAAATAGCGAAAGGAACTTTCCTTTCGCGAAAGGAAGGTTCCTTTCGCGAAAGGAGATTTTTGCTACTAAAGGAAGTTTTTTGTATCGATAATAAGCAATCACTCAATCACTGGATGACAAAAACATGTTTTAATAACATTTAATTGTAAAAATGAGTTATATACCCTTTTTGCCATTTTGTGGTATGATAATGTTATAGTGACTAGGGCCTCCGTTTCTTGGAGGGAATTTCTCCTCGGTAACGGCCTATAATTTCGAAGGAGAATCACATTAATTTCTTTGATCCTGTCAAATTCGTACTGACTGAAAAACGTATAAATATTTTTTTTTTTTTTTTTTTTTGAAAAAAAAAAAAAAAAAAAAAAACACAACAACAACACACTTTTGTTGATTTGCCACTTAAAATAACGGTATGAAACTTAAGAAATGTTTCTTTCGCAAAAGGCTCCTTTCTCCCGAAATAAAGGTTTTTTTTTTAATATGTAATGGTCATTTATTTAAAAATAAAATAAACGTGTCAATATATTTCAATCTCACAAAATGTATGGGTTTTGTTTTTCATATATGAAATAAAAAGCTTCAATTTTTCTTTCGGTTCCTTTTATAACCCTTTGGCCCCTAGCTGTATGAAATGCACTTTTCCACCACTGAGTTTGGGCATTTCCATATTACTAAATGTGGCATCTTGCATACGATCGACAACAGGATGCCATGCTATGTAGATCCCGCTACGTTGCTGATTATAGGCAATTTCATCAGGATTTACACTGTTTGCATAAGTCCCAATCCCTGGCCATGGGGTTTGAAGGGTTTTGTCGATATATAAAGATTGGATACAACATCAATATTATAAAACAGACTGCATGCATGGTGGTTAACCCAATCACGGTTGGCAACTTTGCTTCCCTCTTTGATTGCACACCGGGGTCGGGCTTAATATTATATGACGGTTCCAGCGTAAAAACATTAATGGAATTTTATTTTATTTTAGTATTCTTTATGTTGGTTGGCGCCTGATGCTCCGTCTTTGGTCGGGCCCCTCGGCGTCTAACGGTTGGTTTTCTTTTGCTCCAGCAATTCTGTTGTTGTATGCTGTCGAGTCCTCAACCTTGTTTCATCTCTGTAGTTTTTTTTATTTGTATGTTCTCGGAGATGTAACACTGATGAGTTAGGAAAGTAGAAGTAAAACAAAGATCAGGAATCGATACAATTAACTTACTCCACCCATCAAAGACACCAAAGGGAAAGAAACACAAACATTAAGCGACCAGACCATAAGAGCCTTCATGCGGACTAAACAAAATTAGTGTATACCGCGACAGAGGTAAGGGCGAGGATTATGGCCATGTAAAATCGATTTAAGCCCCCCCCCCCCCCGCCCCCAGTGGAATTCTTTCCACTGACCGTTCCAAAGTAGAAGTAAAACAAAGATCAAGAATCGATGCAATCAACCCACCCCACCAACCAAAGACACCAAAGGGAAAGAAACACAAACACCAAGCGACCAGACCATAATGGAAACCTAAACAAAGGAAGGCCATAAGGACAGTTACTTTCCCACAAAATGGCCATATGGCCATCCAAAATAAAAAGAGACATGTGATACACACAGTAAGCAACAAACAACGACATAAATAAATCGCCACAGAAGAATCGCCCTGGAACGGTCAGTGGAAAGACCTCCACCGGGGGCCCAAATCGATTTTACGTGGCCACAATCCTCGCCCTTACTTCCGTCGCGATTTAGACAAACAATCTGTTCAGCCCGCATGGAGGCCGCCTAACTCATCAGTGCAACATCTCCGTGAACACAAATAATCAAAGAACCACAGAGGTGAGACAATGGTGAGGACTCGACAGCAAGAAACCACTGAAATGCTGCAGCAAAAGAAAACCAGCAGTTAGACTCCGATGGGCCCGACCAGAGACAGAGCATCAGGCACCAACCAACAGTACCTTGAATTAGATCTCTCTAATTCTCAATAAGCCTTTACATTGGGACCGTCATAGAATCTGAGGCCTGACCCACCGGCGTGCAATTAAAGAGGGAAGCAAAGTTGCCAACCGTGATTGGGTTAACTACCATGCATGCAGTCGGTCGTATAACATCCATGTTGTACCCAATCTTTTTATATCGAAGAATAATTTTACGAAATTGGGTGCTGAAGTCATTGCGGTTATATATTTTTCTGAATTTATATGCTAAGTCACCATTAAATTCGGGTTCCGATAGACCTTGTTGCAGAAGAGATTTAAGTCCAATATTGAATTTTGAAATTAATTCAGAGTGGCGTCTATAAAATTTTGAAAAGGCTTTGCGTAGTTTATGGTACCGATAACCCTGATTAAGAAGTTTAGCCGTTAATAATTTATTACGAGTTTTGAAGTCAGTTACATGACTTCACACTCTAGTAAATCGAATTAATTGCGAAATATAAACGCCGTAGGATGGCGCACGAGGAACATCACCATCCAAAAAAGGAAAATTTACAATCTCAAAATCAAAGTCATCGCGTTTATCATAAATTTTGCACGAAGCAAACCCGTTTACAATAGATAGATGTAAATCCAAAAACCGGTCCTCTATATCAGAAGAATTTGCTTTATTTAACTGAAGTTCTGGGGGACTGATCAAACCATCGAAATAGGTATTATCAATATTTAATAAATCATCTAAATATCTAGAAGTGGAGCTAAAAGCTTCAATAATTTCAGATTGGTTATCAATGGAAAGCGACAAGATGAAGTCTCTTTCATAACAATATAAGAACAGATCAGCCACAAGAGGTCCGCACTTCGTACACATCGGAATGCCAACAATTTGTCTAAATAACTTAGTACCGAATCTAATATAAATATTGTCAAGTAGAAAGGTTAGGGCATCACACACTTTCTGGCATGACCAAAGTGTATAATTCTTATGCTCTTTAGAAGTGAAAAATGTATTTCTGTCATTACATGCAAGATAGAGAGAATCTTCTCTGTGAAAAGCCCATTCAATTAAATCAAGGCGGTTCTTCTGTGGTGGTTTATTTATGTTGTTGTTTGTTACTACTTACTGTGTGTATCACTTGTGACTTTTTATCTTGGATGGCCATTCGGCCATTTTGTGGGAAAGTAACTGTCCTTATGGCCATCCTTTGTTTAGATTTCCATTATGGTCTGGTCGCTTCATGTTTGTGTTTCTTTCCCTTTGGTGTCTTTGATGGGTGGTGTAAGTTAATTGTATCGATTCCTGATCTTTGTTTTACTTCTACTTTTATCGACTGCATTAATAATTTAAAAATCACACCTTCATAATTAAAGCTTCATGCAGTCACGGATTAAAATAGTTAATTGCATTAACGATATCGTCTGTTAGAAGACCTAACCGTGAATCAATTCTTAAACTTCAAAACGCACAATATTAAAGACACTTGTCGATTTGTTTAAACATCAAAACAAGCTGGAACAGCGTAGGTCCAAGTGTATCATTCTAGAGGACAATTACTTCGAAAAAGAAGAGATCGATTTCACCCTGTTTTTTTTTTTTTTTTTTTTTTTTATTGACTCATCCTCGTACATACTGGAGATAAGCCTTATGCATTAATCTTATGCATTAATTTTATCATGATCAAAACGAATACGTTCGCTCTTGTGCGGTGCCAGGTGGAAACTATGGATAATATATTATCTATAGGCTAACATGATAGGTAGCTTATTACTTGGGATCAGGTCTCATTTGATATCAAATTATCTCATACTTGTTCTAGCTAAACATTTGGAAAACACCTCTTCCTTTTGCAAAAGATTTCATATTTTATATTTATTTACACAATAAAAACATTGTGTAAATAAAAAATAAATAATAAATATTCATGGAATGAAGGTAGATAGATAAAGATAAATATTGCGTATAAAATATGGAAACGGGCATTATTTTCAGAACCAGTGCTTCAGCTGAAGTGCACGACCCGCCGGATGCTTTTAGCTTTATGAGTGTTACCATATATGGGTATGGCGGCCATTTTGATCATGTGACCTGGACCTAAAACGGTTGCCCCAATAAATGCGCCTTATCGTAAGGAGCAAAAATATATCTTATACTTTAGTACTGTATTCTGAATCGTTTGCAGGATAAAATGCATTCTCACTTTTCAAATACAAAAGCATATGTGTCAAAGTTTGACCTAGCCACAAAGAAGGTCAAAGTCAACCCAGGGTCACCATTTTAGCAATTTATGATGCGCCTACGTCCCAGATGCTATTTATTAAGTTTCGTGGAAATCTGCCCAGTGGTTCTGGAGAAGACTATTTTTGAAGGGTTTTTACCATGTATGGCTTGGCGGCCATTTTGGTCATGTGACCTGGACCACATGAGCAAATTTTGGTTTCCCTCATCCCACTGAGGCTCCATATGAAATTTGACTTCAATCGGCCCAACGGTTTCCGAGGAGAAGCAGTTCGAAAATTTTCACATTTTTCGCCTCGGCGAGGCTAAACTCAATGGAATGTAATATTTGGCAAGTTCATTGGTTAGATCTCATTGATATCTATCAGTATGCCAAAAATTGTTTAAATATTCCAAGCGGTTAAGTCACTATCACCAATTTTCACAAACGGGTTACGGACGGATAGACAGACAGACCATATATGGCTTGGCGGCCATTTTGTTCATGTGACCTGGACCCCATTGGCTAATTTTGGTTTCCCCATCCCATAGAGGCTCCATATGAAATTTTGACTTCAATCGGCCCAACGGTTTCCGAGGAGAAGCAGTTCGAAAATTTTCACATTTTTCGCCTCGGCGGGGCTGTACTAAATGGAATGTAATATTTCGCAAATTCATTCGTTAGATCTCATTGATATCTATCAGTATGCCAAAAATTGTTTAAATATTCCAAGTGGTTAAGTCACTATCACCAATTTTCACAAACGGGTTACTGATGGACAGACAGACTGACAGAATGACACGGTGATTTTAGGGCACTCTTAGAAAATCAACCGACTTCAGTCTGTCGCTTTTTCTGCGGTTCGTGCAATTTCTCAAAAAGAAAATTTCATGTAGTGTTATGTTTTCCCAAATAAAATCTAATCAGCAAAAGACAATAGGTTGTGGGTACTCGTTGAAACCGCCTCGCTGTTCAATGGAGTTCGTATACTGTTGTATACTGTTACTTGAGAAATATGAAAAATATGTATTTTATTTATTTTTTTATTTTTTTGTTTTGTCGGAATTTCATTTTAGGGTTCACTAAATTTACATTTTCTAGATCTCTGCTTAAAACGCAAGGTATGGTTACTCGTCAGGACAGCCTCGGCGAGGTGATTCTAAAAGGAACCCACAATCGATTTTTAGCAGAAATAATGTTATAATAATAAACTACATTTTATATAAAGAAAACTGGGGTTCATTGGGGTACACATTATTTTCCTGTTTCTGATCCGAGCCATAGGTTGTTGTTACTCGTTAGAACCGCCTCAACGAGGATGTTCTAACGAGCAATCACAACCTGTGCTTGTAGTATAAATAAGAAAACATATGGCGATTTTTTTTTCTTCAGAAAAGTAACCGTTTTGGAAATGTGAAAAATGCACTATATCTCGTAACGTTAAGTCCTACAAAATTGGGATGCAATGTCTTTAAATTGACCGAAATAGTGTTGACGGTGATGTTTAATCTCAATTCAAATAAACAATTCATTCAAAATATCAGTTGGACACGACTTTTGTGGAAGTCACTTTCTTCTGTTTCAATCCAGGTATGCGGCACACGTCAACTTATTACGAGTTAAATCAATTAACTTAACACGTGTTTAATCTGGTTAGAAAATTATTGGCCCGTGAAATCGCTCAAAGTTCGCACACCTAATTCAGCGCCAGCAAGAAATGGATGCGGCTCATTTTCGTCGTTGTTTAAGCAAACAGCGTAGAACCAGATCAGATGCCGCATTTTGCGGCCCAGATCAGACGCCATGTTTTGCAGCGTCTGATCAACATGGTTCGTAAAAACACTCAAGGTCCGTACACCTAATTCATCGCCAGCAAGAAATGGATGCGGTTAAATTTCGTCGTTCTTTAAGCAAACAGTGTAGACCCACATCAGATACCGCATTTTGCGGCCCAGATCAGACGCCACGTTTTGCAGCGTCTGATCATTTGGGTCTACACTGTTTGCCAATGTCCACAAATGGGACTCTAGGCATATATGGGTTAAACCTTTGATCAAGATCTACACTGTTTGCCAATGTCCCACCAATGGGACGCTAGGCATATGTGGGTTAAACCATTGATCAAGTTCTGCACTGGTTGCCAAGACGCTTATAATGAGCACACGACATGCATAATTATAATTATTTGGTACTAATTTCATTAATTTCTGACGGCCCGAAGTGGAGATATTAAGGAAAAGGCACCACTACCTACAACATCCAGGACACAATCCGGGAATTTTCCGAACAAATCAACTTAAACAAAACGGACCCTTAAAATATTAAAAATGGAAAATAATTTTTAATATTCTTTTATAATGGAGCTAAAAGTTTTATATTATACTAATTCTAATAATTTCTGACCACCCGAAGTCGAGATATTAGGGTTAACGCACCCCAACATCCAAGACACTACCGGGAATTTCTCGGACAAATCAACTTAAAAAAACGGCCCCCTAAAATATTAAAAATAAAAAAATAATTTTTAATAATCTTTTAAAATGGAGCTAAATATTTTTTATGATACTAATTTTATTAATTTCTGACCACCCGAAGTCGAGATATTAGGGTTAATGCACCACTACCCCAACATCCAAGTCGCAATCCGGAAATTTCCCGGACAAATCAACTTAAAAAACGTCCCCCTAAAATATTAAAAATGAAAAATAATTTTAATAATCTTTAAGAATGTAGCTTAAAATTTTATTTGATATTAATTTTATTAATTTCTGACCACCCGAAGTGGAGATACTAAGGATAACGCACCACTGCCCCCCCCCCCCCCCACCCGCAAGACAAACAATGTATATATCCCATAAAAGTCAAATGCTTCCATGGCGCTCAATATTCACAAATGTAATGGAAATATTGGTCTTCTTTTCCAAACTGTGTCTATTTACTGAAAAAAAAGATTGAGACTCAGAGGTATGCGTTTTAGGATACCTCTGTGATCGGATTGTAATAAAGTTTTAAGGGCTCATCCAGTGATGATTTTTTATGCTAAATTCTAAATTTAGCCACCCACCTAACTGAGGTAATGGCCAAGAACCGTCATAGAACCTGAGGCCTGACCCACCGGCGTGCAATTAAAGAGGGAAGCAAAGTTGTCAACCGTGAATGGTTAACTGCCATGCATGCAGTCTGTCGTATAACATCCATTTTGTACCCAATCTTTTTATATCGAAGAACGATTTTACGAAAATGCAGATGACTGTGTTTGTTACCGGGAAATTAGAGATACAGATGACTCATTGAAACTTCAGGCTGACATAGATAGATTAGGATGTTGGACACGTAAATGGGGCATGATATTTCAGCCAGTTAAATGCGATATTATGCAGATAACTAGGAAGAGATCTAATAAAGTTGAGGCTTCTTACACCTTAGAGGGAACGGTCCTCGAGAATGCGGACTCCATTAAATACCTTGGAGTGACAATCTCACACAACTTGAGATGGAATACTCATATTAGCAACATGTGTACTGAGGCAAATAGAACGCTTGGTTTCCTGAGGCGAAATCTTCATCAGTGCCCTCAGGATGTAAAAGAGGCAGCATATAAAGGTCTTGTTCGCCCAATCTTGGAATATGGTAGTTGTATCTGGGACCCCAGTGGAGTGGTCCTTAACGATGAAATTGAGAAAGTTCAGAATAGAGCTGCTAGATTTGTAACAGGCAATTACTGCTTTAAAACTGGGAGCATGACTGGAATACTTGGAAAATTAAAATGGGAGTCTCTCAAGAAAAGGAGAAAAGACAGTAGGCTAATCCTTTTATACAAAGGTCTAAAGGGTGCTGCCAGCATCCCAACAGATGACCTTGTTCCCCCAGCTAGACATTGTAGAAATCACCATTCGTTGGCGTTTCAGACCCTTAGCGCAAGAACTGACATTTATAAAGAGTCGTTCTTCCCCAGAACCATTAGAGATTGGAATGCCCTTCCCGATTCGATTATTTCGACAGCTGAAGGTGCTGATGATTGTGTAGCTAAATTGACCTCTTTGGTTAGAGCTAGGGACAAACTTCCCACATCACAGGTCCTGGTGTATGAATGTCATTTGACGTGTCACCAGTAACAATTCTGATTCTGATTCTGAATTGGGTGCTGAAGTCATTGCGGTTATATATTTTTCTGAATTTATATGCTAAATCACCATTAAATTCAGGTTCCGATAGACCTTGTTGCAGAAGAGATTTAAGTCCAATATTGAATTTTGAAATTAAATCAGAAATTGAATCTGATTGGGCCCCTGTCCTGTCTTGGGTCCCACAGGGGACGGTTCTTGATCCGCATCTTTTCTCCCTTTGCATAAATAACATCTCACAGGGAATTGATTCAGAAATAAGGCTCTTCACTGATAACTGTGTTGCTACCGAGAAATAAAAACTTTGGAAGATACAGTGAAACTTCAGTATGATATCGACAAATTGGGTAGCTGGGCTAGGAAGTGGGGAATGCGGTTCCCACCCAATAAATGTAACATGATGCAACTTACAACAAAGCGGATCAAAAGAATCAATGCTACCTATGAATTGGAAGGAACTCTCCTTGAAAATGTAGAAAGCATTAAATACCTTGGTGTGACAATAACGAATGCTTTTAGGTGGAACACTCACATTAGTAATGTTTGTACTCAGGCAAATAGGACCCTTGGCTTCTTGAGACGGAATCTAGCTGTCAGCATGCCCGACAAGACGTAAAAGAAATGGTATATAAGGGACTGGTTCGTCCAGTCCTGGAATATGCAAGTACGTCCTGGGATCCACCTACTGTTACCCTCCAGGAGGAACTGGAGAAAGTCCAAAAACGTGCGGCCCGTTTTGTAATTTGGAATTACTCGTTTGAAATTGGGGAGTATGACTGGCATTCTGGAACAGTTATTTAAGTGGGAATCTCTTAAAGAACGGAGAAAACAAAGTAGGCTGATACTTTCAAATGAAGGTCTAAAGGGTAGAGCCAGTATACCCATGGGTGACCTTGTTCCCCCTTCAAAGACAACACTTCGGAAAAACATTCATTAGCCCTCCAAAAAATCGGTACTAGGACTGACATCTACAAATTTAGCTTCATCCCTAGGACAATCTCAGATTGGAATGTGCTCCCCTCTTCTCTCTTCAGAATCAGAATCAGAATTGTTTACTGGTGACACGTCCTTAGACAATCCTTCAACGGGATGAAGTCTGCAGAAGGTGCAGATGACTCCGTCTCTAGATTCACCACCATTGTGAGGTCTAGGGACTATTTTCTGTTGGTCGAAGGTCCTGGTGAAGGATTTCTAAGGCCGTGTCACCAGTAAACAATTCTGATTCTGATTCTCCTTCTGCATGTCGGCCACAAACTCCCAACAGTAGTGACCACTGATGGGGAGTTTATGTCGGGTAAAGCTAAACAGCGAAAGGAAGCGCTTCCTTTCGCTGCTTAGCTATACCGGTTTGTGTCGGCCAGTAACCGATTGGTGCCCCATTTTACCTAAAACGGCTATTTCGGCCTTTTAGCGTTTCGACACTGGTCAACTCGTTCGGTACAACTTCTGTACCTGATTTTGGTAAACTCGTGCCTGTCCCAAGTCAATAAGACACGTATTTAGCTGAAAAAAAAAAAAATAAGATATCTTATTCCATATTTATAAAGAATCGTTCTCCCTCGAACCAATATATTGACATCACAGGAGCTCGGTTGTAATTGTATGAGCTACATAAACTTTAGATTTCCCCACCCACATATTTCACACATTAAGTTCGATAAAATCCATTATATTATCTTGTCAGAAACTTTTGAATCAGATAAGGAACCAGTTAAGTTTAGAAACTGGTCAAAATTGAACAAACCAAGAAAAGATGGTTATGGGGGGGTGGCTATTTTGTATAAGGACAGCGAAGATGGAGTGATTGTGGAAAGGAAACCAGAGTTGGAGGAAGAATCTGTGGAAATGATCTGCGCAAAGGTGACAGTTGATTCTCAGAGAACATTTCTCTTAGTTGCTGCATATATACCGCCTGAGAAGAAAGAACAAATGATGGGACTTATAAGGGAACTTCAAAAATGCAAGGAATATAAACACTTGATTGTGACTGGCGATTTGAATGCGAAGAGTATGAACTGGAATAATAGCAAGACTAATGTCTGTGGCACAGTTTTGGAAGATTTTATGATTAGTAATGGATTGCTATGCATGAACGATGGCCAACCTACAAGAAGAAATAGTGACAGCGTGATTGATCTATTCATAGTGAGCCCCAAGGTAGTGCCAGAGATTGTGAAGTGTGAAACTCTATCCCAGGAGACAGTTAGGTCAGATCACATTGGGGTAATGATGGAAGTGTATGAGAAAGAGAAGCAGGAATCAATGACAGTAGAGAAGTTTATACTCCACAAGACAGACTGGAATTTATGGAAAGTGTGTACAGAGGAAAGATTTAAAGAATGGAATGACTCAAGATGTGTGTTTGGCTCTGTAGATCAGATGGCAGACTCGTTCATGGAGGTTTTTACAAAATGCATGACAGAAGCAGTTCCAAAGAAAGAAGTTGGTCTACAGAACAGGCGAAGAAAACCACCATGGTGGGATGATAGGGTCAAAGAGATGAAGACAGAAGTAAACAAGGCTAAAAAGTTATTCAGAAGACGGAGAACGCCTGGTAATTTTGAGAGCTTGAAACAGAAAGAAAAAGAGCTAGAAGAGGTATGCTCAAAGGCCAAAGAGGACTGGACAGAGGGTGTTTGCACAAGAATAACATATGCAAATTCATCTAAAGAAGTGTGGGAAAATTTCAAACTTCTGACAACATATGAAAGTTACAGTAATGGGGGTGTGCTTCCTTTAATAGACGAGAATGACAACCCCGTTTTCAGTTCAGAGGGGAAGTCAGAGATGTTGAAAAATGTCTTCTTTGGAGGTCAGCACTTGGAAAATTGTAAGTTTGACGACCAGTTCAAAGAGGAAATAGAAGACGAGATATCAGGATTGGAGGGTCTAGAAAATCAGGATGCAGATGAGTACTTGAATTATGACATATCCCTGGATGAGACCGAAGCAGTGCTACAGCTTCTGAGGAAAAATAAAGCCCCAGGACCAGACCAAGTTTACTCGGATTTGATAAGGATGGCAGGGGAAGAAATGACAAAAGCAATTCACAGTCTGTTCCAGAAGTCCTGGAGAGATGGTAAGGTACCAGATAGATGGAAAGAAGCTGAGGTTAAGTTCTTACGGAAACAAGGAAAGAAATCATACCACGAGCCAGGTTCGTATCGGCCAATCAGCTTGACAAGTGTGCTGTGCAAATGTATGGAAAGAATTATTGCTCACAGACTGTATGGCTTTGTAGAACATTTCGACCTACTTGACAAAGAACAAGATGGCTTTCGGCGTTTTAGAGGAACATGTGATGCTTTGTTAAGATTGACTCAGGACATATATGATGGCTTCAATCAAAAGGAACATACTGCTGCTATCTTCATTGACCTGGAAAAGGCTTATGATAGTGTTTGGAGGCAGGGCCTGTTAGTGAAATTAGGTAGAAAGGGAATTTGTGGGCGTATTTGGAAGTGGATTCAAAGTTTTCTTACAGACAGAGAGGCCTTCATAAACTTACAAGGGCAAAAGGGTCAGATGTTTGGTACCAACATCGGACTTCCACAAGGAGCAGTTCTCTCACCCCTGCTCTTCAACCTCTACATAGCGGATATGTATGAAGGATTGGGCGGTAAAGGTGTGAAATTTGCAGACGATGGAACTGTATGGGAGAGAGGCGAAGATTTGATGATGATCCTTGAGGCAGCAAAGAATTACCTTATCCGGGTGTTGGATTGGGGGGAAAAGTGGCGAATGAAAGTCAGCATGGAAAAAACAGAAATATGCGTGTTTTCTCAGATCAGTGAAATCCTAGATGAAGCAAGAGCAGTAGAGATAAGTTTAGATGGAAGGAAAATTAAGTACAACAGTTGTCCAAAGATTTTGGGAGTGACACTAGATGAAAAGTTAAAATTTGACAAGCACATTGGCAATATGGAGAAGAAGGCACACAGAGCTCTTGAAATGCTGAGGAGGGTGAAGGAGACAGAGGGGATTTCTCAGAAGTGCATGCTGCAGTTATATAAAGCCATGGTTTCCCCTCAGCTGGAATATGCTGCTCCTGTATGGCAAGTGGGGAACTGTGAGCCACTAAATAAAGTGCAGAGGAAGGGGTTATCCTTGTGCTTGGGATTACCAGGAACAGCAGGAATTGAGGCAATGGAGGTAGAGGCAGGTATTAAGCCCCTGGACATAAGAAGGGAGGAACTTTCTATCAGACAGGCAGCAAGGGTCATGATGAAGGATTACAGCCAGCTTATTAAGAGTGTTTGGGACAACTGGACAGAGAGTGATGTCAAGGAAAGCAGGGTATCCCCTTTCGGTCTCATGAATGTTCAGCTGGCGGACATGGTCTCTAACACAGACATCAAGCTGCATAACCTGGAAAAGGAATTCAACTACATGGATTCACTGCAGCCCAGTAAAAGGATGCCAGAATATTGGCGGAATCTCGGTTCTTCTAAGAACAGAACAAAAGAACAAGAGACATTGTCAAGAGAATTAATAGAGGAGAAAGTCAGAGACTGTGGAGGGGATACAATCATCGCATTCACAGACGGTTCCTGTCTCGGTAATCCTGGTCCATGTGGATCTGGTGCATGCGTCTACCTTCCCAGTATTGAGGACCCAGTTCAGCTTAGAAGGGCTGTTTGCAAGAGGGGATCTATCCTGTTAGGAGAACTTTTAGCTATCCAGATGGTGGTAGAGTATGTGATTAACCATAGAAGGAGTGTGAATGAAAGGGCCAGTTCCAAACTCCACATTTTCTCCGACAGCCAGTCAGCTATTGGGCTACTCACTCTTGGATGGGAGGCCACCACACATAAAGGTGCAATTCTTGAAGGAAAGGCTGGCTTACAGAGTCTTCAGAAGGAAGGAGTGACTGTTGAGCTGTCTTGGACACCAGGACACTCAGAAATTAAGGGTAATGAGCTGGCAGATCAGCTAGCCAAAGAGGCAGCCAAGGAAGCTCAGGAGATGGAAGAGGACAATGGAGTAGTCACATTGGAGGACATAAAATCAGCAGCAAGGAGGTCAGGTAGCATGAGATGGCAGGAGAGGTGGGAAGTCTCAGAAAGAGGAAGGACACTGTTTCAGTTCAGACCCATTGTAGGTTACAAGACACAGGTTCCATACCAGTTTGAAACAGTCTCCATGGAACGCCGTGTGGCACAGTTGAGAACAGGGTATGTAACACTGAAGGACCAGCTACACAAGTGGGGCCTGGCAGAAAGCAACTCCTGTGAGTGTGGAGAACCGGAGACTGTACAACACTATCTGTTGGCATGCCCAAAATATGAGGAACAGAGGGAGATTCTCCAGAAAAGAATATTTGAATCAATAGGGATTCCCTACTTGAACCTAGAGTTGCTGTTGGACATGAAACCAGACGACGAATTCAAATCAGACCGATCATTCATCCTTTCTGAATTAGAGTCATTCATAAAAAATTCAAAAAGATTTTAAAAACAATAAGTCATTACAACAACCGAACCTCGTTATGCAAAAGTACTAATATACCTGTGTGAATATACTTTGTTTGAACCTACTTGCGAAAGAACCTACCGGCGAGGATCATCGGCCTAATGGCTTAGCTAAAGACTAAAGACTAAAGACATTATATTCGTTGTTATTACTGTTTTATCAGCTCATTTTTACCTTTGTCCTATGAACAAACATAAAATCTGTTACACAATCACTACAGCTGATGTCTAACTCAATGTTTAAGATTTATCAACAATGCGCCATATAGTAGAAAAAACACAAGGAAAGACAGTCGCCATCTTTTTCGCAACGTTTCCAGCCGCTCAGGTGCGTCACAAATTTCTTGGTACCCGGTCGACCCTACACCGCTTATGACCCCGCCAAAAATATAAAGTACCCGGGGGGTACGAGTTGACCAAAATAGGTACGAGTTGCATAGGGGGTACGAGTTGACCAAAGAACGGGTACGAGTTGACCAAAAACAGGTACGAGTTGACTTAGGTACGAGTTGACTTGGGTACGAGTTGACCAGTCTGGGTTTACTTAGATTTTGTCAAATCAATTGAATTCAATTATCTATCGGTCATGGCGACTTTTGAATTTTTGAATTTGAATTTTTACCGCGATACGTACTACCTGCTGGTACCCGAAGTCATAAGCGGTGTAGGGTCGACCGTGTTTTTTCTACTATATGGCGCATTGTTGATAAATCTTAAACATTGAGTTAGACATCAGCTGTAGTGATTGTGTAACAGATTTTATGTTTGTTCATAGGACAAAGGTAAAAATGAGCTGATAAAACAGTTATAACAACGAATATAATGGATTTTATCGAACTTAATGTATGAAATATGTGGGTGGGGAAATCTAAAGTTTATGTAGCTCATACAATTACAACCGAGCTCCTGTGATTGACATAGATTGAAATGCCCTTCCCGATTTGATTATGTCGACAGCTGAAGGTGCTTAGTTTACCTTTTTGGTTAGAGCTAGGGGCTAACTTACCATATCAAAGGTCCTGGTGTATGAATGTCTTTTGATGTGTCCCATTGTGTAGCGCATTGGTGCAGTGGTAGCACATCAGATTTATGATAGAGAGGTTGCGGGTTCGATCCTCACACTGATCCAAGTTGTTGTGTCCTATCTATCAGTCTATCAAGATCGAGAAGCTTTATTTAAGGACTATGAAAATGTCTTCCAGGCACGTGGGCTAAAATTCATGGGTGTTTAGCATGTTGACATATTTCTAGAAAAACAACCAATGATTTTCCAAATTAAAAGAATAAATATAAAACATGCATTTTAAAAAATGTATTTTTGTTGTTGGAAGAAAAAAATAAATATTCACTTTGTAAGAAAATTACATTTAAAAATGGTCCATTTTTGAACGTATGTTTCTCCATCGTCCTTCATTAGAAACTTACCATTTTACACCAAAATATACTTTAGTGTGTGTACTAGCAACGACGAGACGTGATTTTTCCAAAAACTGGCATTATAACATTATATACATGCCGATAGAACCCCTATCAACATGTAGAGTTCACTATACATTGTCATCCATGTACACAGTATGACGCACGGATTAAATTTAGCACTGGGGTAAATGAGCGTAGCGATAATAAAAATTCTGTCAAATCGTTATTATGGCTTTTGGACAAATCAAACAATTTTCCCCTCTTGTATTTATTTAATGCATAATAATATTTACCAACTTAACGGAAGAATAAAGGAAATCATGATCTAGGCATAAAAATATTTAGAATAAAATCCGTTGTGCAGGATATTTTTACCCACGATTAACATGTTTATACCCCTGTTTTACCTGGAGAATTTACCAACCATGTATACAGTAATGGCTGTCAAAATGACCGTTCGATGGGTGTTTAAAAGAATGGATATATTGTTATTGTGGAAGTTTTTGGAAAAACTACTTCTCGTCCTTGCTAGGACATGGAATATACTTTAGGTTAATGTAAAAACTGAATGTTTTCGAGGAAGGACAATGGAGAAACCGATGTTCAAAAATTGACTATTTTGAAAGGTAATTTTCTAATAAAGTAATTTATTATTTTTTCTTCTAAAAACAGAAATACACTTTTTAATACGCATATTTTATGATTATTCATATAATTTGGAACATTATGAGTTGCTTTTCTAGAAACTTGTCGACATTATAAACGACCGTAAATTTTAGCTCACGTGTCTGGTTGACATTTGCATATACCTTAACGTCGCATATTCGAAACAAATAACATAAGCTCTGTAGAGCTTTTAATGCGACAAACAAAGAACCCCCTAACAAATACTTACCTGCCTTCATTTATCTTCCTAGGACTACCCCTGATAATGCGAGCGTCAGCCAAGGGAGCTCCTAGTACCATTTTTCACGCCTTTGGTATGGTGCGGCCGGGGATCGAACCCGCGACCTCCCATTCCCGAAGCGGACGCTCTACCACTGAGCTATCAGGGCCGGTAAAATCTATCTAACTATCTTCTTATACTGAGTCGGTCACATTTGGCCATTACCTCAGTTGGGAGTCCTTGGGCAAGGCACTTCATCCACATCGTATGTCCGTCGTCAACACATTCAAAGTACACCGTCCTTCAGATCGGGACGTTAACTGGAGGCCCCCTGTGCAGGAAGGGCCATCTACTGTGCAGGTTAAAGATCCCTACCGTAATTCCATGATTACCTACAACCTGGAGTGTATGTAATGTACACCTGCGAGTAATGGTCAAATGTGACGATTGCAGTATAGAAAGAAGAAGAAGAAAAAAAGACATCTCTGAAGCCACTCGGCCGATTGGGCCCAAATTTTATCTGTAGCATCATTAGGCTGAGGGATTGAAAGATTGTGTTTTTAGCTCACCGTCACGTAGTGACGAGGTGAGCTTTTGGGATCACTTTTTGTCTGTCGTCCGTCGTGCGTGCGTCCGTGCGTGCGTCCGTGCGTGCGTAAACAATTTCTTTAAACGACATCTCCTCCTAAACCACTGATCGGATTTTGACCAAACTTCACAGGAATGATCCTTAGGTGGTCCCCTTTCAAAGTTGTTCAAATGGTTCCGGTCCGTTGCACATCTAGGTCACAGGAGCCAAAAATAGATTTTTTTCACCAAAAACTTAAAAAATCTTCTTCTCTGAAACCACAAGGCCCAGGTCTTTGATATTTGGTATGAAGCATCATCTAGTGGACCCCTACCAAGATTGTTCAAATTATAGTGCTGGGGCCAAAAATGCCCCCGCCCTGGGGCCCTTTGGTTTTACATAGGCTTATATAGGGAAAATCTTTCAAAATCTTCTTCTCTGAAACCACAAGGCCCAGTTCTTTGATATTTGGTATGAAGCTTCATATAGTGGACCCCTACCAAGATTGTTCAAATTATAGTGCTGGGGCCAAAAATGCCCCCGCCCCGGGGCCCTTTGGTTTTACATAGGCTTATATAGGGAAAATCTTTAAAAATTTTCTTCTCTGAAACCACAAGGCCCAGGACTTTGATATTTGGTATGAAGCTTCATCTAGTGGACCCCTACCAAGATTGTTCAAATTTTAGTGCTGGGACAAAAAATGCCCCTGCCACGGGGCCCTTTGGTTTTACATTGGCTTATATAGGGAAAATCTTTAAAAATCTTCTTCTCTGAAACCACAAGGCCCAGGTCTTTTATATTTGGTATGAAGCTTCATCTAGTGGACCCCTACCAAGATTGTTCAAATTATAGTGCTGGGGCCAAAAATGCCCCCCGCCCCGGGGCCCTTTGGTTTTACATAGGCTTATATAGGGAAAATCTTTTAAAATCTTCTTCTCTGAAACCACAAGGCCCAGGTCTTTGATATTTGGTATGAAGCTTCATCTAGTGGACCCCTACCAAGATTGTTCAAATTATAGTGCTGGGACAAAAAATGCCCCCGCCACAGGGCCCTTTGGTTTTACATTGGCTTATATAGGGAAAATCTTTAAAAATCTTCTTCTCTGAAACGGCAAGGCCCAGGTCTTTGATATTTGGTATGAAGCTTCATCTAGTGGGCCCCTACCAAAATTGTTCAAATTATAGTGCTGGGGCCAAAAATGCCCCCGCCCCGGGGCCCTTTGGTTTTACATAGGCTTATATAGGGAAATTCTTTAAAAATCTTCTTCTCTGAAACCACAAGGCCCAGGACTTTGATATTTGGTATGAAGCTCCATCTAGTGGACCCCTTCAAATTATAGTGCTGGGACAAAAAATGCCCCCACCACGGGGCCCTTTGGTTTTTCATTGTCTTATATAGGGAACATCTTTAAAAATCTTCTTCTCTGAAACCGCAAGGCCCAGGACTTTGATATTTGGTATGAAGCTTCATCTAGTGGACCCCTTCAAATTATAGTGCTGGGACAAAAAATGCCCCCGCCACGGGGCCCTTTGGTTTTACATTGGCTTATATAGGGAACATCTTTAAAAATCTTCTTCTCTGAACCGCAAGGCCCAGGACTTTGATATTTGGTATGAAGCTTCATCTAGTGGACCCCTACCGAGATTGTTCAAATTATAGTGCTGGGGCCAAAAATGCCCCCGCCCCGGGGCCCTTTGGTTTTACATAGGCTTATATAGGGAAAATCTTTAAAAATCTTCTTCTCTGAAACCACAAGGCCCGTGACTTTGATATTTGGTATGAAGCTTCATCTAGTGGACCCCTACCAAGATTGTTCAAATTATAGTGCTGGGGCAAAAAATGCCCCTGTCCCGGGGCCCTTTGGTTTTACATAGGCTTATATAGGCAAAATCTTTAAAAATCTTCTTCTCTGAAACCGCTAGGCCCAGGTCTTTGATATTTGATGTGTAGCTTCATCTAGTGGACCTTTGCCAAGATTGTTCAAATTATAGCCTTTGTTGATGTTTGGTATGAAGCTTCACCTTTAAGACCTCCCTCAACATTATGCACATTAAAGCCCTGGGGCCAATAATGGCCCTCTCTGGGGCACACTTGTTACACTATGGATCAGGTGAGCGATCCAGGGCCATGATGGCCCTCTTGTTTATGAAAATCAGCTCATTAGTTTGGTTGCTATGTCAACTTAGAGTTTCCCTAGACTTATAATGGGGAAAATTGAAAAATGGAATTTACTGTCAAGCCTCTGCAGTATTTTGACAAAACCTTCATAGAAATGTTCCTTAGCCAATCTACTATCTGCCATATGATTTAAGGCCTACTGCCCATTTTTATTGGTTGCCATGGATACCAAAATGCAAAAAAAATAGAAAAAAAAATACTTAAAAAAATCAACTCCTTAGAAATAACCATATGCTCTAGGAGGCCGAGACTTTATGAAAATATTCATTATATCTGCCTTTACAGGTTTTGTGTTTTTATGAAATTCGGCTCATTAGTTTGGTTGCTATGGGAACTTAGAGCTTCCATAGACTTGTAATGGGGATAAATTGAAAAATGGCATTTACTGCCAAGCCTCTGCAGATATTTTGACAAAACTCTCATAGAAATGTTCATAGGCAATCTAATATATCTGCCATATGATTTTAGGCCTATTACTCATTTTTACTGGTTGCCATGGAAACCATAATGAAAAAAAGAAAAGAGAAAAAAAAAATACTTAAAAAATCATCTCCTCAGAAACCGTATGCTCTATGAGGCTGAGAGTTTATGGAAATATTCACCATATTTGCATTTACAGGTTTGTGTTTTTTTGTGTTTTTTTTTATAAAATTCGGCTCTTTTGTTTGATTGCAATGACAACTTAGATTTTTCATAGACTTATAATGGGGAAAATTGAAAAAAAAGCAATAACTGCCAAACCTTTGCAGATATTTTGACACAATTTTCATAGAAATGTTCCTTAAGCAATCTGCCATATGATTTTAGGCATATTGCTCATTTTTAGTGGTTGCCACAGAAACCAAAATGAAAAAAAAAAAAAAAAAAAAAAAAAATACTTAAAAAAATCATCTCCTCAGAAACCATATGCTCTATGAGGCTGAGAGTTTATGGAAATATTCACCATATTAAATTTTGCTGTTACAGGTTTTGTGTTGTTTTTTTTTGTTGAAATTCGGCTCTTTAGTTTGGTTGCTATGGCAACTTAGATTTTCCATTGACTTATAATGGAGAAAATTAATCTACCATCTGCCATATGATTTTAGGCCTATTGCTCAGTTTTACTGGTTGCCATGGAAACCAAAATTAAAAAAAAAAAAACATAAAAAATCATTTCTTATACCATATTTTCCATGAGGCTGAGTCTTTATGGTAATATTCACCATATTTGCCTTTTCAGGTTTTGTGTTTTTTGTATGAAATTCGGCTATTTAGTTTGGTTGCTATGGCAACTTAGATTGACTTATATTGGGTAAAATTGAAAAATGGAACTTACTGCTGTGCCTTTCCAGTTATTATGACAAAACTTTTCTAGAAATATTTTTAAGCAATTATCTATCTGCTGTATGATTTTAGGCCAACTGGTCACTTTTATTGGTTGCCATGGAAACCAAAATGTGATCCAAAATAGAATAAAAACACACTTAAAATAGTCTTCTCGAAAAATCATATGCTCTATGAGGTTGAGACTTTATGAAAATATTCACCATATTTGCCTGAACAGGTTTTATGTTTGTTTGTTTTTTTTTATGAAATTTGGCATCTTAGAGTTTCTATAGATTTGTTTTGGGGAAAATTGAAAATTTCCATTTACTGCCAGGCCTCATACATTAGTAGATAAGGCAAAACGTTCATATAAATATTTTTTCAGCAATCTTGTTTCTGCCATATGAATTTAGGCCTACTGCTCATTTTTATTGGTTGCCATTGGAAACCAAAATAAAAAAAATAGAAAAAAAAGAGAAATTTTTTTAAACCAATCATCTCCTCATAAACCATATGCTCTATGAGGCTGAGGCTTTATGGAAATATTCACCATATTTGCCTTTACATACAGCTTTTGTGTTGTTGTTTTTTATGAAATTTGGCTCTTTAGTTTGGTTTCTATGGGAAGTTAAGAGTTTCTATAGACTTATAATTGAAAAATAACTTTTACACCTTTCAAGATATTTTAAAAACTTTCATAGAAATGTTCCTTAGAAAAAGTTCTATCTGCCATATGATTTTAAGTATAATTGGTACACATTCAAGAGACATCAGACCTCTGAAGCCTTTAGCTTGATTTGGTCCAAATTTTACCTGTAGCGTCTTTGGGTGCAGGGCTTCCATGGTTAATTAAAATACATGGCTGCCAGTGGGCAGTGCTCCCTGAGCTCTGGTGAGCATACGGCCCATGGGCCTCTTGTTTGAACTGTATGAGGGAGATTTGCCATTGTGCTGAGGGAAATGTAAATAACATTAGGGAAATTCTAATTTCTAATGAAGGAGCAGACTCCAAAATGTAACTAAAATTAACATAAATTGGGCAAAAATTAGCATCAAAATGAAGGAGTCTCCCTCTCCTGCAAACAATGTATGATGCTGAGTCCGCCAGAAGGACAAATGTTGGTGGCATCATGAATGATCATGGCTTGGAACAGGTTGTTGACTTTCGTACTCAAGGAAGGAACACTTTGGATTTGATTCTTACAACTTTGCCAGGACAGTTTGGGGATATTCAGTCCTGAGACAAACTAAGTGATCATGATTTTGTTTCTGGATTTTGAAAATCTTTATACCACCTATAAAGAAACCTCGTAGAAAGGTGTACTTATATCAAAAGGGTGACTATGAAACTATGAGGAAGATCGATGCCCAAAAATTTGCAAAAGAGAAATACTTTAATGGTCATTCAGATGCTCGGTCTGTCCAGGAGAACTTTGATTTGATAAAGTCTTTCATTCAAGCGTCATCCGAAAATCATATCCCCTCCAAAACTAGCAGGTCTGTATCTTCAATTCCTTGGATCACACCAGAAATAAGAAGAAAAAAGTTGGGAAGTGGTAAACTCCGGGCAAAATTTGGAAACTTGAGACAAGAAATTAAAAATTACATAAAAAATCAGCATGATCTGTATGTGAATAACTCTGTAGGTGATGTAAAGACAAATCCCAGAGACTTTTACAGATATATTGATAGCCAGAAGAAAGACAGGCAAGGTATCCCACCCTTTAATAAAAGAGGAGGGAATGGGGTTGGTGAATCGAACTCTGAAATGGCATAGGAATTAGTTGCTCAATTCAATGATGCGTTTAATAAAATTGAGTTCAACAAGGTTCCATTGACTGGAAGATTGGCCCCTTTCATGGAAAATATTGTTGTATCCTCAGCTGGAGTGATCAAGTTACTTAAAGACTTGAACACGTCTAGAGCTTTAGGACCTGATGAGCTTCGTCCTAGAGTCCTGAAGGAACTAGCAAATGAGTTAGGTCCAGTTTTTGTTTTTGCTCATCTTTTCCAACAATCTCTCGATACGGGTGAAATTCCCAAAGAATGGCTCCTATCGAACATCTGCCCACTTTTCAAAAAAGGAGACAGGGCTCTTGCTCGTAATAATCGCCTTGTGCCACTGACCTGTGTTCTATGTAAATTGCTTGAACACATAGTCAGCTTACACATCATGACCCACTTGGATGAACATAAACTTTTGTCAGACAGACAACATGCATTTAGGAAAAGGCATAGTTGCAAAACTCAGTTGGGCACGGTTATTAATGATTGGGCAAAAATTTTGGACAAAGTGGGGCAGGTGGACACATTTATTCTGGACTTCGAGAAGGCTTTTGACACCCCACCTCATGGACTACTTAAATCCAAATTATTTGGTTATGGAATTGTGGGGAAAACTCTCAAATGGATAGATTCCTTCCTTTGCTACAGAAAAAGCGTTTTGTTGTTAATGGTGAATCTTCAGTATGGGCGCCAGTTTTATCTGGGGTCCCACAGGGGACTGTTCTTGGTCCGCTGCTATTCCATTAAATACCTTGGTGTGACAATCACACACGGTTTGAGATGGAATACACACATTAGCAACATGTGTACAAAGGCGAATAGAACACATGGTTTCCTGAGACACAATCTTCATCAGAGTCAATTCTGATTCTAATTCTGATGAGGGAGGTATCACAGGTATGTTTGGGGCACATGATGAGACAATGTGTTGCACGGAAAACCCAGGTCTTTTTCTTTCTTTTTCTTTCTTTCAGCTGATTCTGTTATTGGTCACATTTGACCATTACTCACACATTACATACAATTTGTTGTTGTTTATCTACACAGCATTTTAACGCACTCTGCTTATAAACACTAGGTGCTTAAGTAAAACTCTTGTACATTTCTCAGTGTGCAAACCCCATGCTGCTATATGTGCGCATGCGTAAATATATTGCACTTCAAAATCTTAATGGAAGCCCCCCTGTGTAGTGGTTATGCTACTCGCCTTATAAACCAGGGGTCGTAGGATTGATCCCGGGCTTCTCCAGCTTTTCGGATGAGCTTTAAACCGAGGTCCTGTCTCCGTATGACCTTAGCTGTTGGTGAGACGTAAAACTCAAGCACTCACTCACTCAAAATCTTAACATACACTTAAGATTTGCAGGATGAAAGCCTACATAGTAATCATGTAATTACGGTAGGGATCTTTAACCTGCACAGGGAATGTTTCTCCCTGCACAGGGGGCCTCCAGTTAATGTCCCAATCCGAAGGATGTTGCACTTGTGGCATTCATCCCTGCAAATGATGCCAGTGGAGCATGTTGGGACACTGCAATTTATTACCGCTGCCGGGAATCAAACCAGTGGCCTCTAGTATCAATGGCAAGTGCACTAACCACTGAGCTACCACATTCCACTAGCTACCACGCTCCACTTCTGTACCTCCAAGGTCAAGGTCATACTAAGAGGTCAAAGGTAAAAAAGGGACCTGCTTCCGTGTAAGGTCAGTAAAGTTCTAATTCTTAGATGGATTTTGAAATTACTTGGCAGAAATGTTAACAATCATGAGACGATGTGTCGCATGCAAGATCCAGGTCAATACCTCAAAGATCAATCAGTACATCAAAGATCAGGGTAATACTTAAAGGTCAAAGGTAAAAAAAAGGTCTTTTTTTGTGTCCGGTCAATAACTTTCTTATTCCTGGATAGATTTTGAAATTACTTGGCAGAAATGTTAACCATCATGAGACGATCTGTCACATGGAATCCAGGTCGGTACCTCCAAGGTGAAGGTCATACTTAGAGGTCAAGGGTAGAAAAGGGTCAGTTTTCATTTCTGGTCAATAACTTTTTTCATGCCTGAATGAACTTTTTAGCTCACCTGGGCCGAAGGCTCCAGGGGAGCTTATAGTATAGTGGGTCCTCCGTCGTCCGTCGTCCGTCCGTCCGTCCGTCCGTCGTCCGTCCACACTTTTGAGCAGCTATATCTCTGTATCCTGCAGGCTGATCTCAATCATTTCTCATCTGTAGCATGCCTCTGGTGGGGCATTGATGACATAAACTTTTTTTTGAAATCGCTCTAAAACTTTGGTTCCTATGGCAACCACAAGGTCCCATAGACTTACTATGGGAAAATGCTTGTCATCACCGTAGCGCCTTCAGTTTTGATCGGATCTTTCTGAAACTTATATGTAAGGTGACTGGGGATAAAAACTCGGATGAGTTCGAAAACCGGCCAAGTCGGCCCATTTATCATAGAGTTACGTCCCTTTGATTGCTGAAAATGCCCATTTTCGACCTTGTCATCACCGTAGCCCCTTCAGTTTTGATCGGATCTTTCTGAAACTTATATGTAATGTGGCTGGGGATAAAACCTCGGATGAGTTCGAAAACTGGCCAAGTCCGCCGATTTATCATAGAGTTACGTCCCTTTGATTGCTGAAAATGCCGATTTTTGACCTTGTCATCACCGTAGCCCCTTCAGTTTTGATCGTATCTTTCTGAAACTTATATGTAAGGTGGCTGTGGATAAAATCTCGGATGAGTTCGAAAACCGACCAAGTCGGCCCTTTTATCGTAGAGTAACGTCCCTTTGATTGCTGAAAATGCTGATTTTTGACCTTGTCATCACTGTAGCCCTTTCAGTTTTGATCGAATCTTTCTGAAACTTATATGTAAAGTGGCTGGGGATAAAATCTTGGATGAGTTCGAAAACCAGCCAAGTTGGTCCATTTATCACAGAGTAACGTCCCTTTGATTGCTGAAAATGCCGATTTTTGACCTTGTCATCACAGTAGCCCTTTCAGCTTTGATCGTATCTTTCTGAAACTTATATGCAAGGTGGCTGGGGATAAAGCCTCGGATGAGTTCGCATACCGGCAAAGGTGGCCTATTTATCATAGAGTTAGGTCCCTTTGATTGCTGAAAATGTTGATTTTTGACCTTGTCCACACTGTAGCCCCTTCAGTTTTGATCGGATCTTTCTGAAACTTATATGTAAGGTGGCTGGGGATAAAACCTCGGATGAGTTCGAAAACCGGCCAAGTTGCCCCATTAACTATATAGTTATGTCCCTTTGATGGCTGAAAATGTCGATTCTTTACCTTGTCATCACCTTAGCCCCTTCAGTTTTGATCGAATCTTTCTGAAACCTATATGTAAGGTGACTGGAGATAAAACCTAGGATGAGTTTGAATACCGGCCAAGTTGGCCCATTTATCATTGATTTACGTCCCTTTGATTGCTGAAAATGCCGATTTTTGACCTTGTCATCACCATAGCCCCTTCAGTTTTGATTGGATCTTTCTGAAACTTGTATGTAAGGTGGCTGGGGATAAAATCTTGGATGAGTTCGAAAACAGGCCAAGTCAGCCCATTTATCGTAGAGTTCTGTCCCTTTGATGGCTGAAAATGTTGATTTTTGACCTTGTCATTACTGTAGCCCCTTCAGTTTTGATCGAATTTTTCTGAAACTTATATGTAAGGTGGCTGGGGATGAAACCTCAGATGAGTTCGAAAACTGGCCAAGTCGGCTCATTTATTTTAGAGTAACATCCCTTTGATTGCTAAAAATGCCAAATTTTGACCTTGTCATCACCGTAGCCCCTTCAGTTTTGATCGGATCTTTCTGAAACTTATATGTGAGGTGGCTGGGAATAAAATCTTGGATGAGTTTGAATACTGGCCAAGTCTGATTGGATCTTTCTGAAACTTACATGTAAGATGGCTGGGAATAAAACCTCAGGTGAGTTCGAATACTGGCCAAATTGGCACATTTATCATAGAGTGACGTGCCTTTGATTGCTGAAAATGCCTATTTTCAACATTGTTATCACTGCTGCCCCTTTAGTTTTGAACGGATCTTCATGAAACTTACAAACAAGGAAGTCAGGCAGAAAGCTTGGAGGAGTTTGAAAACTCTTGTTTTTGAACTTGTCATCACCATAGCCACTTCAGTTTAGATAGGATCTTCTTAGCAAGTCAGGAATAAAAGCTTGAATGAGTTTGAAAACCGGTGAGGTCAGCCTGTTTATCATAGAGTTAAATTCTACTTGATTTTCAGAAAATGCATACCCTGTCATCACCATGTCCTCCCATAAAGCCTTCAGTAAAGGTTGGCACTTCCTTAAACTTTGAATCTGTCAGCTCAGGTGAGCGATACAGGACCAAGCTAGCTTGGTCCTCTTGTTAAAATTACCTTGCAGAAATGTTCACCTTTATTAGACAATGTGTGATGCACAAGACAAAGTTCCATCTTTGTTTGTTTGTTTGATTTGAGATTTAACGTCCCCATCAACACTGTATAGGTTATTTTGGAGACGTTGCTTCCAATTTTGGGACTTTTATTACCCAACATTGAGATGAAATGACATCTCAAGTACTGTCGCCCAATGAAACCAATAGGAGGGGCGGGGATTTGACTGTCCCTCAGACTGCTTTCTTGATGAAGGAAAGTTCTTTTAGCAAATAGTGAAGGCCCTGATCAGACGCGGCATTCTGCGGCATCTGATCTGGGTCTGCACTGTTTGCCAAGGTACCCCCTCTAGGGGTTTGCCGCATGCAATGGGTTGAATATCTGGAAAACTAAAAAAAAAAAACAAAAAACAATTAACTTTAAATTACTTGAACTCGCAAATTATTGGACCATGCAGTTACATGTATCTGTTTCATCCACATCATTCTGCAAAATTATACGTTTTGTCTAAATAGAAAAGTATCGAGAAAAGGTTCGTAACTTATTTATTATTGTGAGTATTAGGGTAAAATTTTTGCAAGTGATACTTTGATATGCACATAATCCAAAACGTTACGCAAACACGCCTATACAAATACATTGCCACCATTATTGCCGAAAAATGAAAATTTTATGACGAAAAATTGTGATATTTTTCTTATTTCTGCTCAAAATATAGATTGTGGGCACTCATTAGAACCGCCTCATCGAGGCGGTTCTAACGAGTACCCACAATCTATATTTTAGAGCAGAAATAAGAAAAATAAGGTATACCCCCGGACATCCCAGTTTTACTATATAAAAGTGGGGTTCAAGGGGGTCAAAATTATATAGGCGTGTTTTCGTGATGAGAAAAAATGGTACAAATTGCACTGATGCACACTCTACAGTCACTGTGGTAATGACAGGGTAACATTGAGTGGGGCAAAATTTTGAAATTAGCCACATGTACAGGTGCATTTAGAGTGCAAAAAGGTATGCTCCAAATGTCAAAATCAGTTCAATTTTTACGTGACGTTTTTGCTCTCTTTGGCAGAAGCCTATGCAAGAAAAAGACTGAAATTTGAAGTTATTTCCGCAAACAACGGAAGTAGAGAACAGTGGTCGTCAAAAATGGCAATTGAACGACGGTATTCCAAAAATTTTGTGTTTTAATGGGAAAAACAAAATCGGAGAAGCTCTCCATGATTAAGGACACCTATGGTTCAAGTTCAGTGAAGAAAACCAGCAGAGTGGCTCAGTGTATTCCAAAAAGAGCCTTCTCACGATGTAACTGACCGCCCAAGAAATACACGACTTCCGGAAAAGCCCACAAAGTAAGGGAGTTACTGTAGAGTGATAGAACCTAGGCTTACAACAAGAGACAGAGGCTTAAAAGTTGGGCTTAGCACATATGTTCTAAATATATTTTATTGTTGTAGTACATGTAAATATTTGATATCATGATATAAGGAATTGGTCCGATATCTGCATCATATTTTCAGGTTATCAAGCCTGATCTGGTATGAGCATTGAAGAAGAAAAAATAGGATGGTGGCTTCCTTTTACAGCATGACAACGCACCATCCCACTTCTCTGTGATCATCAAAGTAACACTCAGAGAGCGGTAGGTATAATATGTGAAATCAAGTTGATTTCGCGAAATCAGCCCGATTTAGCGAAATCAACTCATAAAATCAACATTTTTAAAAACAGGCAAAAAATTGTTATTGCATATTATCTAGAATGTTATTATACATTTATGAGCCAAGTTTCATGAGAAAATTAGAATATTTAGTATGTATTTGATCGGATGATCAATTCTGCCACTTGATTTCGCTGGTAATCACCTGTGCGAAATCAACTCATTTTAGCGAAATCAATGTATAAAATACCCTTTTTCCAACAACTGATTAAAACATATGTGTGCATATTATTAAAGATATTGTTAATCGCTTGTGAGCCAAGTTTCATGATGAAATTTGAACGTTTAGTAGGTGTTTTGATAGGAAAATGTATTCTGCCACATGATTTCTCTTGCAGTCTCATGTGCGAAATCTACTCATTTTAGCTATAGGGGCTTGAATCACGAAAAAAAAAAAGACTATATAAGAGACAAGGGCGGAAACTTCGGCTCGATTTTTTTGGGGGGGGGGTTATCCCATTTTACCTGTGTATCTTTTCCGCAAATGCAGTTTTTCACCTGCTTATTATGAAGTATACAAGTTAAATGTGTCCACTTTGCAACAATAATCCGCCTCTGTCTGTCACTTGCAGGAAACATGTATTTCTCGCATGGATTAACTCAGCATCTCAAAATTCTGCATAACTGTGTGCCAAAAAAATCAGGTTTTCATCAATCACAGGCGAGCTAGTGTTAGGGAGGGAACTTACTTCGCTTTCAACTGATGTCTTTCATTAAAATGAACCTCTCTCGACCAATTCGAATCTAAAATGATGTATTTGCATCATTTGTTTTTATACATGTGTATTAACCCATTCAGTACCGGAAACCCCTAATGGGGGTAAGTGGCAAACAGTGCAGGTCCAGATCAGACGCCGCAGCAGAACGCGGCGCCTGATCAGTGCCTACACTGTTTGCGAAAAAAATAGAAGAAAACACAGCCTGACACCCCTAAATTTTGAAATGGACTCCTGTTATATATAAAGAGGAAGATTCCTTTTGATACAAAAAAGGGTTAGGAATGTTGTTATACATTTATGAGCCACCGTTTTATGAGAAAATATTGATGTTGATTTCTAGCTTTTGTTTTGGGCGTTATATCACAAAAACAAACAAGAAGCAGAGATAAAGGAAAATATCATTAGAAAGACCGGGCGATACATCACCAAAACACGCCTGTATAATTTCGATCCCCTGAAACCTCATTTGTATACAGAAAAACTGGGGCTTACAGGGCTATAAATTATTTTTCTAGTTTTTGCTCAAAACATAGAATATGACTCATTAGAACGGCCTCACTGGTCCAGTCAGAAGGAGTACCCACGATCTATGTTTAGAGCACAAATATGAAGAATATCGGAATTTTTCGCCAGAAAATTTTCATTTGTAAGATGGCAAAATGTTCAATATAATTGAATCTGCGTATTTCCGTGTTATTTATCACGGATGCGTTATCAAATTGTTGTTTTATTATTATTATTATTATTATTTCTAATAAAAAATGCATTAAATAAGCACTAATTTGACGGGTGTATCGTTGGACTGACAGACGGACGAACTGACTGACTGACGAATGGACGGACGGCTAGATAGATAGATGGACAGATAGACAGGAGTGAATAAACAGTGTGTTTGTTATTCACACAATCACAGGTAATAACGTGTGAAAGTCAGTAACCGCAGTTTGATTAAATTACTTAGCGAGTTTTCGTTAATATCTTTACCTGCTGTGTGAAGTACAGAAAGATGTCTTTAAAATTTAATTATGATTGCCTTAATAGCAAAATGAAGGAATGATAATCCCAATTATACTGTATCAGAACATAATACTCCCAATTATACAGTATCAGAAACCCCGAAAGGGGTACCGTGGCAAACAGTGCAGGCCCAGATCAGACGCCGTAGAATGCGACGTCTGATCAGGGCCTACATTGTTTGCTAAAAGTTCAGTCATTTCCCAATTAAATTTTGATGAAAATACAATCTGACATCTCTAAAGGGGTACCGTGGCAAACAGTGCAGTCCCAGAATGCGGCGTCTGATCAGTTTGCTAAAGGAGGAGAAGGACGACGACATGGAAGACGACGATGATGATGATGATGATAAAAAAAAGCAGATAACAAGTATTGGAGTAAGTCTGTTGATTTCACCTGCTATTTGATTTCGTTTGACTAATCAATTAGCAATATTTTGATATGCGTCTTTTATTCCAGACCATAATATTTTCAGATGAAACTTGGATCATAAACGTATACTGCCAGCATTCTTAATAATAGGCAAAACGAGTTTTTAATCGTTTTTGGAAAACAAATGCTGTTACACATTGATTTCGGAGTTGATTTCGCACATGTGCTTATCAGCGAAATCAAGTGACAGAATATATTTTCCTAATAAATATTTATATTTGCTCGTGAAATTTGGACCTAAAATGTTTATCAACTTTCTTAACAATATGCATTTTTATTCAGTTTTGGGAAATATTTATTTTGTACATTGATTTCGCTAAAATGAATTGATTTCGCACATGTGATTTCCAGCGAAATCAAGTGGCAGAATAGATTTTCCTCCCAAAAAACTTACTAAACATTCAAATTTCATCATGAAACTTGCCTCATAAATGTTTAACAACATTATTAATAATATGCACAAATATGTTTTATTCAGTTTTGGGAAATTTTTATCTTATACATTGATTTCGCTAAAATGAGTTGATTTCGCACATGTGATTACCAGCGAAATCAAGTGGCAGAATAGGATTTCCGATCAAATACATACTAAATATTCTAATTTTCTCATGAAACTTGACTCATAAATGTATAATAACATTCTAGATAATATGCAATAACAATTGTTTGCCTGTTTTTAAAAATGTTGATTTTATGAGTTGATTTTGCTAAATCGGGCTGATTTCTCGAAATCAACTTGATTTCGCATATTATACCTACCCCTCAGAGACCGTTAAGCATCCTGCCTATACACCAGATCTAGCTCTGTGCAACTTCTGTCTTTTCTAAAATCTTGAAATCTGAGTTGACAGCAGAAGGTTTGATGATGTTGATGACCTACCAATGGTAATCAGGGAAGCCATCCCTAAAAATCCACAAGAACATTTCAGGTTATGCTTTGACTACTGGATATGTAGGTGGTAGAAGTTTGTATCATGTAAAGGAGACTATTTCAAAAAGATGTAAAATTTAACTGTTTCTGACAGATTTTGCAGATGCCATATTTCCTTCATGTGTAAGTTGTCCCACTCATGTTACGTGACGTTTCCCCACTCATGTTACGTGACGTTTCCCCACTCATTGTTACCTGATGTCACCATTGTGACTGGATTGTGCATCAGAGCAATAAATTTGTATTATTTTGTCTTTTGGATGCTGTGCATAGTATATCAAATTATCTCTTGTGAAAATTTTATCCTAATATAATAAATAAGTAATGAACCTTTTCCGGATACTTTTCGAACACCCCTCGTTCATGTTTTTTTAGCTCACCTGTCACGTAGTGACAATGTGAGCTTTTGTGATCACATTTTGTCCGTCGTCCATGCGTCCATGCGTGCGTGTGTGCGTAAACAATTTCTTGTCCGCACAATAGCATCTTCATTTATGATTTGATTTTAACCAGACTTACACACAACTTGTACCACCATGAGATCTGGGTTCCTTTCTTGAACCAGCCATATCCCATATGTGGAGCGCTGTGGTGCAGTGGTCAAGTATCGGCCTCGGGTTCGAGAGGTACCGGGTTCGAATCCCATGAGCGGCAAGTGTTGTTTCCTTGAGCAAGAGACTTTATCCACATTGCTTAGTACTGGTTCTACCCAGGAAAAGAGGGCCACATGGAAGATTAGTACTAGTTTACTAAATGTGTTACCCTCTATAAATAAGGTCGATTATTATTATTATTTTTTATTATTAACATGTGTTACGCAGTTAAGGCCCCTGAAAGGGCAAAAATTGCCTATTTTGGTCTTGTCCGCACGACAGCATCTTCATAAAACCCGCTTTTTCGAAGAAAAATCGGGTATATTGTTTTCGTACAAAAGTTGAGTGGGCGTCAGTCCGTCTGTCTGTCCGTCACATTTCTTGTAAATGGATCTCCTCTGCAACCACTGAAGTTACACTTTTGAAACTTTGCATGTGGATAGTACATGGTATGTAGATGGCAGTGGGCTACTTTTTTGTGACCTTGACCCCAACATGGCCCCAAGTTCAAAGGTCAAAAAAGTATGACTTTGCCATATCTTAAGTTACAATTTTGAAACTTTGCATGTGGATAGTATATGGTATATAGATGGCAGTGGGCTACTTTTTTGTGACCTTAACCCCAACATGGCCCCAGGGTCAAAGGTCAAAAAGTGTGATTTGCATTATCTCCTAAACTGTTAGAGTTACACTTCTGAAACTTTGCTTATTGGATGGCCCTTTGAATATAGAATAAATTGGGCAACTTTTGGGATGACTTGACCTCAACATGACCCCAAGGTCAAGGTCAAAAAGTATGATTTTGCCATATCTTCTAAACTTTTGGAGTTACACTTCTGAAACTTTGTTTATTGGATGGCCCTTGGAATATAGAATAAATTGGGCTACTTTTGGGGTGACCTTGACCTCAACATGAACCCAAGGTCAAAGGTCACAAAATATGACTTTGCCATATCTCCTAAACAAAAGGAGTTACACTTCTGAAACTTTGCTTCTTGGATGGTCTTTGGAATATAGAATATATTAGGCTACTTTTGGTGTGACCTTGACCTCAACATGACCCCAAGGTCAAAGGTCAAAAAGTATTATTTTGCCATATTTTCTAAACTACCCCGGTATTGGAGCTACACTTCTGAAACATTAGTAATTGGATGGCTCTTGGAATATAGAATAAATTGGGCTACTTTTGGTGTGACCTTGACCTCAACCTGACCCCAAGGTCAAAGGTAAAAAAGTATGACTTTGCCATACCTTCTACACTATTGAAGTTACACTTCTGAAACTTTGGTTATTGGATGGTTGTTGGAATAAAAAAAAAATTGGAATTCTTTTGGTGGACCTTAACATAACCCCAGGGTCAAAGGTCAAAAGGTATGACTTTGCCATATCTTCTAAACTATAGGAGTTACACTTCTGAAACTTTGCTTATCAGTTACTATGTTCTTTGCAACTTTTTAGCTCACCAGAGCCGAAGGCTCAGGGGGAGCTTATAGGATAGGCAGTTGTCCGTCATCATCGTCGTCTGCGTCGTCATCTGCGTCAACACTTTCATACGACATCTCCTCTGAAGCCACTGGGCCAATTCAGCCCAAATTTTATCTGTAGCATCTTTGGGCTGGGGGATTGAAAGTTTGTGTTTTTTAAGAAAATCGGCTCATTAGTTTGGTTGCTTGTATGACAACTTAGAGTTTCCATAGACTTATAAAGGGGAAAATTGAAAAATGGCATTTACTGCCAAGTCATTGCAGATATTTTGACAAAACTTTTATAGAAATGTTTCTTGAGTAAACTGCTCTCAGCCATATGCTTTTATGCCAACCTGAGGGTCCCCTGGGTTGTGCCGGGGCCATGCCCCACCCCCTCCACTTCATAAAAGGCCATATATCACAGAAACCATTCAGATCCCAACCCCTAAACCATATATGTTCTTGTTCCTATTGATAAGACGCATTCAGTGACACCAACCTGGGGGTCCTCAGGGATGCGCAGAGGCCATGCCCCACCCCCTCCACTTAATAAAAGGCCCAATATCTTGGAACCATTCAGATCCCCACCCCTAAACCATATATATTCTTGTTCCTTATGATAAGACCCATTCAGTGACATCAACCTGGGAGTCCCCGGGATGTGCCGGGGCCATGCCCCACCCCCTCCATTTCATAGAAGGCCCAATATCTCGGAAATCTTACAGATCCCCCGCCCCTAAACCATATATATTCTTGATCCTTATGATAAGACGATCCTTATGATAAGACACATTCATTGACACCAACCTGGGGGTCCTCAGGGATGCGCCTGGGTCTTGCCCCACCCCTTTACTTCACAAAAGGCCATGTGTCTCAGAAACTGTTCAGATCCTCACCCCTAAACCATATATATTCTTGTTCATTATGTAAAGATGCATTCAGTAACACCAACCTGGGGGTCCCCAGGGATGTGCTGGGGCCATGCCCCACCCCCTCCATTTCATAATCTCACAATAGCTCGGAAACCCTACAGATGGCTACCCCTAAACCATATATATCCTAAAATTCCTTGTTCCTTATGATAAGACACATTCATTGACACCAACCTGGGAGTCTCCCGGGGCCTTGCCCCACCCCTCCACTTCACAAAAGGCCTTATATCTCAGAAACTGTTCTTAGCCCCACCCTAAACCATATATATTCATCTTGCTTATGATAAGACGCCTTCAGTGACACCAGCTTGGGAGTCCCCGGGGCATGCCCAGGCCATGCCCCATTGCTTTACTTCATTAAAAGCCATATATCTCAGAAATAGTTCAGATTCCCACCCCTAAACCATATACTTGTTCCTTATGATAAGACTCGTTCAATCACACCAACCTGGGGGTCTCTTTGTGCTGAGGCAATGTGCCCCGCCCTTCCACTTTATAAAAGGCTTTATATTTCAGAAACCATTCAAATCCCCACCCCATAATCATATATGTTCCTGTTCCTTATTATTAGCACACCCTACTGAAGATGGGGTCGGCAGGGGCCATTCCTATCCTTTCCACTTCATAAAAGGGCCTCAAATCTCAGAAACCGTTCAGATTTCCACCCCTAAACCATATATATACTTGGTCCTTATGATAAGACACATTTAGGGACAACAATCTTGGGCTTTCCTTGGATCAACAGGGCATGCCCCAACCCATCCACCACTTAAGAGGCCTTACAGATCCCCAGTGCTAAACCATATATATTCTTGTTCCTTATGATAAGACACATTTAGTGATACCAACCAGGGCTCCATTGGGTCCATGCCCCACCCCCTCTACTTCATAAAAGGCCTAATGTTTAAGATACTGAGTCCACATGGGTGCTCATTTGGACATGGGGGTTCATTTGGTAGATTAAAATGATATCATGTTAAAATACATGGCTGCCATTGGGCAGTGCCCACCTGAGCTCTGGTGAGCATAGTGGCCCATGGGCCTCTTCTTTTTTTAACTTACATGTAGTTTTGGCTAGCTAATACATAGTCATTAGTGTTATTCATAGAAAAAGCGGGTATTTGCGATGGTTTACCATCGACTGCGCATAGCCCCCGCCCATCGGGGCTTGAAGAAATAGATGGGCTGCATGATGCTTCCATGCAGAGCTGAAACAGACCTGCACACGAGTACTGGTAAACCGCTTGGAGGATCTAAGCCTGCCCAGGCAAAGCTGTGCGAGTCGGCCCGTCCATGCTTATAAACCCTATTGGTTTCATTGGGTGGTAGGGCTTGAGATGTCATTTCATCTCAATGTCGGGTAAAAGTCCCACAAAATTGGAAGCAACCTTTACAGTGGTTACTGGGACGATAAACCTCAAATCAAACAAACAAACAAAATCGACTGCGCAATCTAGTTTATGATTTGATTTTAACCAGACTTGCACACAACTTGTACCACCATGAGATCTTGGTTCCTTTCTCGAACCAGCCATATCCCATCATATGTTACGGAGTTACGGCCCCTGAAAGGGCAAACAAATGCCTATTTAGCTCACCTGAGCCGAAGGCTCATGTGAGGTATTAGTATACCACGAGCCGGCGTCCGTCGTCCACACTTTCAACGAAGTATATCTCTGGAACCAGTGGGCCGGCCTTCATCAAATTTCATTTGAACCATCATCAGGTAGGGGGAAAGGCTGTATTAGGTTTTCGTGCAGATCGGATGAGAACTCTGGTTGCCACAGCAACAAAGAGCTCCCATAGGCTTAACATAGGAAAAAGCTTGTCATCACTGTAGCTCCGTCAATTTTTTTCTGATCGACTTCATTCTTGCAGATAACGAGAGCAGGCATGAAATCTCGATCAAGTTCGATTTTGGGCTGAATTGGATTATTCACTCAGGAGTTACGTGCCCTTGAGCGTTGAAAAAATTGCCTATTGACTTAACATGGGGAGAATGTTGTCATCACCGTAGCTGCTTCAATTATTTTCAGATTGGCTTTATTCTTGCAGATAACCAGCACAGCCATGAAATCTCGGTCAAGTTCGATAACTGGCAGAATCGGATCATTCACTTAGGAGTTACCTGCCCTTGTGTGTTTTTGCATTAGGGTTAATGGGAATTTCAAAAATGTATATCTTAAAGACTACTTGGCCGACTTTGATCAAATTTCATGTGTCGCATTATTGGGCAAGTGGAAAGGCTTCATTAGGTTTTCAGGCAGATCTGAGTGGAACTCTGGTTGCCATGGCAACATCTAGCTCCCATAGACTTCACATAGGAAAAAGCTTGTCATCACTCTAGCTCCGTCAATTTTTTTCTTATCGACTTCATTCTTGCAGATAACCAGTACAGGCATAAAATCTCGGTCAAGTTCGATTTTGGGCCGAATCAGATAATTCACTCAAGAGTTACGTCCCCTTGAGCGCCCGAAAAATTGCCTATCGACTTAACATGGGGAAAATGTTGTCATCACTGTAGCTGCTTCAATTTTGTTCGGATTGGCTTCATTCTTACAGATAACCAGCACAGCCATGAAATCTCGGTCAAGTTCGATAATTGGCAGAATCGGATCATACACTTAGGAGTTACCTGCCCTTGTGCATTTTTGCATAAGGGTTAATGTGAATTTCAAAAATGTATATCTTGAAGACTACTTGGCCGACTTTGATCAAATTTCATGTGTAACATTATTGGGCAAGTGGAAAGACTGCATGAGGTTTTCATGCAGATCTGAGTGGAACTCTGGTTACCATGGCAACATATAGCTCCCATAGACTTAACATAGGAAAAAGCTTGTCATCACTCTAGCTCCGTCAATTTTTTTCTGATCAACTTCATTCTTGCAGATAATAAGGACAGGCATAAAATCTCGGTTAAGTTCGATTTTGGGCAGAATCGGAATATTGACCTCGGAGTTACGTGACCTTGAGCGACAAAAAATTTGCCCATAGACTTAACATAGGGAAAATGTTGTGACTACGATAGCGACTTGAATTTTTTTCAGATCAGCTTCAAACTTGCAGGTAACGAGGACAGACATAAAATCACGGTTAAGTTCGATTTTGGGCCAAATCGGATTATTTGCCTTGGAGTTACCTGCCCTTGAGCATGAA
Source organism: Lucinisca nassula (assembly GCA_963580285.1). NCBI lineage: Eukaryota > Metazoa > Mollusca > Bivalvia > Lucinida > Lucinidae > Lucinisca > Lucinisca nassula. Next base: position 27,959,658 of record OY757013.1, on the reverse strand, counting down.
AAAATACGTTGTGACCACGATAGCAACTTTATTTTTATTCAGATCAGCTTCAAACTTGCAGGTAACGAGGACAGGCATAAAATCTCGGTTAAGTTCGATTTTGGGCCGAATCGGAATATTGACCTCGGAGTTACGTGACCTTGAGCGACAAAAAATTTGCCCATAGACTTAACATAGGGAAAATGTTGTGACTATGATAGCGACTTGAATTTTTTTCAGATCAGCTTCAAACTTGCAGGTATCGAGGACAGACATAAAATCTCAGTTAAGTTAGATTTTGGGCCGAATCGGATTATTTGCCTTGGAGTTACCTGCCCTTGAGCATAAAAAAATACGTTGTGACCACAATAGCAACTTTATTTTTATTCAGATCAGCTTCAAACTTGCAGGTAACGTGGACAGGCATAAAATCTCAGTTAAGTTCGAATCTGAATATTGACCTCGGAGTTACATGACCTTGAGCGACAAAAAATTTGCCCATAGACTTTACATAGGGAAAATGTTGTGACTACGATAGCGACTTGAATTTTTTTCAGATCAGCTTCAAACTTGCAGGTAACGAGGACAGACATAAAATCTCGGTTAAGTTCGATTTTGGGCCGAATCGGATTATTTGCCTTGGAGTTACTTGCCTTGAGCATAAAAAATACGTTGTGACCACGATAGCAACTTTATTTTTATTCATATCAGCTTCAAACTTGCAGGTAACGAGGACAGGCATAAAATCTCGGTTAAGTTCAATTTTGGGCCGAATCGGAATATTGACCTCGGAGTTACGTGACCTTGAGCGACAAAAAATTTGCCCATAGACTTAATTAGGGAAAATGTTGCGACTACGATAGCGACTTGAATTTTTTCAGATCAGCTTCAAACTTGCAGGTAACGAGGACAGACATAAAATCTCGGTTAAGTTCGATTTTGGGCCGAATCGGAATATTTGCCTTGGAGTTACCTGCCCTTGAGCATAAAAAAATACGTTGTGACCACGATAGCAACTTTATTTTTATTCATATCAGCTTCAAACTTGCAGGTAACGAGGACAGGCATAAAATCTCGGTTAAGTTCGATTTTGGGCCGAATCGGAATATTGACCTCGGAGTTACGTGACCTTGAGAGACAAAAAAATTTGCCCATAGACTTAACGTAGGGAAAATGTTGTGACAGAAATAGGGACTTGAATTTTTAGCTCACCTGAGCCAAAGGCTCCAGTGAGCTGATAGTATACCAAGGCTCCGGAGTCCGTCGTCTGTCGTCCGTCCATCCGTCGTCCACACTTTCAATGAAGCATATCTCAGAAGGCAGTCGACCAATCTTGTTTAAATTTTATGTGTAGCACCATTGGGCAAGGGGAAAGGCTGCATTAGGTTTTGGGGCTAGTCTGGTTCATTTGTTCCTTCATTCTTCTTTCTCTCCATATAGAGATAATAGACCAATGTTGAATTTTTAATCAAAGATTTCTCAGGAACTATAAAAGCTAGAAGCATCAAATTTGGTATTCAATAGAATAATGATGACTTATTTTGTGTAAGAGACATTGGGCTTTCTCAGCTTATTTGTTCATCTGTTCTTTCATTCTTCTTTCTCTCCATTTTGACCAATGTTAAATTTTCGTCAAAGATTTCTCAGGAACTATAGAAGCTAGAAGTCTCAAACTTGGAATGCAATGCAATAATGATGACTTATATCCTGTAAGGGTCAATGGGCTGGATTCTATTAGCAGATTTAGTAGTGAAGTCTGTGAATTGTTAAAACTTAAGTTCCTCAGGTGAGCGGTTTAGGCTCATTGAGCCTCTTGTTTTATTTGGTCTTGTCTGCACGATAGCATCTTCATTTATGATTTGATTTTAACCAGACTTGCATACAACTTGTACCACCATGAGATCTCGGTTCCTTTCTTGAACCAGCCATATCCCATCATGCGTTACGGAGTAACGGTCCCTGAAAGGGCAAAAATTGCCTATTTTGGTCTTGTCTGCATGATAGATGTTTCATTTATGATTTGATTTTAGCTAAACTTGCACACAATTTGTACCACCACAAAATATCTCGGTCGAGTTTGAATATGGGTCATGTCGGGTCAAAAAGTAGGTCAGTAGGTCAAATCAGAAAAAAAACCTTGTGAAGACATTAGAGGCCACAGTTTTGGTCCGACCATCATCAAATTTGCCTAGAATGATCATCTTGACAATATCTCAGTCTAGTTCGAATTTCGGTGCTGTTGGGTCAAAAAGTAGGTCAGTAGGTCAAATCATAGAAAAACCTTCTGAACACACTAGAGGCCACAATTTATGTCCAATCATCATCAAACTTGCTCAGAATGATCATCTTGATAATATCTTGGTTATGCTCGAATATGGGTCATATTAGATCACAAAGTAGTTTAGTAGGTCAAATCATAGAAAAAAAAACTTGTGAATACACTAGAGGCCACAGTTTTGGTCCAATCATCATCAAACTTGCTCAGAATGATAGTCTTGACAATACCTCGGTCAAGTTCGAATATGGGTCATCTCAGGTTAAAAAGTAGGTCAGAAAGTCAAATCATAGAAAAACCTTGTGAACACACTAGAGGCCACAATTGCGGTTCGATCATCATCAAACTTGCCCAGAATGATCATCTTGACAATATCTGAGTAAAGTTCGAATATGGGTCATCTCAGGTTAAAAAGTAGGTCAGAAAGTCAAATCATAGAAAAACCTTGTGAACACACTAGAGGCCACAGTTGCGGTCCGATCATCATCAAACTTGCCCAGAATGATCATCTTGACAATATCTGAGTAAAGTTCGAATATGGGTCATCTCAGGTTAAAAAGTAGGTCAGAAAGTCAAATCATAGAAAAACCTTGTGAACACACTAGAGGCCACAGTTGCGGTCCGATCATCATCAAACTTGCCCAGAATGATCATCTTGACAATATCTGAGTCAAGTTGGAATATAGATCATGTTGGTCCAGAAAGTAGGTCAGTAGGTAAAATCATAGAAAAACCCTCTGAACACACTAGAGGCCACAGTTTTGGTCCGATCATCATCAAACTTGTTCAAAATGATCATTGGACAATATCTCAGTTAATTTTGAATATGGGTCATATCTGGTCAGTAAGTAGGTCAGTAGGTCAGATTGTTGAGAAACCTTGTGGACACACTAGAGGCCCCAGTTTTGGTCCGATTATCATCAAACTTGCTCAGAATGATCATCTTGACAATATCTGGGTCAAGTTTGAATATGGGTCATGTCGGGTCAAAAAGTAGGTCAGCAGGTCAAAGCATAGAAAAACATTTTGATCACTCTAAGAGGCCACAGTTTTAGTCAAATCATCATAAAACTTGCTCAGAATGATCATCAGCTTCTGGACAATATCTCAGTTAAGTTCGAATATGGGTCATGTCAAATCAAAAAGTAGATCAGAAGGGTATTATGTCAAAACCAACAACTAAGGTCATACAGTGATGGGACCTCTGTTTAAAGACTAATCTGAAAGTCTGGAGAAGCCTGGAATCGGTCCTGCTACCCCTGGTTTACAAGGCAAGTAGCATGATCACTTCACCATGAAGGCTTCTAAACTTCATTGGAATGTTGTGTAGATGACCCTCTAGGAAAATAGCATATCGATTAACACTAGGAAAATAGCATAACGATTAACAAATGGTCACAAGAGCTAAAAATAGAAAAACATTGTAAATTTGCTTCAAATGCGAACTCCTTCTAAACCTTCTGGCCATTTGGATTTAAAACTTCACAGGAATGTTGCCTAGGTGACTCCCTACCAAAATAGTTAAAACTCATTCCACTCCAATGAACAAGATGGCTGCCAGAGCTAAAAATAAAAATAAATCTTCAAACGACAATTCCTCCTGTACCCTTGGGCCAATTTCATTCAAACTTCGAAGTAATGTTGCTTAGATGACCCTCTACTAAAAAGGCTAAAACAATCCCGCTCCGATGAACAAAATGGCCACCGGAGCTAAAAACAGAAAAATATTGTAAATTTGATTAAAACGTGAACCCCTACTAAACCCTATGGCCAATTTGATTCAAACTTCACAGGAATGTTGCCTAGGTTACTCCCTACCAAATGAGCTAAAATCCCTCTGCTGATGAACAAGATGGCCACCATAGCTAAAAATAGAATGTACTCGAGACAGTGACACACAGGTGAGCGAACCAGGGCCCTCTTGTTTTAAAAACTACCAATTTTAGTCAAATTTTTAAAATATATATGTAAACAATTCAAGATAAAATATTTAATCTGAATTCGAAACAATAAATGGGACTTCATAAATCTGTATACCTAAACATTTGCCACATTTCATATCAGAAATTTTGTTGTACTTATAGGCACCCGGTTTTCCACCCGTTCGTTCGTCCATCCGTTTGTCATGGCATCAACATTTGTGGGCACCCTAGCGTTCATCCTTATGGTCAATTTTGTTTGATTTGAGGTTTAATGTCCCCGTCAACACTGTAAAGGTCATTTTGGAGACGTTGCTTCCAATTTTGTGGGACTTTTACCCGACATTGAGATGAAATGACATCTCAAGCCCTGTCGCCCAATGAAACCAATAGGGTTTATTAGCATGGACGGTCTGCCTCGCACCGCGGTTCCTGGACAGGCTTAGATCCTCTAAGCGGTTTACCAGTACTAGTGTGCGGGCCGGATTCAGCTCTGCGTGGAAGCATCATGCAGCCCATATATTTCTTCAAGCCCCTATGGGCGGGGGCCGTCCTTATGGTCAAGTTTATTTCTCAAGAACTATAAGAGCTTCATTAATGATACTTGGTACTAACTTGTATCTGGGGATGACAACTTAAATGCAAGCATCCATATGTGACCTTGACCTACATTTCATGGTTCACTGAGTTTGTTAAATATTGCGACCACCATAGCGTTCACCCTAATGGTCAAGTTTATTTCTCCAAACTATAAGAGCTTCATTAATGATACTTGGTACAAACTTGTATATGGGGATGGCACCTTAAATGCAAGCATCCATATTCAACCTTGACCTACATTTCATGGTTCACTGACTGTAAAATATTGCGACCACCCTAGCCTTCACCCTATTGGTCAAGTTAATTTCTCTAGAACTATAAGAGCTGCATGATGATACTTGGTACAAACTTGTATCTAGCGATGGCAGTTTTAATGCAAGCATCTAGATTTGACCTTGACCTACATTTTATGGTTCACAGACTTCATGAAATAATGCGACCACCCTAGTGTTCACCCTAATGGTCAAGTTCATTTCAAAAGAACTATAAGAGCTTCATTAATGATACTTAATAAATACTTGTATCTAGGGATGACAACTATAATGCAAGCATCCATATTGTACCTTGACCTAAATTCCATGGTTCACTGACTTAGTGAACTATTGCATCAACTCTAGTGTTCAACCTAATATTTAAGTTCATTTCTCAATAACTATTAGAGCTTCATTAATGATACTTGGTCTAGGAATGACAACTTTTATGGAAACATCAATGTTTGACCTTGGCCTGGATTTCATGGTCAGGTGACTTTGCGCCCCCACAGGCGCAACACAGCCTTCGGCGGAATTCTTGTTCTTTTTTTAAAAGTGAAACATTTAAACATGGTCTGATATAAGTAAAGATCTACCTGAAATTTCTGATTGAATCTGTCATTTTAATGCTTTTTGCGCTTTGATTTTGTTTGTTTCTATTGGAATTCATGGTAACTTGAAACTGGATCAGTTCCAGAAATACAAAAGGATTGTCCTATTTTCTACTTAATTCAATACATGATATTTTTAGACATATTATTGATGCTTTCACTGGTCTGATTGTTGTGTCCTCTGAGGATTTCCTTAACCCATAAAATGCGAATCACGACAGTTGTCGTCTGCTTTGTAATCTGCTGGTTAATTTTTCTAAAATCAGTTTTGCAAACAGTCTGGACCCAAATCAGACTGCTCCTCTAGGAGCAGTCTGATTTGGGTCCACTGTTTTCCTGTAAGCAAAAATATTTTTAAAACATTTGCAAAAAATTCAGCAGACGACATAAGCAGACAACATTTTCAGATGTAGTTTTTCTCGGCCTCTTAAGGGTTAATTATATCATAGAAATGGGTCACATCACTAACAAGAGCGTCATATTAAATGTGAACAGTGAAAGTCCAAATGTGCAGTCTTAGTTGAGCCTTTACTGTTCCCACAGACAATATACAGAGGACCATTGTTATAACGACGGTATTTGTTCCCTATTACATGTATTGTATTATTGTGCCGTTATAAAGAATCCCAGTTAGGAGTATGATAGGTAATAAAAGGCCTTTTCCACATAGTTTAACATTTGTTTCTTGGAGTATTAGGTTAAAAGAATCTTTCATGACCATGGACTCGATTTGTGCATTTACAACCCAGGGGAAGCCCATGCCACCCTGAACTGAGGCTAAGCCTTTAGCTAAGAAGTCATTTCATTGAAATTGTCGTTATAACGAGTTTTGTCATTATAACGAATGTCTGTATAAAGTGGGTTGACTGTACATGGAAAAAATACCATATTTACCTTAAGTATTCTGACCTCAACTCCTTACCATGCTTGATAAATGCAATTTACTGCCAGATGCTGTGTCCAAAATAACTGAATGAGTGGCAAACAGTGTAGACCCTGATGAGACACCACATTCTGCAGAGTCTCATCTGGGTCTACACTGTTTGCTCAGGCCCGTCTATCGGAAAACATATGGTAGATAGGTTAGGCATGGAAAGAAAGCCTATAATAAATATTTATTTTGCATAGCTCAGTCTAATTTAGCCAGCCGATGTGAAAAAAAAAATCAGCTTATTTATTTGTTTTCAACTACTGTCATCTTAACAGTCCCATCAGCCTGTTCATTAGTGTTCAACCAGTCAACTTAACAGTCCCATCAGCCTGTTAATTATTAGTGATCACCCACAGTAAACTTTACAGTCCCATCAGCCTGTTCATTAGTGTTCAATTACTGTCATCTTTACAGTCCCATCAGTCTGTTCATTAGTGTTCAGTTACTGTCATCTTTACAGTCCCATCACCCTGTTCATTAGTGTTCAGTTACTGTCATCTTTACAGTCCCATCAGCCTGTTCATTAGTGTTCAATCACTGTCATCTTTACGGTCACATCAGCCTGCTCATTAGTGTTCATCCACAGTCATCTTTTCAGTCCCACCAGTCTGTTCATTAGTGTTCAACCACTGTCAATTTTCAGTTTTGTCAGCCTATTGCCACAGTCATCTTTACAGTGTTCAACCAAAATCAACTTCACATCAGCCTGTTCTTCAACGTTCAACCAGTCAAATTTACATTTCCATCAGTCTGTTTATTAGTGTTCAACCAGTAAAATTTAGTCACTCCAGCCTGTTCCTTAGTGTTCAACCACAGTCAATTACCATCACATTATCCTGTTCATTAGTGTTCAACCAGTTAAATGTACAGTTCCATTAGTCTGTGCATTAGTAATCAACCAGTCAAATTTACTGTCCCATCAGCCTGTTCATTTGTGTGTACTGCCCCCGCCCATAGGGGCTTGAAGAAATACATGGGCTCCATAATGCTTCCATGCAGAGCTGAATCCGGCCCGCACAATAGTACTGGTAAACCGCTTAGAGGATCTAAGCCTGTCCAGGAACCGCGGTGGGAGCTGGACCATCCATGCTAATAAACCCTATTGGTTTCATTGGGCGACAGAGCTTGAGATGTCATTTCATCTCACTGACGGGTAAAAGTCCCAAAAAATTGGAAGCAACATCTCCAAAATGACCTTTGCAGTGTTGACGAGGACGTTAAACCTCAAATCAAACAAACAAAGAACTGTTCATGTGTGTCCAACCAGTCAAATTTGCTGTCTTATCAGCTTGTTCATTTGTGTTCAGTCAGTCAACTGTACAGTCCCATCAGCCTGTTCATTAGTGTTCACCCAGTCAAATTTACAATCCAATCCGCCTGTTCATAATTGTTCAACCACAGTCAATTTTACAGTCACATAAATTCATTTGTCTTCTACTAGTAAAATTTACAGTCCCATCAACCTATTCATTAGTGTTCAACCACAGTCAAATTTACAGTCCCATCAGCCTGTTCATTAGTGTTCAGCTGCAGTCATCTTTAAAGTCCCATCAGTTTGTTCATCAGTGTTCAACCAGTCAATTTTACAGTCCCATCAGCCTGTTGATAAGTGTTCATCCAGTCAAATTTACAGTCCCACCAGCCTGTTCCTTAGTGTTCAACCGCAGTCAATTACCATCACATCATCCTGTTCATAAGACTTAGTGTTCAACCAGTCAAATGTACAGTCCCATTAGTCTGTGCATTTGTGTTCAACCAGTCAAATTTATTGTCCTATCAGCCTTTTCATTAGTGTTTCACCAGTCAAATTAACAATCCAATCTGTCTGTTCATTAGTGGTCAACCACAGTCAATTATACAGTCAAGTAAGTTCATTAGTCTTCTACAGGTAAAACCGGCCCCGATAGCACAGTTGGTAGAGTGTCCGCTCTGGGGAACAGGAGGTCACGGGTTCAATGCCGGGCCGCGACATACCAAAGTCGTTAAGAATGGTACTAGCTGCTCCTCGCTTGGCACTCAGATTTACGGGGTAGAGCTAGGACTGGTCGACCCAGTGTCAGGATAATGTGACTGGGTGTGGTATCATGTAATGTGTCTGGGACATGATACTTCAGTGAGGCAGCACTATAAAAGTGAGCATTGAGCTCCCTGTCGCAACCAGACACCATCGGGATATGACTGAAAAATTGTTGAAAGCGACGTTAAACCCGAATTCCCACACACACTCCACTGGTAAAATTTACAGTCCCATCAGCCTATTCATTAGTGTTCAGCCACAGTCAAATTTACAGTTGCATCTGTCTGTTCATTAGTGTTCAGCTGCAGTTATCTTTACAGTCCCATCAGCTTGTTAATCAGTGTGCAACCAGTCAACTTTACAGTCCCATCAGCCTGTTTATTAGTATTCATCCAGTCAAATTTTACAGTCCCACCAGCCTGTTCTTTAGTCTGCAACCACAGTCAAATTTTCAGCTCCATCAGCTTGTTCATTAGTATTCAACCAGTCAACTTTACAGTCCCATCAACCTGTAAATAAGTGTACAACCAGTCAAACTTACAGTCCCATCAGCCTGTTCTTTAGTGTACAACTACAGCCAACTTTCCAGTTCCAGCAGTCTGTTCAATAGTGTTCAACGAAAGTCAAATTTACAGTCCAGTCAGTCTGTTCAACAACAGTCATCTATACAGTCCCATCAGTCTGTTCATTAGTGTTCAACCAGTCAACTTTAGAGTCTCTTCAGCCTTGAACAATTAACTATTGTTCATAAGTGTTCAAGTACTACTATCTTTATAGTCCCATCAGTCGGTTCATTAGTGTTCAACCAGTCAACTTTACATTTCCATCAGCCTGTTCATTAGTATTCAACCACAGTCAAATTTACAGTCTCATCCACCTGTTCATTAGTATTCAACAACAGTAAAATTTACAGTCTCATCAACCTGTTGATTAGTGTTCAAATACAATCATCTTTACATTCCCATCAGCCTGTTCATTAGTGTTCAGCACCAGTCAAATTTTCTGTCCCATCATCCTGTTCATTAGTGTTCAGACACAGTCTTTAGAGTCTTTTTTCTTTCTACTGATACTGCAATCGGTCACATTTCGCCATTACTCGCGGGTGTACATTACATACATTCCAGGTTTTGCAGGATGAAAGCCTACACAGTAATCATGTAATTAAGGTAGAGTTCTTTAACCTGCACAGGGGATGGTTCTCCCTGCACAAGGGGCCTCAAGTTAACATCCCGATCTGAAGGACGGTGCACTCTATGACATTAATTCCAGCAAATGATGCCAATGGAGAGTGTCCGGACACCTAGATTTTATCGCTGCTGCCAGGGATCGGACCCGGGACCTCTAGCATCAGAGGCAAGTGCACTAACCACTGAGCTATCACGTCCCATCATCCTGTTTATGAGTGTTCAACCACAGTCATCTTTAAAGTCCAATCAGCCTGATAATTAGTGTTCAACCAGTCAAATTAACAGTCCCATCAGCTTGTTCATTAGTGTTCAACAAGCCAAGTTTACAGTTCCATCAGCATGTTCATTAGTATTCAACCACAGTCAAATTTACGGTACCATCAACCTGTTCATTAGTGTTCAACCACAGTCATCTTTACAGTCCCATCAACCTGTTTGTTAGTGTTCATCAACAGTTGTTCAATTACTACCATCTTTACAGTCCCATCAACCAGTTCATTAGTGTTCAACCACAGTCATCTTTACAGTCCCATCAACCTGTTTGTTCGTGTTCATCAACAGTTGTTCAAGTACTACCATCTTTACAGTCCCATCAGTGTGTTCATTAGTGTTCAACAAGCCAAGTTAACAGTTCCATCAGCATGTTCATTAGTATTCAACCACAGTCAAATTTACAGTACCATCAACCTGTTCATTAGTGTTCAACCACAGTCATCTTTATAGTCCCATCAACCTGTTTGTTAGTGTTCATCAACAGTTGTCTTTACAGTCCCATCAGCCTGTGCATTAGTGTTCAACCACAGTCATCATTACAGTCCCATCAGCCTGTTCATTAGTGTTCAACCACAGTCATCTTTACAGTCCCATCAGCCTGTTCTTTAGTGTTCAACCACAGCCAGATTTTCAGTCTTAGAGACATCACTGATTACAAGATGTATAGATTGTGTAAAGCATCACTGACAGCTAAACTGATCTGAGAAACTAATATTAATTGAGCTACATCACAAAAATGGCCCAGTCCCGGTGCCCAATTGTTTTACTTAGAATTATACAGGGAAAACCTTTAGAAATCTTCTTGTCAGAAACGAGAAGACCCAGGCCTTTGATATTTGGCACACAGCTTTGTCGAGTGGATACCCCGCCAAGATTGTTCAGATTGTAGCCCTTGGGCCAAAAATGACCCTGCCCAGGGGCCCACATGTTTTACATAGACTTATAAAGGGGAACCTTTAAAAATCTTCTCGTCTTAAACCAGAAGTCCCAGGCCTTTGATAAAGATGGCCACCAGAGCTAAAAATAGAAAAAAAAAAATGACAACTCCTCCTGTTTCCTTGGGTGAATTTCATCCAAACTTCATAGGAATGTTGTTTATATGACCCTCTACCTAATTAGCTAAAACACTTCTGCTCCATTGAGCAAAATAGCTGCCAGAGCTGAAAAAAAAGAGAAACACCGTAAATTTGCTTCAAATGCAATCTCCTAAACCCTTGGGCCAATTTAATTCAAACTTCACAGGAATGTTGCATGGGTGGCTCCCTACCCAAAAACATGTAGCAAAAATCATTGTGCTCTGATGAACAAGATTGCCGCAAGTACTAAAAATAGAAAATCTGTAAATGACAACTCCTTCTGTACCCTTGGGCCAATTTCATTCAAACATAATAGAAACATCCAAGCTCTACATCATCACTTAGTCCTACTTTTTGCAGGGACTGACCAGTGGTTGGCAAAAAAACGTATTTCTCCATTTGTCGCCATTGTAAACAGGATTTTATTTTCTGTAAGTATGTCTTTTATTTTGGCCCCCACCCATCAGGGCTTGAAGAAATAGATGGGCTGCATGATGCTTCCACGCTGAAACCGACCACACATGAGTACAAGTACTGGTAAACCGCTTAAAGGATCTAAGCCTGCCCAGGCAAAGTGGTGCGAGCTGTCCATGCGTATAAACCCTATTGGTTTCATTGGGCGGCAGGGCTTGAGGTGTCATTTCATCACAGTGTCGGGTAAAAGTCCCACAAAATTGGAAGCATCATCTCCAAAATGACCTATACAGTGTTGACGGGGACTTTAAACCTCAAATCAAACAAACAAACAATGTCTTTTATTTGGATTTGAACAGATGATCTTGAACTTTAAACAAGTAAAATAGACATATCAAAGCTTGTAATTAATGATTTCTAGAAAAATCGGTGCCTTTTTTTATGATATTACTTGTCATATTTACGGAGGCAACAAGGCGGAATGGCCTGAGTTCTGTTTTAATAAAAATGCTTATAACTAATGATCCAAAGCAGAAAATGCATGAATTAGCACTAGAATATATTTGAGTACCCATTTAAAGTGTAATTCGATAGATTGTCTATGATAGTCAACTGAAATAAATATAGAATAGAAGCCTTATTTACACTGTGTTAATATGAAACCAGACGCTTTTCGCCAACCACGGAGAATGGTAATCCATGTCAGATTTCAAAGGGAAGTAATTCGTTCATGCACAATGAAGTGTTAGCAAAGGCATGTGTCAAAACATTGGATCCATCTGTAGGAATGTTGTGACCCTCTAACAAAACAGCTAAAACCGCTCCGCTCCAGTGAGCAAAATGTCCGCCAGAGCTAAAAATATAAAAACATTGTAAATTGGCTTTTAACGCGAACACCTAAACCCTTGGGTCATTTTAATTCAAACTCCACAGGAATGTTGCCAAGGTGACTCCCTACCAAAATAGCTATAATCCTTCCTCGCTGATGAACAAGATGGCCACCATAGCTAATCAAAGCACTGAGAGTGCTGATGGAGCGTAGCTTTGATAATTTGATTTAGCGTCAGATTCATATTTTAATTCATGCTCATATTGATCCAATGGACATAGCTGTTTGAAGCTATTCTGAGCCAGAAGTCGTGTTAAAGCAACAAGACCTATATTGAAATTAACTCACGCTAAGGTGTAGACCCCGCGACAATGTGACTTTCCACTAACCTGTCAAATTAACTTTTTTTATAGAAAATAGCCGCAGTGAGGTCAGAGAGTTGTGCGAGTGCGAGTGTATTTGAGTTTTTCATCCCACCAACAGCTAAGGTCATACAGAGACGGGACCTGGGTTTAAAGACTCATCTGAAAGTCCGAAGAAGCCCAGGATTGAAACCACAGCCCCTAGTTTATGAGGCGAGTAGCTTATCCACTACACCCCAGAGGCTTCTAAGAGTGTTGCGTAAGAGGGTTATCTTGAAATCATAGGTTGGGCTTGGCAAACAGGGTAAACCCAGACCACACACCACAGAACATGGCCTCTGATCAAGATCTACATTATTTGCTTAAAAACCAGAATTTTAGGGTTAAATGAAACAGTTTAAATCACAGTCCAAGACTAGTTCTCCAACCTATACTTGGAGACAATCATCCCACCAGTACTCTCAGTGCTTTGATTTAATCCCCTGCAGCAGTGCAGGGCTGGGATTATAGGAATGGCCTTTGTCTGTCTGTCGATCCCCCTGTCTGTCCTTCACACTTTCTTGTCTGCTCATTATCTCCTGAATCCTTTGACAGATTTTCATTGAACTTTGGTCAAATATTCCTTTCAGTGAGCTGATGTGCAGAATCCATAAATAAATTATGCCAACTCAATGTCAAGGTCACAGTTGAAGGTCACAAGTTTGAATCTTTGGATTTTGTATCCATTCCATATCTCCTTTATCCCTGGAAGAATTTTCTTTAAACTTTGGTCAAATATCCCCCTCAGTGAGCTGATGTGCAGAACTCATAAATAAACTATTCCGGCTCAAGATGAAGGTCATAACTGAAGGTCACGAGTTTGAAACTTTGAAATTTGTATCTGTTCCAGATCTCCTTAAATACCCCTGGAAGGATTTTCATTAAACTTTGGTCAGTGAGCTGATGTGTAGAACTCATAAATTATGCCGACTCAAGGTCAAGATCATAGTTGAAGGTCAAGAGTCTAAATCTTTAAACTTTTGTTCCCTCTATATTTCCTTCACCCCTGGAAGGATTTTCATTAAACTTTAGTCAGTCATTCCTTTCAGTGAGCTGATGTGCAGAACCAATAAATAAACCATGCTGACTCAAGGTCAAGGTCACAGTTGAAGGTCATGAGATTGAATCTTTAAATTTTGTGTGTGTTTCATATCTCCTTTACCCCTGGAAAAATTTTCTTCAATTTTGGTCAAATATGCCCCCGATGAACTGATGTGCAGAACCTATAAAAAACAGTGCCGATTCAAGGTCAAGGTCACAGTCGAAGGTCACAAGGTTGAGCCTTGTCAGTAAAGTGCATGAGGGGATTTGGCTGTGGCTCAAAGCCTCGGACACTCAGATCTTGATGAAAAGATATTGCCAACTAGGTGAAACTGCCCAAAATTCCTAAGGGCCATTACTCCAACAAAACTGCAGTAAATGTGTTAACAAGAGGGCTCAGCAGGCCCTTATTTGCTGACCTGAGTGTTACTGTCTCTTGCACATTCTAAACTACTATGATATCTCTCACAGGACTATATATGTAATCGGATAACAGGCTCAGGTGAGCTTATATTTGTTTGAATTGAGGTTTAAAATCCCTGTCAACACTGAATAGGTCATTTTGGAGACGTTGCTTCCAATTTTGTGTGACTTTTACCTGGCATTGAGATGAAATGACATCTCAAGCCCTGTCACTCAATGAAACCAATATTCTTATTTGATCAGTATGATATCCATGGCCTGATCCTGGAATCTTACTGATCCAGCACGGTATCTCATGCATGATTCTAGTATCCAAGATCTGATCCTGGCTTCCTACCGGTGGAGGACAGCATTCCAGACCTTATCCTATTATCCCACTGATGCAGCAGGGTATCCTAGGCCAACTCCTTGAATCGTACAGGTGCAGCATGGTATCCCAGTTCTGAACCTGGTATCCTACCGGCAGGGCATGGGAGAAAATGTGCCCCAGAATTTTACTCTGGTTACGTAACGAAGCCATGTCCAAGAATATCCGGGTTACACCCGATACGGTCCAAATGAGGTGCAGAGTGTTTTTCCCTCTATATTTCCTTCAATACATTTGTTACGTTAAGTTGGGAGAAAATGTGCCCTAGATTTTTGCTCGCTATGTAACAAAGACATGTCCAAGAATATCCTTGTTATGCTTGATACGGTCCAAATGAGTTGCACAGTTTTTTCCCTATATATTTCCTTCGTTACGTTTGTTACGTTACGTTGGGAAAAAATGTGGCCCAGAAGTTTGCTCGTTACGTAACAATGACATGTCCAAGAATATCGTTACGGTCCAAATGAGGTGCACAGTGTTTTGTTCCCAATATATTTCCTTTGTTACATTTGTTACGTTACTTTGGGAGAAATGTTCCCCAGATTTTTGCTCGTTACGCTCGTTACGTAACGAAGACATGTCCCAGAATATCCTTGTTACGCTCATTAGGGTCCAAATGAGGTGCAGAGTGATTTTTCCCTATATATTTCCTTCGTTACGTTTGTTACGTTACGTTGGAAGAAAATATGCCCCAAATATTTGCTTGTTCCGCTTGTTACGTAACGAAGGCATGTCCAGGAATATCCTGGTTACGCTCGTTACGGTCCAAATGAGGTGCAGAGTGTTTTTTCCCTATATATTTCCTTCGTTACGTTTGTTACGTTACGCTGGGAGAAAATGTGCCCCAGATTTTTGCTCGTTACGTAACGATGACATGTCCAAGAATATCCTTGTTACGCTCGTTACAGTCCAAATGAAGTGCAGAGTGTTTTTTCCCTATATATTACCTTCGTTACATTTGTTACGTTACGTTGGGAGAAAATGTGCCCCAGATTTTTGCTCGTTATGCTCGTTACGTAACGATGACATGTCCATGAATATCCTTGTTACGCTCGTTACAGTCCAAATGAGGTGCAGAGTGTTTTTTCCCTATATATTACCTTCGTTACGTTTGTTACGTTACGGTGGAAGAAAATGTGCCCCAAATTTTTGCTCGTTACGCTGGTTATGTAACAAAGGCATGTCCAAGAATATCCTTGTTACGCTTGTTACAGTCAAAATGAGGTGCAGAGTGTTTTTTCCCTATATATTACCTTCATCACATTTGTTACGTTACGGTTGCAGAAAATGTGCCCCAAATTTTTGCTCGTTACGCTGGTTATGTAACAAAGGCATGTCAAAGAATATCCTTGTTACGCTCGTTACGGTCCAAATGAGGTGCAGAGTGTTTTTTCTATATATATTTCCTTTGTTACGTTTGTTACGTTACGTTGGGAGAAAATGTGCCCCAAATTTTTGCTCGTTACGCTGGTTATGTAACAAAGGCATGTCAAAGAATATCCTTGTTACGCTCGTTACGGTCCAAATGAGGTGCAGAGTGTTTTTTCTCTATATATTTCCTTTGTTACGTTTGTTACGTTACGTTGGGAGAAAATGTGCCCCAGATTTTTTGCTCGTTACGGTCCAAATGAGGTGCAGAGTGTTTTTCCCTATATAATCTCTTTGTTACGTTTGTTACGCGTAACGAAGTGCGCCCCTGGCAAATTTTACGTACTTTTTATGCATTATATGTGGCATTAAGGCAATTTCTTTGGTTAGATATTGTCAATGCAGCACAGTCTTTTACCGGAAACCAACAACTGTCCTTCTTGAATCAGCGAAAGGGATAGAATCACCGTGGAACAGATTTCACGATCAATCTCCTGGAAAGAATGTTGCCGAACCCGGCAGGTATCGAACTTGCATCTGAGCTGATAATTTGCTTTATTTATGGTCACATGCCTAGGATGCAGATAGGTTGCTTTACATTGTCCTCCCCCCCCCCCCCCCCCCCCCCCCACACACACACACACACATTTACCCATACTCTGAGTATATGTCTAGCACACTTTTTAGGGACAAACATAGCAGACCCAGATCAGACGCTACAACAAGTGGCGTCTCATCTGTGTCTAAACTGCAAATTTTACTGCTCTAATTTTAACCCTCTAATAGAACATATTTACAATATAAGCCTTGACGTGCATTTGTCCAAACTCATTCCAACTGTCTTATTTTGGTAATACATTATCGACCCACACTGCGTACTTAACCCATTTTAAACGAATTGAATCCACAACACCTTATATCAGTATGGAATGAGTTCATTTTAAAATCAGGGATGTCAGGTTGTGGCTTCCACGAAATATTTGGCAAAAATGGCTGAACCTTTTTGTAAGTATGCAGTGAAGGTCATAATGAGACTCCGCGTTCTGTGGTATCTGATCTGGGTTTGTCCTGTTTGCAAGTCGCCAGGTTTGGGGTTTTTTGGTACAAATGGGTTGTAAACTGGGTTATATGAACTGAACTATAAAAAGATTAGACTGCTACACACTTCATCTATTAAAAATATTCATCTATTCCGTTTGAAATAGTGGTCTGTGAAGCAGTCTATAAGAAGATACCGCATGGCGTAATAATCTACTACGTACGTTAACACGGGGTACTATGTTCTCACTGGTGATTGGGTCATATGCAGTAACACTGAAAGTAGTGCCGAAATCACTTCTCATCTCACTGGAGCTACGCTGCAACAGCTACGCTCCAAAAATAGAAACATCTTTAAAGGACAACTCATCCTCTACCCTTGGGTCAATTTCATTCAAACTTCAAAGGAATGTTGCCTTGGTAACCCTCTATCAAAATGGCGAAAACGGTTCTGCTCCAATGAGTAAAATGGCCGCTAGAGCTAAAAATAGAAAAACACTGTAAATTTGCTTCAAATGCGAACTCCTAAACCCTTGGGCCAATTTGATCCAAGCTTCACAGGAATGTTACCTAGCTAGATCCCTGATAATAATATAGCTAAAATTGTTCTGCTCTGATGAACAAGTTTGCTGCCAAAGCTAATCAAAGCGCCAAAGGCACTGGAATGACAAATTCTTTGAGAAAATCATAACACTGTGGAAAAATACAGAAAACCTTTCTAAAAAGAGCTAAAAATTTAAGAAGGTAGTTCTGCAAATTCCAATACCGTATTCCTCCCATTTAGCGCCCCTGCTCCTATAAGTGCCCCCTCACTGTTTTTCCAAGAACAAAATAATAAGCGCCCCTTCTGCAGTCGGAGGAAATAGTATTTTGGCTTACCTGAAGTAAAGATTTCAGCCTTTCAATCATCGCCCTAGGTATCATTTAAGGTATATCTAAACCCCCTGCTATCACAATGTCTGTGTTGACCACTTGGTACTTTACATGTCATGATTCCACCATATCTAATGGAAATCTACCCCATGTAATGGGTTTGAACTCTCCCTTCTGGTAAGATTTTTGTCTCAAATAAATGCCCCCTCTGTTTCCAATTTTTTAAGCGCCCGGGGCGCTAAATGGGAGGAATACGGTATATGATGTGTTTGCAGATGTCTTTAGACCGGTGGTATTATGAAACGCCATTCGATATTTCAGATTTTTGAAAGAAACTATTTACATTTTCAAAACCAAACATTAAAATTCAAGTTTTAACAATGCTACTGTCCATAAGTAACAGTTTTTGTCTGGTTGGTTGTGGACACCTCTACCCAAAGATACTCTATGGGAAAGAGATCGGAGGAGAAAGGCTGGCTAGTCCAGTACTTGAATTCCATTAGCTTGAAGACATTTTTGAGTAAGAACATGACTATGAGCCCGCTCGTAATCCTACTGGATAAGATATCCCGGATTCTGAGCGTAAACAAATAAGTGGAACCATGTGAGGCCGAAGCACTTGATTGATGTAACGGACGCTGTTCAATAAACGTCTCAGCTATTATCTTGAATGTTCTTATTGACACTAAGCTGCGTTCGCTAACTCCACGCAATAGCTCACCACACAATTACGCTTATTTCACCCGATATGTCATGCTCTGTTACACACGCGCCGCCTCGGCATACCTTACACCTGTACATCGAAACACCCGGAAACGACAACCGGCATGATTCATGCTGAAGTGCGATTTGTCACTGAAAGGCATATGTCAGTCGCTTGGACGCCAATTTATGTATTTCATGCAATTATGTATTTCCTCTTCAGTCTTATAGAATACCCTGATCTCACTGCGGCTATTTTCTAAAAGACAAAAAGTTATTCCGATAAGTCAATGACAGTCACGTAGACATAAGCACTGAAGCGCTTTTCTTATTATCAACTTCGGGTCGAATGCCAAACAATCAACCCAAACATAGCCGCGTCATTTGTCAGTGTTGAGTACATGTAAGTGTTATCTGTAAAATCTGCACATGAATCAAATGTTGGATCTGGCAAACAATGTAAACTCAGTTCAAAAGCCACACAACACGGTGCTGATCTTGTTCTAGACTTTTTGCATTAGTTACTAACATCTTAAGTTTAAACGAATCAGTCCAAGTCCCCGTTCATGACCAGCCTGCATTATGAGACAATCGGCATGAGTGTTGCCAGTGCTTTGATGTATTCACTGCCTTGAGTTTCGGGAGTGCACTCTTCCATAACTGAAGTTGGGCTCGCCCATTCTGCTAAATATATGGCACCTAGAATTATGTCACAGGACCTACACTAAGTATCTGTACCATATTCCAGGGTTGAAAGTGACAGCCTTGCGTTTCAATTTCTCCAGGCAAAGTCAATATACACCTAAGTTGTAACTGACCTAAACTTGACCTCGAAAGTCAGAAAGAAAACCCATTAATATTCTTGTCTACAGCTGACCTGGTCCAACAGCAGGCTGGTCTTTAAGGATTAAATATTGACAGCACTGATAGAAAACAGTGTAAAACCTGAGCAGACTGCTGTGCAGACGCCGCATTGATCTTGGTATACCCGTCGCATGATGCAGCTGATTCATATGAAATGCTGAATCGTCAAGTCGTCTGCTTCGAACGTTTGTATTACGCTTACAGGATAACTAATGCGCTTGTACAATTTAGATTACTGCGCCAAACCGGACTACATTTTGTGCGGACTCATATTTCTAAGGCGGTCAAAGCCAGAAGAAAAAGTCTGAATTACTTTAAACGTGCAGCACAGCAATAGACAGATGGAATCTGTCATTAAAAATAGAAAAGTCTAAATTTGCTTCAAATGTGAATTCTTCCTAAACCCTTGGGCCAATTTGATTCAAACTTCACAAGAATGTGTGACTCCCTACCAAAATAGCCAAAATCGTTCCGCTCTGATGAACAAGGCGGCCTCCAGAGCTAAAAATAGAATGTACATGTACTTGAGACAGTGACATTTGAGTGACCATAATAGGGCCCTCTGGGCCAGCTTGTTTTTGATTGTTTGCTTTGTTTGATTGGTGGTTTAACGTCCCAGTCAACACTGTATAGGTCATTTTGGAGATGTTGCTTCCAATTTTGTGGGACTTTTACCCGACATTGAGATGAAATGACATCTAAAGCCCTGTCTCCCAATGAAACCAATAGAGTTTATAAGCATGGACTGGCACCGCTTTGCCTGGGCAGGCCTAACTATAACCAGTTTACCAGTACTGGTGTGCAGTCGGTTTCAGCTCTGCGTGGAAGCATCATGCAGCCCATCTATTTCTTCAAGCCCTGATGGGCGGGGGCCACCTCTTGTTTATGTCATACAGCTCAAGATCTCCATGGCTGCAGTGGAAGTCTTACCATAATGATCATTAGTATTGGGATAGACAGGCCTAAACAAACAGTGTAGACCCGGATCAGACTGCTCCTAAAGGTAGGACCAGTCTGGTCAAGGTCTACAGTGGTTGCCATTTGCTTGATCACGAAACAAAGTTGTTAAAATTTTAGGAGAATTACAGGAAGTCCTCAAGGATTTTTAGGGTGGTTTTAACCCTTATCTTGCTGAATATTCATTTAAGCCACACCCATTTCTGTCTGTCACCCAATCAAATTACTTGATGTAATTTATTGCTACAAATTCAGAAACTGAATGCCAAACAGTGTAGATCCTGATCAGATGGCTTCTTCAGAAGCCATCTGATCTGGATCTACACTGTTTGCAAAGATAGGGGTTGTCGTGAACAGCAAGAGAAGGGTTAAATAGGTTTTTTTTGTCATACAACTCAAGATTTTTATCCAATGCATGTAGAAAACGCCTGAAGGGGTACCTTGGCAAACAGTGCAGGCCCTGATGTGGTGTCTGATCAGGTCCTACACTATTTGCCAACAGAATTTTCCATCAAAAATAGAATAAAAACAACAAAAAAAAAAAATAGGCCTGACACATGCCCCTTAGATGTCAAATGGACTTGTCCAACATATAGCAATGGAAGAGACCTCTAGTATACAATGGTTTAAATAGTTTTATTTGTCATACAGCTCAAGATCTTCATGCTACGCTGGAAGTCTTAACGTACTTGTATTGACATCAATTGGAAACGATTCGTTTTCCAATATTGAGTGATCATGTGACAGTGGCATCGCAGACGTCATGAAATAATGTAAACATCCCACTCTCTGATTCCGCATAATTTATCTTAACTAGAAAATCTATAGACTATAGCTTGTGTGAAAGCAGGGACACACAGAATGGCTGCTGTTGTGTACTTATCTTTATTGGATGGATTTTCACAATAATCAGATGGATATTTTTGTATTTCTTATTTAAAAGTCAATTTTATTTTCATACTTGAGTGAACTATGTTACAGATACAAAGGCCATTGTGTCCAGACTTAACTTTCAGGTAATTTAGCAAATGGTTCTTGGTGATCATTTCTGGCATATGGCTGGTGCAAGACTATTGAGTGTTTCAAAATTTATTCTTGTAGATCTTGTCACATGCGCATCTGACTGGTGATCAGGGGATTGGTGGTTTGATACTGGCTGGGGCCGGCAACATTCTTTCAGGGAGATTATGAATTATTTCCTACAGCCATTCTCTCCTGTTGATTCAAGAAGGGCAGTTGTCAGTTTTTGGCAAAAGAATGTGCACTGTACTAGTTACTTGCTTATGTATTGGCCTGGCTAGAAAGTGTTGTAAGGTAAACTGACTGTCTCTATATGACCTTAATAGTGTTGACTGGGCCATTAAACTCAAAATCAACCAACCAGCCAAGACTGGGATGATTGGGTCTGCTGAAGTTTTTGTGTATAGATTAACCCATTGTATAGTAGTGGATTCTTCATTGCTATATGTTTAACCAGTCCATCTTATAAGGGGTGTCACACTGTCAGGTCTATTTTTTTGTTTTTAGCTCACCGTCACGTAGTGACGAGGTGAGCTTTTGGGATCACTTTTTGTCCGTCGTGCGTCCGTGCGTCCGTCCGTGCGTGCGTGCGTAAACAATTTCTTCAAACGACATCTCCTCCTAAACCACTGAGCGGATTTTGACCAAACTTCACAGGAATTATCCTTAGGTGGTCCCCTTTCAAAGTTGTTCAAATGGTTCCGGTCCGTTGCACATATAGGTCACAGGAGCCAAAAATAGATTTTTTTCACCGAAAACTTAAAAAATCTTCTTCTCTGAAACTGCAAGGCCCAGGTCTTTGATATTTGGTATGAAGCTTCATCTAGTGGACCCCTACCAAGATTGTTCAAATTATAGTGCTGGGGCCAAAAATGCCCCCGCCCCGGGGCCCTTTGGTTTTACATGGGCTTATATAGGGAAAATCTTAAAAAATCTTCTTCTCTGAAACTACAAGGCCCAGGTCTTTGATATTTGGTATGAAGCTTCATCTAGTGGTCTCCTACCAAGATTGTTCAAATTATAGTGCTGGGGCCAAAAATGCCCCCGCCCCGGGGCCCTTTGGTTTTACATGGGCTTATATAGGGAAAATCTTTAAAAATCTTCTTCTCTGAAACTGCAAGGCCCAGGTCTTTGATATTTGGTATGAATCTTCATCTGGTGGACCCCTACCAAGATTGTTCAAATTATAGTGCTGGGGCCAAAGATGCCCCCGCCCCGGGGCCCTTTGGTTTTACATAGGCTTATATGGGGAAAATCTTGAAAAATCTTCTTCTCTGAAACCGCAAGGCCCAGGTCTTTGATATTTGGTATGAAGCTTCATCTAGTGGACCCCTACCAAGATTGTTCAGATTATAGTGCTGGGGCCAAAAATGCCCCCGCCCAGGGGCCCTTTGGTTTTACATTGGCTTATATAGGGAAAATCTTTAAAAATCTTCTTCTCTGAAGCTGCAAGGCCCAGGTCTTTGATATTTGGTATGAATCTTCATCTTATGGACACCTACCAAGATTGTTCAAATTATAGTGCTGGGGCCAAAAATGCCCCCGCCCCGGGGCCCTTTGGTTTTACATAGGCTTATATAGGGAAAACCTTTAAAAATCTTCTTCTCTGAAACCGCAAGGCCCAGGTCTTTGATATTTGGTATGAAGCTTCATCTAGTGGACCCCTACCAAGATTATTTAAATTATAGTGCTGGGACAAAAAATGCCCCCGCCACGGGGCCCTTTGGTTTTACATTGGCTTATATATGGAAAATCTTTAAAAATCTTCTTCTCTGAAACTACAAGGCCCAGGTCTTTGATATTTGGTATGAAGCTTCATCTAGTGGTCTCCTACCAAGATTGTTCAAATTATAGTGCTGGGGCAAAAAATGCCCCCGCCCCGGGGCCCTTTGGTTTTACATGGGCTTTATAGGGAAAATCTTTAAAAATCTTCTTCTCTGAAACTGCAAGGCCCAGGTCTTTGATATTTGGTATGAATCTTCATCTGGTGGACCCTACCAAGATTGTTCAAATTATAGTCCTTGGGCCAAAAATGCCCCCGCCATGGGGCCCTTTGGTTTTACATAGACGTATATAGGGAAAATCTTAAAAATCTTCTTCTCTGGAACCAAAAGGCCTAGGTCTTTTATATTTTGGTATGAAGCATCATCTAAAGGACCCCTAACAAGATTATTCAAATTATAGTGCTGAGGCCAAATTTGTCCCCCGCCCCGGGGCCCTTTGGTTTTACATAGGCTTATATAGGGAAAATCTTTAAAAATCTTCTTCTCTGAAACCGCAAGGCCCAGGACTTTGATTATTTGGTATGAAGCTTAATCTAGTGGACCCCTACCAAAATTGTTCAAATTATAGCCCTTGGGCCAAAAGTACCCCGCTCCGGGGCCTTTGGTTTGACATGGGCTTATATAGGGAAAATCTTTAAAATCTTCTTCTCTGAAACCACAAGGCCTAGGTCTTTTATATTTGGTATGAAGCTTCTTCTAAAGGACCCCTACCAAGATGTTTCAAATTATATTGCTGGGGCCAAAAATGCCCCGCCCCCGGGGCCCTTTGGTTTTACATAGGCTTATAAAGGGATAATCTTTAAAAATCTTCTCTGAAACCACAAGGCCCAGGACTTTGATATTTGGTATGAAGCTTCATCTAATGGACCTCTACCAAGATTGTTCAAATTATAGCCCTGGGGCCCTATGGTTTTACATAGTCTAATATAAGGAAAATCTTTAAAATCTTCTTCTCTGAAACCACAAGGCCTGGGTCTTGATATTTGGTATGAAGCTGCATCTAGTGGACCTCTATCAAGATTATTCAAATTATAGCCCTGATACCAAAAATGTCCCCGCTCCTTGCCCTTTGGTTTACATAGACTTATATGGGGAAATCTTTAAAAATCTTCTCTGAAACTGCAAGGCCAAGGCCTTTGATATTTAGTATGGAGCTTTATCTAGTGGATCTCTACCAAGATTGTTCAAATTATAGCCCTGGGGCCACAAAGGCCCCCACCCCGGCCCCCTTTGGTTTTACATAGATTTATACAGCCCCGGGGCCATTTGGTTTTGCATAGGCTTATGTAGGGAATATCTTTAAAAAAAATCTTCTTCTCTGAAACCGCAAGGCCCAGGTCTTTGATATTTGATGTGTAGCTTCATCTAGTGGACCTTTGCCAAGATTGTTCAAATTATAGCCTTTGTTGATGTTTGGTATGAAGCTTCACCTTTAAGACCTCCCTCAACATTATGCACATTAAAGCCCTGGGGCCAATAATGGCCCTCCCTGGGTCCCACTTGTTACACTATGGATCAGGTGAGCAATCCAGGGCCATCATGGCCCTCTTGTGCTTTATATTAGGATCACTTTTTGTCTGTCATCTGTGCGTAAACAATTTCTTTAAACGACATCTCCTCCTAAACCACTGATCGGATTTTGACCAAACTTCACAGGAATGATCCTTAGGTGGTCCCCTTTCAAAGTTGTTCAAATGGTTCCGGTC
Source organism: Lucinisca nassula (assembly GCA_963580285.1). Classification (NCBI taxonomy): domain Eukaryota; kingdom Metazoa; phylum Mollusca; class Bivalvia; order Lucinida; family Lucinidae; genus Lucinisca; species Lucinisca nassula. The sequence goes on along the minus strand of OY757013.1, from coordinate 27,934,752 downwards.
CATTGCACATATAGGTCACAGGAGCCAAAAATAGATTTTTTCACCGAAAACTTAAAAAATCTTCTTCTCTGAAACCGCAAGGCCCAGGTCTTTGATATTTGCTATGAAGCTTCATCTAGTGGACACCTACCAAGATTGTTCAACTTATAGTGGTGGGGCCAAAAATGCCCCCGCCCCGGGGCCCTTTGATTTTATATGGCTTTATATAGGGAAAATCTTTAAAAATCTTCTCCTCTGAAACCCCAAGGCCCAGGTCTTTGATTTTTGGTATGAAGCTTCATCTATTGGACCCTTATCTAGATTATTCAAATTATAGTGCTGGGGCCAAAAATGCCCCCGCCACAGGCCCTTTGGTTTTACATTGGCTTATATAGGGAAAATCTTTAAAAATCTTCTTCTCTGAAACCGCAAGGCCCAGATCTTTGATATTTGGTATGAAGCTTCATCTGGTGGACCCCTACCAAGATTGTTCAAATTATAGTGCTCGGGCCAAAAATGGCCCCGCCCCTGGGCCCTTTGATTTTACATTGGCTTATATAGGGAAAATCTTTAAAAATTTTCTTCTCTGAAACTGCAAGGCCCAGGTCTTTGATATTTAGTATGAATCTTCATCTAGTGGACCCCTACCAAGATTGTTCAAATTATAGTGCTGGGGCCAAAAATGCCCCGCTACGGGGCCCTTTGGTTTTACATTGGCTTATATAGGGAAAATCTTTAAAAATCTTCTTCTCTTAAACTACAAGGCCCAGGTCTTCGATATTTGGTATGAAGCTTCATCTAGTGGACCCCTACCAAGATTGTTCAAATTATAGTGCTGGGGCCAAAAATGCTCCCACCCCGGGGCCCTTTGGTTTTACATGGGCTTATATTGGGAAAATCTTCTACTCTGAAACTGCAGGGCCCAGTTCTTTGCTATTTGGTATGAAGCTTCATCTAGTGGACCTCTACCAAGATTGTTCAAATTATAGTGCTGGGGCCAAAAATGCCCCTCGCCCCGGGGCCCTTTGGTTTTACATAGGCTTATATAGGGAAAACCTTTAAAAATCTTCTTCTCTGAAACTGCAAGGCCCAGGTCTTTGATATTTGGTATGACGCTTCATCTAGTGGACCCCTACCAAGATTGTTCAAATTATAGTGCTGGGGCCAAAAATGCCCCCGCCCCAGGGCCCTTTGGTGTTACATGGGCTTATATTGGGAAAATCTTTAAAAATCTTCTTCTCTGAAACTGCAAGGCCCAGGTCTTTGATATTTGGTTTGAATCTTCATCTAGTGGACCCCTACCAAGATTGTTCAAATTATAGTGCTGGGGCCAAAAATGCCCCCGCCCCGGGGCCCTTTGGTTTTACATAGGCTTATATAGGGAAAATCTTTAAAAATCTTCTTCTCTGAAACTGCAAGGCCCAGGTCTTTGATATTTGGTATGAAGCTTCATCTAGTGGACCCCTACCAAGATTGTTCAAATTATAGTGCTGGGGCCAAAAATGCCCCCGCCCCAGGGCCCTTTGGTTTTACATGGGCTTATATTGGGAAAATCATTAAAAAATCTTCTTGTCTGAAACTGCAGGGCCCAGGTCTTTGCTATTTGGTATGAAGCTTCATCTAGTGGACCCCTACTAAGATTGTTCAAATTATAGTGCTGGGGCCAAAAATGCCCCCGCCCCGAGGCCCTTTGGTTTTACATAGGCTTATATAGGGAAAATCTTTAAAAATCTTCTTTTCTGAAACTGCAAGGCCCAGGTCTTTGATATTTGGTATGAAGCTTCATCTTGTGGACCTCTATCAAGATTGTTCAAATTATAGCCCTGAGGCCAAAATTGCCCCCGCTCCTGGGCCCTTTGGTTTTTCATAGACTTATATAGGGAAAATCTTGAAAAATCTTCTACTCTGAAACCACAAGGCCTAGGTCTTTGACATTTGGTATGAAGCTTCAGCTAGTGGACCTCTACCAAGATTGTTGAAATTATAGCCCTGGGGCCACAATGCCTCCGCCCCAGGGCCCTTTGGTTTTACATAGACTTATAATAGAGATAATCTTTGAAAATCTTCTTCTCTGAAACAACAAGGCCCAGGTCTTTGATATTTGGTGTGAAGCTTTATCTAGAGGACCTCTATCAAGATTGTTTAAATCATAGCCCTGAGGCCAAAAATGTCCCTGCCCCGGGGCCATTAGGTTTTACATAGGCTTATGTAAGGAATATCTTCTTCTCTGAATCCGCAAGGCCCAGGTCTTTGATATTTGTTGTGTAGCTTCATCTAGTGGACCTTTGCCAAAATTGTTCAAATTATAGCCTTTTGTTGATATTTGGTATGAAGCTTCACCTTTTTAGACCTCCCTCACGTTATGCACATTATAACCCTGGGGTCAATAATGGCCCTTCCTGGGGCCCACTTGTTACTCTATGGATCAGGTGAGCGATCCAGGGCCATCATGGTCCTCTTGTGTTTTATATTAGGATCACTTTTTGTCTGTCATCCGTGCGTAAACAATTTCTTCAAACGACATCTCCTCCTAAACCACTGATCGGATTTTGACCAAACTTCACAGGAATGATCCTTAGGTGGACCCCTTTCAAAGTTGTTCAAATGGTTCCGGTCCATTGCACATCTGGGTCACAGGAGGCAAAAATAGATTTTTTTCACCCAAAACTTTAAAATCTTCTTCTCTGAAACCACAAGGCCCAGGTCTTTGATATTTGGTATGAAGCTTCATCTAGTGGACCCCTACCAAGATTGTTCAAATTATAGTGCTAGGGCCAAAAAGGCCCCCGTCCCGGGGCCCTTTGGTTTTACATCGGCTTATATAGGGAAAATCTTCAAAAATCTTCTTCTCTGAAACTGCAAGGCCCGGGTCTTTGCTATTTGGTATGAAGCTTCATCTAGTGGACCCCTACCAAGATTGTTCAAATTATAGTGCTGCCCTACCAAGATTGTTCAAATTATAGTGCTGGGACCAAAAATGCCCCTGCCCCGGGGCCCTTTGGTTTAACATAGGCTTATATAGAGAAAATCTTTAAAAATCTTCTTCTCTGAAACTGCAAGGCCCAGGTCTTTGATATTTGGTATGAAGCTTCAGCTTGTGGACCTCTACCAAGATTGTTCAAATTATAATCCTGGGGCCAAAAATGACCCCGCTCGGGGCCCTTTGGTTTTACATAGACTTATATAGCGAAAATCTTTAAAAATTCTTCTTCTCTGAAACCACAAGGCCTAGGTCTTTGATATTTGGTATGAAGCTTCAGCTAGTGGACTTCTACCAATATTGTTCAAATTATAACGCTCGGGCCAAAAATGCCCCCGCCCCGAGACCCTTTCGTTTTACTTAGACTTAAATAGGGAAATCTTTAGAAATCTTCTTCTCTGAAACTGCAAGGCCCTTGTCGGTCTGTTGACTTGGTTTCCAGACGATAACTCAAAAAGCGCTTCACCGATTTTTATAATTTTTGGTTCACTGATGTAACATCATAAAATACAGGTCAAGTTCGATTTCCACTACAATTCGTCAATTTTCGACATAGTTATGGCCCCTTTCAAGTGAAAAAATTGCAAAATGCCGCTGATGTACTATCAAGGCAGTTTTTTGTGGGGGTATTCATCACCTTTAGTGATAGCTCTAGTTGATATTTGGTATGGAGCTTAATCTAGTGGACCTCTACCAAAATTGTTAAAATTTTAGCCTTCGGGCCACAAATGCCCACGCCCCGGGGCCCTTTGGTTTTACATAGACTTATATAGAGATAATCTTTGAAAATCTTCTTCTCTGAAACCGCAAGGCCCAGGTCTTTGATATTTGGTGTGTAGCTTCATCTAGTAGACCTTTGCCAAGATTGTTCAAATTATAGCCTTTGTTGATATTTGGTAGGAAGCTTCACCTTTTTAGACCTCCCTTAACATTATGCACTTTATAACCCTGGGGTCAATAATGGACCTCCCTGGGGCCCACTTGTTACTGTATGGATCAGGTGAGCGATCAAGGGCCATCATGGCCCTCTTGTTATTCTTTTCTGTTAGCAAATAGTGCAGGCCTTGTTCAGTCTCGATAGCTCAGTGGTTAGCGCATTCGATTATGATCAAGAGGTTGTGGGTTCGAATCTGGCCACCAGAGGCGAGGTGTGTCCTTGGGCAAGACACGTTATGACAAAACCCCACGCGACCCAGGTGTTAATGGGTAGCAGTGGGGGTAAAAGGCACTGCCTCTCTCTCAGTGTTTGAGAGCGATTCAATAAGCTTGGAGCTTTTGTCGCAATCGAACTAAAATAAATTAGTTTATCATATGACGTCGCGTCCGAGAGTGTTATAACGCCATGTATTATTTTCAATAATCCACTTGTGGATTAAATATGCAAATTAGCTAGATACGTTCCGTAACGTTACATGTACGACGTCCTTAACGACGTCGCATTTACTAATGGCGGAAAATTGACATTTTTGAAAACAATTGTGAATAAAATGCGCTTTGAATGTCATATGATAAATAGAATCTTGCATTCGTGCTCATGTATTATTGAATTTATTAAACTCGTTAAGGAAAAAGGATAAAATGTGAGGCTTTTGTCGTTGTCGGTTGTCGTGAACAGCAGGATAAGGGCAGGTACACCATACGTGTAGACAATGTCTTATGAGTGTTGATGCAATGGCATGGCATTGCATTATGCCATGGCATACTTATAAAAATGTTATTTGCTTAGTGGAACTATTTCAACCCTGTGAAATGGTACACAAATTCCAGAAAAGACAACAATCTTTTTCTTTCTTATTCTTTTTTTCATAGAAAATGAGCTTGACATTTCATGTGAATTAAGTCAAACCTTTATTTTCTCTGAAAACTAAGAAAGATAAGATGTTTTAAGGGGAATGGGTACACCTTAAGGGGAAGCAACACCTGCAAAAGTATTTTTGTCTCCCATGTCATTAGGGGTCAACTCTTAAAGGAAAGAACTCTTAAAGGAAAGAATTTGCTCCTAAGGAGCAAATTCTTTCCTTTAAAGGTGCATTATTGAGCTACCGGGTCTCAAAATTTTTTTCTGGTTTTTAACTTCAATGCATACTCCTTTGTCATGTGTACACTTTTGGAGCCAAATGCAGCTTCAGAACTTTGTGAAAATGGTCATTTTCATTCATGTTTACCCTTCGATCTGAACATGTGTTCGGAATTTCTGTTCTAAAAATAAATCTGTCACTTTACACATTCATGGCATCAGTATCGTCTCTGAGTGTCGTTACTTATGGCATGGTATTCAGCGTCATATTTTTTTCTGATTCAGGCATGGCCTAAGCAAACAAGGCCAAAAATGAATGTCGCATAATGTCATATATAGAGATTCTATTTTTGTCTCGAACTAAAAATAGATCTAACTAGTGTTCGAAACCTAGTTAGGGAATCCCTCTCAAACTCGTTTACCTGTCATCATAATTGTTTGCATTTTGCATAAAATGCATTCATTTGTATTGTTTGAAAGAAAAATACTGGCTATATGTATTTTATTTTTGGAAGCATTTTTTTTTTTTTCAGATAGCTCAATAATGCACCTTTAAGAGTAGACCGCTTTTTCATGGGGACAGGACTTAGAGAAAAGCGAACAGAAAGTTCCAGAAGTTGTCTCCCTTTGAAAAATTGTGGAAAAATCTGCCAGGTGTTCCCATTCCCCTTAAATATGCCATCTGGCATTCATGATCAGCAATTTCAAGTCTGGTTATGTTTATTATCTTTCAGGCTAGCCCATGACATAAGTCCTGACTTTTATCCAACCGATGACTCTGACGATTCGGACACCGTCCTGAGGAGAGAGAAGTTCCTGTTTGACTGTCTCAACCAGGCGACAACAAACATCAACAATAACAACAGCATTACCCACCTCAAACAGACTGTTTGTGATCAGTCTTGTGCGAAAACCGAGAATATCACAGAGACATTCACTAAACTCAAGTGGAAAGAGGAACAGCTTGAGAGAATCAACAATGAAATCAACAAAAATCATCTTACGAAAGAAGATCACAACAATCATATTAACTTGATTAACAATAATTATTTACAGGTAATTTTAACCCTTAACCCTTAAAATACCAAGAAAATCTACATCTGAAAATGTTGTCTGCTGTCGTCTGCTGAATCTTCTAGTAAACTTTTCAAAAATATTTTTGCATACAGGCAAACAGTGTTGATCCAGATCAAACTGCTCCTGCAGGAGCAGTCTGATCTGGGTCCACACTGTTTGCAAAAAAGGACTTTTATGGAACCGGCAGATGACTAAGCAGACAACAATTGTTGTGACTGGCATCTTATAGGTTAAACTGCCATTCACAACCTTAGCAGATATCATTCTCAATTTCTCAATTTTCATAGAAATTGTCTTCTGTCTCCAGAGAGTGATATGAAATGTTCAGCCTTATTTTCTCTTGAAAAACTAATTTAGAAAAAATAGAATTTCTATCTGCTTTAAATATTTCTGTGGTGCTTTAACCCATATCTTACTGAATAAATTAATTTTGCCACACCCATTTCTGAATATATATCAACCAATCAAATTTCTTGATAAAATGTATGAAAAATGTTATTTCAACATTCAATTTATGTCAAGTAACTGGGCATTTAACACTTAACCCTTATCCCACTGAATGTGATAAGCCCTGACTTTGCAAACAGTGTAGATCCAGATCAGATGGCTTCTAAGTTATTCCAAGAAACAGTTGTTATGGACATTTGTTAGAGTTGCCTCTGCAATGCAAGCAATTGCCAATTATCCACAACATTTATTTCTTGGAGTTTGTTTGTTTGATTTGAGGTTTAACGTCCCCGTCAACACTGTAAAGGTCATTTTGGAGACGTTGCTTCCAATTTTGTGGGACTTTTACCCGGCATTGAGATGAAATGACATCTCAAGCCCTGCCGCCCAATGAAACCAATAGAGTTTATAAGCAAGGACGGTCCGACTCTTGCACCGCTTTGTCTGGGCAGGCTTAGATCCTCTAAGCGGTTTACCAGTACTCGTGTGCGGGTCGGTTTCAGCTCTGCGTGGAAGCATCATGCAGCCCATCTATTTCTTCAAGCCCCAATGGGTGGGGGCCATTATTTCTTGGAGTAATAAATCTATGTTCTTGAATATCTCCATCAACCACTCCCATCTTGAGCTTTCAAATTGTCATTGTATCCAGTTTTTTCCTTATATGAAATGTCAGTATAAAGAGGGTTATCTTTATATAGGTCAACACCATATGAGCCCTGCCAAGCCAATTTGTGTCTTCGAGCATTCTGTCATGACAAATTTTAACTGCGCATGCCCAGCCATTCAGAGGGGCTAGGGATATGGCTTTCTGTCTGAAGGTTCCTCTTGATTCACTGCTTGTATGAGCGAGCAGCAAAGGTTCTGACGAGACTGCGCGGATGCGCAGGCTCGCCTGAATCTTCGCTGCTCGCATAGGCGATAAGTACCAAAATCGCTTGACGGGGCCCATATGATCCATGTGGTGATAAAACCTGGCCCTGAGGTTATAAAACTTTTTTGTTCTCACTCAATTGAGCATGAACTTTGTCCTGCTCACAAATTTTAAAATGCCAACAATTGTTGGCATTTTAAAATTTGTGAGCAGTACAAATTTCATGCTCAATTGTTGGCATTTTAAAATTTATGAGCAGAACAAATTTCATGCTCAAGTGAGTTGAGCATGAAAAAAGTTTTATAACCTCGGGGCCTGGTCACAAACAAGAAGACAAGTTTTCTTGTGACGGCTGATGTCTTAAAATGTGCTGTGGTATTGTCTGTTTCAGTCGCCTCTTAGCAGTCCAGAGTCACTAGATCCAGATCAGTCCAGATCTGTTTCTAGGAATGGTAGTCATGGCAATAAGACACCTCGACGACCACGGAAACTTCCAGATATACCAAAGAAAAATAATCCAGGTATATGACCTTAACAGAAGCTGAATGTCGAGTGTTTCTTTCATGTTAAGTTATATTATATTATGTGTGATAATGTCATTACATAAGATGGTATGCTTATGTTGCCCCTTACGAAACAGGTTTCTGACCACTCTGGCAATACACTGACAACAAACTGCAATATACTGGTTTTAAGTGTGCTTTCTGGCAACACACTGACAATAGTATGCCATCACGCTGGTAATTAAAATAACTGTTCTGGTAAAACCCTGGTAATATTGCCAGTGTACAGAGGACCATCGATATAATGACAGTATTTGTTCCCTAACAATATGCCACCATAGCAAATTTGCCGCTATAAAGAATACCAATAAGGTGTAGAATAACAGGTAATAACAGACTTTTTCCCTTTATTACTCCAAGAAACAAATGTTGTGAACATTTGTTAGAATCGCCTCACCGAGGCGATTCTAACAAATGTTCACAACATTTGTTTCTAGGAGTATTAAATAAACACAATATTCTTGAAAATCTCAGGTAAATCTGTCTCATCTTATGCTAAGATTTCGTTCCATTGAAATTTTCGTTATAACAAGTTTTGTCGTTATATCGAATGTCGTTATATAGAGGGTTGACTTTATTAATTGTCAGCTTCTGGTAACACCCTAGTAACACCCTGGTAATACCCTGGCAACACCCTGGTAATTATATCACCATTTTGTATATAACACACTTTTAAGATGGAACATACAGAAATAGAAAAATGTTCAAAAATGGTCAGTTGTATACCTGATCACAGAAAGTGGTGGGTATTATGTTACACCCGCTGAAATTTTTAGCGACTCCATCCGTCCTGTCCGTCAGTCAACATTTTAATAATAATTTTGTGTCATCTCCATAACTTTGATACTTTTTATAATTTTCATGAAACTTCGCACCCTGAAAGAATGTACAGATTACATGAACTGTAACTCTGGGTTGCCTGCTTTTGGAGTAATTGCCTTTTGAACATTGAACATAGCCATGTCTACTATGTTCTTGTGTGCACTCTATAACTCTGATACAATTTGAGATATTTTCATGAAACTTCACACAAATGTAAAGCACCATGAGACAACATGCAGAACACATGAACCATAACTCTGGTTTCCCTACATTTGGCATTATTTTCCCTTGAACATTGAACATAGCCCCATGTCTACCATGTTCTCATGTCTGCTCTTTAAATCAAAAACCATTTGAGATATTTCCAAGAAATTTCTCACAAATGTTAAGCACCATGGGATGACATACAAAGCACAAGAACTGTAACTCTGGTTAATCTACTTTTGTAGTTACGACCCTTTGAACATGGTAATATATTGAAAATAGCCATTTCTACGATGTACTTGTGTTCACTGTGTATGTTAGACATTTGATGAAACTTCACACAAGTGTGAAGCACCATGAGACGACATGCAGAACGCATGAATAGTAACTCTGGTTTGCCTGCTGTTGGAGTTATTGCCCTTTGAACATTGAAAATAGCCATTTCTACCATGCTCTGGTGTCTCCTATGTTTGAGATATTTCCACGAAATCTCTCACAAATGTAAAGCACCATGAGACAACATGCAGAATATAAGAACCGCAAATCTGGTTAATCTTCTTTCAGAGTTAGGAAGCTTTGAATATAGTAACATATTTGTGTCCTCTTTGTAACTTGAAAAGGGTTTGAGATATTTTCTTGAAACTTTATGCAAATGTATATCACCATGATATGATGTGCAGAACATAAGAACTATAACTCTGAATCACTTGCTTTGGAGTTACCACACTTCAAACATTGTTAATAGTAGTCCCAGTCATAAACTTGTGCCCTTTCTATAACTTGAAAATAGTTCCAGAGATTTCATTGAAGCCTTGCCAAACTGCAAACCAACTTAAGATGACATGCAAAACACAAGTACCATAAGTCAGCCTTAACTTCTTTTTGAGTTATGGCTCTTTGAACGTAATGGTTTCTATGATATACTTGTATCTACTTTATAAATTGAAAAACATTTCGAGATAGTTTCAGTAAACTTTACATGAATGTAAAACACCATGAGGGGATTTGCAGAAAATGAGAACTGCAATTCTTGTTTGCCTTTTTTTGGACTTATGACCCTTTAAACATTGAAAATAACAGTCTCAGTCATGTATTGATGTCAGCTTTATTTAGAAAAGACTATTGCACCTTCCCTTTGATTTCATTTTTGACAAGAGTTATGCTTGATGTAAGTGCAGTGGCAGGGCATGGTGCAGTGCTTGCAGGGCTTTATATTCTATATAATCTAGACACAGCTATTTAACCCATTTAGTACCGGAAACCCCTAAAGGGGGTAATTGACAAACAGCGCAGGCCCAGATCAGACGTCGCAGAATGCGGTGTCTGATCAGGGCCTACACTATTTGCCAGAAGTCCAGCCATTTTCCAAATAAATTTTGAAGAAAACACAACCTGATACCCCTAAATTTTGAAATGGACTCCAGCTATATATAAGGAGGAAGATTCCATTTGGTACGAAAAGGGTTAACTTACAGTTTCAGCTTTGGACCCCAAAGACAGTGATATACAGAGGCTATTATGTATACCACAACAAAATGACGCCAATTTATTATATTTCAGCTCCAGTACAAGCCCCAGGAGCCCAAGCCCCCAATGAAAAATGTCTTGCTGATGAGCTACAGGAAGCACTTATCAAATCTGTACATCAAAGTGATAGTGATGATGATGTCTTTCTTCCAAACTCTAAATCATTACCTAAAATCTACCCAAAATTTAGTTGTAAATTCTTAGAGGAACTTGTTCAAGTGAAATTCAACTCTGTGTCAAAAAATACTCGAGCCTACCTAAATTCTGACAATTTATACTTAAAAGAAGATTCCTCTGAAGCATCTGCTGCTAAAAAGGTTGAGCCATCGACAGCTTCCGGTGATGGACGTAAAGAAGATGATAGCGAAGGTAAGAACTTACATGAAGTTACAATACGAAAACACGCCTATACTAATACATTGTAAATTTTACTGGGAAAAAAGGAAAATTTTAAGATGAAAAATTGTGATAATTTTCTTATTTCTGCTCAAAACATAGATTATGGGTACCCACAAACTATATTTTAGAGCAGAAATAAGAAAAATAAGGTTTACCCCTGTAAACCCCAGTTTTACTATATAAAAGTGGGGTTCAAGGGGGTCAATATTATATAGGCATGTTTTCGTAATGAAACTCTTGGGTGCAGTTGTTCAAAGCATCGTTAGTTTAACAAGCTCATTAATGGCCAAATTGTTAACTGTTCTAATAGCTACAATATTGAATCAAGTGGACCATGGGTATATTTCAGTGGATGACAAATCGTTGATATTTTTCTCATTTTTGTCAGATAACAAGACTTTGCATCTCATGCAAATCCTGTTAAATCCTTTCTGGGAAAAATAAGAGAAATATTTCAAGATGTTGTCTGCTCAAAAAAAAAATACACAGCATACAGAGCATTAAACAGTTATTCACTTGCAGAATCAGTGGAAGGGAACAAATGACCAAAGAAAAGATTTCATGATCAGTGTCCACAGAAGAATGTTGCCAACCCATCCTTATCAGGTAAATTAGCCCCTCCCATATGGGACTGCCAAACTAGACACTTGCAAACAATGCATGCTCAGATCAGATGCTGCAGTTTCTAAATAAATTTCTTAACTCTTATCATGCTGTTCGCGACAACCCATATCTTTGGAAACAGTCAGGATCTACACTGTTTGACATTCAGTTTATGAATTTGTAGGAATAAATTACATCAAGTAATCTGATTGGTTCAAAGTCAGAGATGGGTGTGGCTAAAATGAATATTCAGCAAGAGAAGGGTTAAAATAACTCAACCTGACACCCCTCCATTTGGAAATAGACTTTTGCTACATCTACACTTAAGTCAGAAGTGAGAAGATTCTATTCAGGACAAAAGGGGTTCATCATTGAACATCATATTTTTCTATTTTTTTACATCAAAGGTTCAGAAGCATGTGAAGTATTTGCTGCTTGATATCTCCTTAGACGTTTATATTTTTATGTGCAGTGACAGTTGTGTTTTTGAATTTAATGCCAACTAAATATTTTGAATACCGGTAGTAATAGATCATGCCTAGATTATCTGTATATACATAATGCCACCATGTTAACATTTTTCGGACAAACATTGCGATAATGAACATGTTTTGTTAGGATTTTGTGCTATACACACTATAGACTGGCACAAGATTGTCCAAAATTGATGATGTCCGAGTAATAAGAATATCCAAGCTATAAATAGTTCAAACCTGCCAGAAAATCGATCCCTATTAGATCATTATTTAATGCAGTGTTGTGCCCAGGTCTGAAATTTTAAGGGACACATGTGGCCCCTTCCCTTCTTTTTCTGGGGGCAGCTCATTTAGAAATTTTGGGGAACACAGACTGTTGAAAGGACAAAAGCTGACCATATAGTTCTGTCAATCAAAACACACTCTACTGCCTCAGAAGTCGTATTATTAGCGGTAAGAGCCATAAACTGCAGCTGCCCTTCGCCATTTTGATGCTTCAGACACAGTTTAGGGCTAGTATATATGTATAGTGCAGTAATTATCAAAAAATTTATTGGTGTTTACCGTAAACTCGACTTTTAGTCCGATTTTAATTACCTTTGTTTGTTTGATTTGAGGTTTAACGTCCCCGTCAACATTGTAAAGGTCATTTTAGAGACATTGCTTCCAGTTTTGTGGGACTTTTACCCGACATTGAGATGAAATGACATCTCAAGCCCTGTGTGGAAGCATCATGCAGTCCATATATTTCTTCAAGCCCCTATGGGCGTGGGGCATTTTTTAATTACCTCCCATAATGTTTCACTTGTCAGTAAAGAAACTAATGGACTGAAATGGACGGAATGTACAATATTATCAATTGTTTTCAGGGCAAGCCCCTTAGCCTGTGGCTGTTAACTTTAGTGAAAATTATCATTATCATCATCATCATCATCATTGTCCCCCATCCAACAAGGCTTGGAGAAATAGATTGGGCTGCATGATGCTTCCAGGCAGAGCTGAAACCGACCGCACATGAGTACTGGTAAACCGCTTAGGTCTAAGCCTGCCCAGGCAAAGGGGTGCAAGTTGGACCATCCAATGCATATAAACCCTATTGCTTTCATTGGGATGTCATTTCATCTCAATTTCGGGTAAAAGTCCCACAAAATTGGAAGCAATGCCTCCAAAATGACCTTGTGTTGATAGGGATGCTAAACCTCAAATCAAACTAGAGCTGCCGCCTAACAGGCGCCAATTATACCCCCGCATGCGTTGTCAGACAAATTTTTACAAGTATTTGACCTTGAGGAAGGTCAACGTAAAGGTCAAGGTCAGGTTTGTGTATATCAATCTTAAGTACTAGTGGCAAGGTGTGTGGTGTGTGAATATTAAAGAAATCGGTCAAAGAATAAGGAAGTTATGAGCAATGTTAAAGTTTTTTGTAACGGACCGACGACGACAGACGACGACAGACGACAAGCTGACTCCTATATACCCCCTTCAAACTTCATTTGCCGGGGTATAACAAACAAAATCATCATCATCATCATCATTTCTGGTAGAATTCTTGTTTTCTAGACCTTCACTTTAACAAACAATCAAAAAGTTGTGCAGAACTGCAAAAGAACATGTTTGCTGAGAAATACTGAAGTTGCTCATGAAGTCAAAGGAATTTGATTTCAGTCACATTAGTCTGTCTGACTTTCTTTTGCACTAATTGAATCTTATGTGATTTCTCTAAAGACTGGCTCAACTTGGCTCAACTCGTAAACAACCAGTCAAGACTTTTCAATTTTTCCCCCTATTTTTCTGTGAAAATCAGACATGACTTGTCATGGTTAACATGCAATCAATTTTCAATTTTCTATAAATTTTCTGTGGAAGCAAGTAGTACACCACAAAACTGTAAAATATTGAGTGTACAAGTTTTTCTGGGCTCGAATAGCTAGTTTCGGCCAGTTAGGTCTAGTCTAATTTTCTCTGAAAAAAAAAAATAAAAAATAAATCTTATCTGCTACTCAGATTTGTTAGGTGCTTTAAGGTTTAATAGTGTAACTACAACATGAATATTTTTTGTCACATTTTTTAAGCCCGTAACTTAATCCTTACAATGCCAGTCACAACAATTGTCATCTGCTTAGTTGTCTGCAGGAGCAGTCTGATCAGGGTCCACAATGTTTGCCTTTGTGCAAAAAAAACATGTATTTTCAAAAAGTTTGCACAAAGATTCAGCAGACAACATAAACATATGGCATTTTCAGAGGCAGTTTTTCTTGGCATCTTAAGGGTTAAAATGCTGCTTATAGAACTGCAAACATTTAGGACCCTGATCGGACTGATCCTTCAGGAGCAGTCTGGCCAGGGTCTTCACTATTTGTTCAGACATTACTAACTCCGTATTTGTTATCATGTAATTGCTGCAGACAGTCTAAATTGATTTAATGCTGTCTGCCATGAAGTATTTCAAAATCATTACTTGCACTTCTTGACTTGAGATTTTGACAGTTCTCCATAGCATACTTGTTAACATTTGATTCCTTGGTCTCTCCCTGCTCTGACATGGTGCATTTTGATAGCAAACATATGCAATATAAAATAATCTTTCACCGCTCAAGAAATTACATTTTCAGAAGTAACTATATGTTATTTTAGCTCACTAGTTCACACTTGGAGCTCAAGACTGTGGCCTGTTGTCATTTGTCCATTTGTTGTCTGTCTTTAACTTTTCACATTGTCAGCATCTCCAGAACCATAAGTTAGATTGAGCTGATACTTGGTGGGAGACATTGGAACATCATAGAGTGTCAGAGTTGCTAAAATTAATCCATTCTGATATCTATTCTTTAACCCTTTTTGTACCAAATGGATCTTCCTCCTTATATATAGCAGGAGTCCATTTAAAAATTTAGTGGTGTCAAGTTGTGTTTTCATCAAAATTTACTTGGAAAATGGCTGAACGTATAGCAAACAGTGAAGGCCTTGATCAGACGCCACGTTCTGTGGCATCTGATCTGGGCCTGCACTGTTTGCCAGGGTACCCATTTTGGGGTTTCTGGTACTAAATGGGTTAAGCGACATCAAACTGACAGTTGAATTGAGTTTAAACTTGATGGAAGGTATTAGGGTCACATGGAGAGTCAAAGAAGCTAAAATCATTCCGGTCCGATATCCAAGATGACTGCCATACCAATCAAACTTGACATTGAGATTCAGAATTGCAAAAATCATTGTGTATCTTATAATTCTTTAACTCTTTTTGTACCAAATGGAATCTTCCTCCTTATATATAAAGCAGGAGTTCATTTAAAAATTTGGGGGTGCCAGGTTGTGTTTTCATCAAAACTCATTTGGAAAATGGCTTAACTTTCAGTAAACAGTGGAGGCCCTGATCAGACGCCGCGTTCTGCGGCGTCTGATCTGGGACTGCACTGTTTGCCAGGGTACCCTTTTTGGGGTTTCTGGTCCTAAATGGGTTAAACAATGTCTTCTCCAAAACTAAAAGTCATATTGAGCTGAAACTTAAGGGGAGGCATTTTTCGGGAAATTGTTAAAATCATTCCATTCCGATGTCCAAGATAGCCAATGGTAGTTGTCTTGAAATTCTGTAAATGACATCTTTTCCCAAACCAAAGTAGGATTGAGCTGAAAATTGATTAAAGACATTAAAATTTTGGGCAACATGGAGTTTTTTCAGAAATTTTTTCAGAATTGCTATTGGTTCCGTTTCAATATCCGAGATTGCAGTAACCATCTTGAAATTCATTAAATCACTTCTCCTCCCGAACCCATATGATTGATATGGAACTTGATGGATGGTATAAGTGCGACATGGAGATTCAGAATTGCTAAAATTGTTCTGTACCGATATTCAAGATGGCTGCCATGGCCATCTTGAAATTCTTCAAATGACATCTCCTGAGCAATAAGTCAGAACTTGATGGGAGGCATTTGATATCCAGAAATGATAAAATCACTCCATTCAGATATCCAAGATGGCTACCAAGTAGGATAGATTGAGCTGATACTTGATGGGAGGCATCAGGGCAACATTAACCCAGAACAGAGTCAGCTTGAAGTGAAACTTGATGTGAGTGATCATGGTGATATGGAAATTCAGATTTGCGAAAATTGTTTCATTCTGATATCCAAGATGGCTGCCATGGCACCATCTTGAAAGTCTTTCAACAACATTTCCAGAAAAAAAGCCTGATTCAGCTGAAACTTGATGAGAGGCATCGGGGGCTGACATGGAGTTTCAGAATTGCTGTCTTTATGCATATAAGTTAATTAATTTATGCCTTTGATTGCTTTTAAAAACAGTGACACAATCTTAATACATGTACCTACTTTGACATGGCTTAACCCTTCTCTTGCTGAATATTCATTTAAGCCACATCCATTTCTGTCTATCAACCAATCAAATTACTTGATGTAATTTATTGCTACAAATTCATAAACTGAATGCCAAACAGTGTAGATCCTGATCAGATGGCTTCTGAAGAAGCCATCTGATCTGGATCTACACTGTTTGCAAAGATAGGGGTTGTCGTAAACAGCAAGATAAGGGTTAATTGTGTGCCGAAATAAAATCAGAACTGATTGCAACACTCCTTCATACACTGACTTTTTGTGTAAATGTTCAGGAATTTGAGAGAAAAATCGTGATGCCTTAATTTTCTCCTCTTTAAGTAACTGATCATATTACAGCGAGGTTTATTGCTTGTCTTGATACTGAAAGACAGATAATCTTAGACCTATCCTCCTAAGACTGGCTTGAAGAAGACACATTTCACTTAACCCATTGTATACTAATGGACTCTTCCAAGTCCATTTGTCATATAAGGGTTGTCAGGCCTATTTTTTGTTTTTATTCTATTATTGACTGAAAATTCTGTCAGCAAATAGTGCAGGCCATGATCACATGCCATGTTCTGCGGCTGCTCTGGGCCTGCACTGTTTGCCAAGGTACCCCTTTAGAGGTTTCCCACATACAATGGGTTGATTGGGTAAAGTCAACACAATGTATACACACAGAATAAAAGATAAAAAAAAAACACAAACAAATAAATATCAGCACATTTAAAGAGATACTATTTTGATTTAAAAGTTGTTCAGTACATGTATTTATATAATTTAAGAAAATTCCAACAGTTAAAAGACATGATGCATATAACATATTTGATTGTCTCATACATGCACCAACCACTGAATGAAAGCATAATTAATGTGTATAACACAGATCCCTTATAATACAACAATTAAGAAAAAGTTGGTGGACATGGTGCATGTATCATGCCCAATGGCTGCATACATGCACCAACCCTGGTTAAATTGAAGCAGTGCTTACACTATCACAGATCTCTTGTAATTTAACAGAGATGATATGGATTTAGAAAAAAATATATGTTTATATATCACAGCTTAGATGAGAGTAATTGTAAGTGACAAATACTTTTACAACATGCTAGATGACTAGATTTTTAGAGTAAAGGGTGTAAATTCAAGAAACTGCTCAATGTCCACACCTTTGAAAAAATGCATGTGTGTTGAAGACACCAAGGATAGCCCATGAAAGCCTGAAGGCTTATTTCCAATGGGGTCCTTTTTGATTTGTTTGTTTTGTTTGATTTGAGGTTTAACGTCCCCGTCAACACTGTAAAGGTCATTTTGGAGACGTTGCTTCCAATTTAGTGGGACATTTACCTGACATTGAGATGAAATGAAATCTCAAGCCCTGCCGCCTAATGAAACCAATATGGTTTATAAGCATGGATGGGCCAACTCGCACCACTTTGCCTGGGCAGGCTTAGATCCTCTAAGTGGTTTACCAGTACTCGTGTGTGGGTCGGTTTCAGTTCTGCGTGGAAGCATCATGCAGCCCATATATTTCTTCAAGCCCCGATGGGCGGGGGTTGCAGGGGTCCTTTTTGAAAAAAATGATTCAAGACTTTGGGGCAAAAGCAAAATCTGTTCAGTTTCCCAATATCCTTAGGACTGCCGGGCATTTTTGAAACCATGACTAAAATGGGGGTAGGGGAGAACATTTCGCCCTAGAACCCGATCTTTTGGTTCATTTAGTCTTGTCTAGCCCGTTTTCAATAGAAGACAAAATGTACTGTTCGGTATGTGAAAACAAACTTTCTGATGACGTCATAGGTCATGGCGCAGGGGTCACCCTATGCTAAAACATGCTCACGGACTTCTTTTTTTTTTTTTTGCGTTTTTTTTTTTTTGCGTTTTTCTCAACCTAATTTTCCTCTCGTTTTCTATCATTTTACCTTATGTACGTTTCACTCTTTTGTACCTATTCTCGACATGTCTTTGTTTTGGCCGCACTTGTTTCGTACAGACAGCACGCCGTCTCAAAGAACATGGGGCAGAATGGCAATTTCAGAGGCTAATTTTTTCGACTTTTTGCCAGGTTTGGAAGCCTCTGGTCCTGTTCCAGTATCTCTTAGAGGATTGATATGCATGTTGCAAACAGTTGTTGGAATACCCTATTCAAAAACACCCTTATCAAAAGTATGGTTGAATATGGGAAAGAATGAGGGTCGTTCAAAAAGTTTTTGGCAGCAATTACGCAAAAATACGCTATGGTAGTGGAAAGGATATGAAAAACCCCACCAAAGTTAAAAATACTAAAGTTACAGAAAGGCTACAAAATCATTTTCCTCCATGAGTTGGAATTGAGAACTAAGATGCGATTTGACCGATTTCTTAAAACTATTGAAATTAGGTTTTCTCTTAATGTCTGAAGGTAATCCATTCCAATCTTTGATGGCATTGAAATAAAAAGTTGTTGATGTGACACCATTAACCGAAGGGACAACAAAGTTTTCACTACTTCCTCTAGTGTTATGGCGATTAACGATCGACACTTTGGTAAAATGTTCCGACAAGTAAGAGGGACTAGTTAATTGTTATTAAAAATCCTGTCAGCATGACTGAGCCTTAGTTGTTTCACTCGGTAATCAACATTCAACATTCCAATACTGTCAAGCTCTGAAAATCCAATGTGTGAACGAGGACCATGTTTTTAGCTCACCGTCACGTAGTGACGAGGTGAGCTTTTGGGATCACTTTTTGTCCGTCGTCCGTCGTGCATCCGTGCGTCCGTCCGTGCGTCCGTGCGTGCGTGCGTGCGTAAACAATTTCTTCAAACGACATCTCCTCCTAAACCACTGATAGGATTTTGACCAAACTTCACAGGAAAGATCCTTAGGTGGTCCCCTTTCAAAGTTGTTCAAATGGTCCCGGTCCATTGCACATATAGGTCACAGGAGCCAAAAATAATTTTTTTTCACCGAAAACTTAAAAAATCTTCTTCTCTGAAACCACAAGGCCCAGGTCTTTGATATTTGGTATGAAGCTTCATCTAGTGGACCCCTACCAAGATTGTTCAAATTATAGTGCTGGGGCCAAAAATGCCCCCGCCCTGGGGCCCTTTGGTTTTACATAGGCTTATATAGGGAAAATCTTTAAAAATCTTCTTCTCTGAAACCACAAGGCCCAGGTCTTTGATATTTGGTATGAAGCTTCATCTAGTGGACCCCTACCAAGATTGTTCAAATTATAGTGCTGGGGCCAAAAATGCCCCCGCCCTGGGTCCCTTTGGTTTTACATAGGCTTATATAGGGAAAATCTTTAAAAATCTTCTTCTCTGAAACCACAAGGCCCAGGACTTAGATATTTGGTATGAAGCTTCATCTAGTGGACCCCTACCAAGATTGTTCAAATTTTAGTGCTGGGACAAAAAACGCCCCCGCCACGGGGCCCTTTGGTTTTACATTGGCTTATATAGGGAAAATCTTTAAAAATCTTCTTCTCTGAAACCACAAGGCCCAGGTCTTTGATATTTGGTATGAAGCTTCATCTAGTGGACCCCTACCAAATTGTTCAAGTTATAGTGCTTGGGCCAAAAATGCCCCCGCCCCGGGGCCCTTTGGTTTTACATATGCTTATATAGGGAAAATCTTTAAAAATCTTCTTCTCTGAAACCACAAGGCCCAGGACTTTGATATTTGGTATGAAGCTTCATCTAGTGGACCCCTACCAAGATTGTTCAAATTATAGTTCTGGGACAAAAAATGCCCCCGCCACGGGGCCCTTTGGTTTTACATAGGCTTATATAGGGAAAATCTTTAAAAATCTTCTTCTCTGAAACCACAAGGCCCAGGTCTTTGATATTTGGTATGAAGCTTCATCTAGAGGACCCCTACCAAGATTGTTCAAATCATAGTGCTGGGGCCAAAAATGCCCCCGCCCCGGGGCCCTTTGGTTTTACATAGGCTTATATAGGGAAAATCTTTAAAAATTTTCTTCTCTGAAACCACAAGGCCCAGGACTTTGATATTTGGTATGAAACTTCATCTAGTGGACCCCTACCAAGATTGTTCAAATTTTAGTGCTGGGACAAAAAATGACCCCGCCACGGGGCCCTTTGGTTTTACATTGGCTTATATAGGGAAAATCTTTAAAAATCTTCTTCTCTGAAACCACAAGGCCCAGGTCTTTGATATTTGGTATGAAGCTTCATCTAGTGGACCCCTACCAAGATTGTTCAAATTATAGTGCTGGGGCCAAAAAATGCCCCTGCCCCGGGGCCCTTTGGTTTTACATAGGCTTATATAGGGAAAATCTTTAAAAATCTTCTTCTCTGAAACCACAAGGCCCAGGACTTTGATATTTGGTATGAAGCTTCATCTAGTGGATCCCTACCAAGATTGTTCAAATTATAGTGCTGGGACAAAAAATGCCCCCGCCACGGGGCCCTTTGGTTTTACATAGGCTTATATAGGGAAAATCTTTAAAAATCTTCTTCTCTGAAACCACAAGGCCCAGGTCTTTGATATTTGGTATGAAGCTTCATCTAGTGGACCCCTACCAAGATTGTTCAAATCATAGTGCTGGGGCCAAAAATGCCCCTGCCCCGGGGCCCGTTGGTTTTACATAGGTATATATAGGGAAAATCTTTAAAAATCTTCTTCTCTGAAACCACAAGGCCCAGGACTTTGATATTTGGTATGAAGCTTCATCTAGTGGACTCCTACCAAGATTGTTTAAATTATAGTGCTGGGACAAAAAATGCCCCGGCCACGGGGCCCTTTGGTTTTACATTGGCTTATATAGGGAAAATCTCTAAAAATCTTCTTCTCTGAAACCACAAGGCCCAGGTCTTTGATATTTGGTATGAAGCTTCATCTAGTGGACCCCTACCAAGATTGTTCAAATTATAGTGCTGGGGCCAAAAATGCCCCCGCCCCGGGGCCCTTTGGTTTTACATAGGCTTATATAGGGAAAATCTTTAAAAATCTTCTTCTCTGAAACCACAAGGCCCAGGACTTTGATATTTGGTATGAAGCTTCATCTAGTGGACCCCTACCAAGATTGTTCAATTTATAGTGCTGGGGCAAAAAATGCCCCCGTCCCGGGGCCCTTTGGTTTTACATAGGCTTATATAGGGAAAATCTTTAAAAATCTTCTTCTCTGAAACTGCTAGGCCCAGGTCTTTGATATTTGATGTGTAGCTTCATCTAGTGGACCTTTGCCAAGATTGTTCAAATTATAGCCTTTGTTGATTTTTGGTATGAAGCTTCACCTTTAAGACCTCCCTCAACATTATGCACATTAAAGCCCTGGGGCCAATAATGGCCCTCTCTGGGGCCCACTTGTTACACTATGGATCAGGTGAGCGATCCAGGGCCATCATGGCCCTCTTGTTTTAATAAACCGAACAGTTTTATTTTGGGAGATCTGAAGCTTTTTCTTGAGGGTTTTACTTAAACCTGAGTACCAAGCAGAACATGCATAGTCAATGTGACACTGAATAAGAGCCGAGCATATTGATTTACGAAGTTTTTGTTCCAAAAACGAACACTGCCTGTATAAGAACTTGAGTCTAGCATTTACTTTCTGAACAATATTATTCACTATTTCCTCTCCTGACAGAAAGGTATCCAAATTAATCCCCAAGTATTTGACCGAGTTTTGTGCTTTATTTATGTGGCCATTACACTCAATCTTAAAATCCTTAACTTTCTTCAGTTTTTTCTTAGATCCAAACAGACTGCACTCAGTTTTACCCATATGTAATGACAATTTGTTATCTACAAGCCACTTGCTACATGATTCCAATTCCAAATCAAGTTTTTAGCTCACCTGTCACGTAGTGACAAGGTGAGCTTTTGTGATCACATTTTGTCCGTCGTCCATCCGTCCGTGCGTGCGTGCGTCCGTAAACAATTTCAAATAAGTATATATCTTATACCCCACGGCCAATCTTGATCAAATTTTATGTGAAGCATCATCAGGTAGGGGGAAAGGCTGCATAAGGTTTTTGGGCTGATCAGATTGGAATTCTGGTTGCCATGGCAACATATAGCTCCCATAGACTTATAATGGGAA
This sequence comes from Lucinisca nassula, assembly GCA_963580285.1. Lineage (NCBI taxonomy): Eukaryota > Metazoa > Mollusca > Bivalvia > Lucinida > Lucinidae > Lucinisca > Lucinisca nassula. Next base: position 27,912,401 of record OY757013.1, on the reverse strand, counting down.
AAATTTAAAAAATCTTCTTCTCTGAAACCACAGGGCCCAGAGCTTAGATATTTAGCTTGTAACAATGTTAAGTGGTCACCTACGTAAATCCTGCCAATCATGCCCCTGGGGTCCAAATTGGCTGCACCCAGGGGCCCCTTAGCTCCTATAGACTCATAATGGAAAAAAAAGCTTAAAAAATCTTATTCTCTGAAACCACAGGTCCCAGAGCTTAGATATTTAGCATGTAGCAACAGCAAATGGTCACCTACATAATTCCTGCCAATCACGCCCCTGGGTTCCAAATGGGCCACGCCCCGGGGCCCCATCGCTCCCATAGACTCCTAATGGAAAAAAGGTTTGAAAATCTTGTAACAATGTTAAGTGGTCACCTACGTAAATCCTGCCAATCATGCCCCTGGGGTCCAAATTGGCCGCACCCAGGGGCCCCTTAGCTCCTATAGACTCATAATGGAAAAGAAAGCTTAAAAAATCTTATTCTCTGAAACCACAGGTCCCAGAGCTTAGATATTTAGCATGTAGCAACAGCAAATGGTCACCTACATAATTCCTGCCAATCACGCCCCTGGGTTCCAAATGGGCCACGCCCCGGGGCCCCTTCGCTCCCATAGACTCCTAATGGAAAAAAGGTTCGAAAATCTTCTTCTTTGAAACCACAGGGCCCAGAGCTTAGGTATTTAGCATGTAGAAACAGCAAGTGGTCACCTTCATAATTCCTGCCAATCATGCCCCTTGGGTCCAAATTGGCCACGCCTCGGGGCCCCTTAGCTCTTATAGACTCATAATGGAAAAAAAAGCTTCAAAAATCTTCTTCTCTGAAACCACAGGGCCCAGAGTTCAGATATTTAGCATGTAGCAACGACAAGTGTTCACCTAAATAATTCCTGCCAATCATGCCCCTGGGGTCCAAATGGGCCACGCCCCGGGGCCCCTTCGCTCCCATAGACTCATAATGGAAAAAAGCTTAAAAAATCTTCTTCTCTGAAACCACAGGGCCCAGAGCTTAGATATTTAGCATGTAGCAACGGCAAGTGGTCACCTACATAAATTCCTGCCAATCATGCCCCTGGGGTCCAAACGGGCCATGCCCCGGAGCCCCTTAGCTCCTATAGGCTCATAATGGAAAAAAGCTTCAAAAATCTTCTTCTCGGAAACCACAAGGCCAAGAGCTAAGATGTTTAGCATGTGAGTGAGTGAGTGTTTGAGTTTTACGTCCCACCAACAGCTAAGGTCATACGGAGACGGAACCTTGGTTGAAAGACTCATCCGAAAGTCTGGAGAAGCCCGGGATCGATCCTGCGATCCCTGGTTTACAAGGTGAGTAGCGTAACTACTACACCACTGCGGCTCCAATGTTTAGCATGTAGCAACGGCAAGTGGTCACCTACATAAATCCTGCCAATCTTGCCCTTGGGGTCCAAATGGGCCATACCCCGGGGCCCCTTAACTCCCATAGACTCATAATGGAAAAAAAAATAAAAAATCTTCTTCTCTTAAACCACAGGGCCCAGAGCTCAGATATTTAGCATGTAGCAACGGCCAGTGGTCACCTACATAATTCCTGCCAATCATGCCCCTTGGTTCCAAATGGGCCATGCCCCGGGGCCCCTTCGCTCCCATAGACTCATAATGGAAAAAAGTTTCAAAAATCTTCTTCTCTGAAACAACAGGGCCCAGAGCTTAGGTATTTTGCATGTAGCAACGGCAAGTGGTCACCTACATAATTCCTGCCATTCATGCCCCTGGCGTCCAAATTGGCCACACCCTGGGGCCCCTTCGCTCCCATAGACTCATAATGGAAAAAAGTTTCAAAAGTCTTCTTCTCTGAAACAACAGGCCCAGAGCTTAGGTATTTTGCATGTAGCAACGGCAAGTGGTCATCTACATAATTCCTGCCAATCATGCCCCTGGGTTCCAAACGAGCCACGCCCCGGGGCCCCTTAGCTCCTATAGACTCATAATGGGAAAAAGCTTCAAAAAGCCTCTTCTCTGAAACCACAGGGCCCAGAGTTCAGATATTTAGCATGTAGCAACGGCAAGTGGTCACCTACATAAATCCTGCCCCTGGGGTCTAAATGGGCCACGCCCCGGGCCCCCTCAGCTCCTTTAGACTCATAATGGAAAAAAAGCTTAAAAAATCTTCTTCTCTGATACCACATGGCCCAGAGCTTAGATATTTAGCATGTAGCAAGGGAAAGTGGTCACCTACATAAATCCTGCCAATCATGGCCCTGGGGTCCAAATGGGCCACGCTCCGGGGCCCCTTAGCTCCCATAGACTCATAATGGAAAAAAGCTTAAAAAATCTTCTTCTCTGAAACCACAGGGCCCAGAGCTTACATATTTAGCATGTAGCAACGGCAAGTGGTCACCTACATAATTCCTGCCAATCATGCCCCTGGGGTCCAAATGGGCCACACCCCGGGGCCACTTAGCTCCCATAAACTCATAATTGAAAAAAAGTTTCAAAAATCTTCTTCTCTGAAACCACAGGGCCCAGAGCTTAGATATTTAGCATGTAGCAACAGCAAGTGGTCACCTACATAATTCCTGCCAATCATGCCCCTGGGTTTCAAATGGGCCACACCATGGGGGCCCCTTTGCTCCCATAGACTCATAATGGAAAAAGCTTCAAAACTCTTCTTCTCTGAAACCACAGGGCCAAGAGCTTAGATATTTAGCATGTAGCGACGGCAAGTGGTCACCTACATAATTCCTGCCAATCATGCCCCTTGGGTCCAAACAGGTGAGCGATATAGGGCCATTGGGCCCTCTTGTCTTGATATAATATCTGGATCTCCATGTGAAAAAAGTATTGCACTATCATCAGCATATAATAACAGTTTACTCTCAGCACTAATACTGATTTACATAACAAAGAAATAAAAGAGGGCCCAAAATACTTCCTTGTGGTACGCCGCAAGTTACAGGAGGTGAGTCTGATAGAGTATTGTTGACATGAACAACCTGGCTTTGGTTTGACATATATGATCTGAACCAATCAACTGACAAAACTCCCATCGCTGTCAACTTTTTGCACAAGATATGGTGGTCTACTGTATCAAAAGCTTTTTGCAAATCTAACAAGATCATTCCAGTGTACAAGCCCGTGGACAAACACTAAATTGATTATTTTGTAGTTCAATGGCCCAGCAACACGATTTTAGGTTATATTGAATCAAACTGTATCTAACCACATATTTCCTGGGAGAAGTTAACCAGTTCAGTACATTTTTTCACTAGAAACTGACAACAGCTCTTTATGATATCCAGTCAACAGATAGGAGAAAATGACCATAGAAAAAATTTCAAGATCAATCTCTACAAAAATAAAGTTGCCGTATGTAGTGGAGATTGACCTCCTGATCATCAGACAGGCATATATCCAACTAAGCTAAGACATGCAATTAACCAGTAATTCATGTACAGCTGAATTCAGATATTTTGTATGTATTTTTCCTCACTGCTGTGGGTTTGAGCCAGGCTCGGGTCACATGTGAGACGCCAAGTTCTGCAATTTCTCCGGGTGCAATACTTTCTCTGATTTTCTTTGCAAATGAGCCAAAATAAATAAATAAGTAAATAAATAAAATAGATAAATAAATAATATGCCATCTGCTGTGAAACTTTTGTGGAACTATTTAAGCTCATCCAGCAGACAATTCAAATATGAGCCAGGGCACAGCATTTCCTACAATTTACATGTTCGCCCAACGAAGACTCAGATCAGCCTGGGCATCTGCGCAGTCTGATCAGTCTTCGTTGTGCACTCTAAGGAATGCTAAGGGCCCAATGCTCCTTCACGCAGCAAGAGAAGTCTCTGGTCTGACCATATGGATGCACAGGCTGATCTGATTTTTTGCTGGGTGCACATGTATATTGTAGGAAATGCTGTACATTTTATAGTTACTAGCCATTACCGGCTGTCACAATTGTTGTGATTGGCATGATCTTAAGGGCTTATCAACAAAAATAAATTAATAAATGAAATGTAAAGCATAAAATTCATATAAAATGTTAAGCTTTATTTGCTCAGGCACTCCATATAAAGTGTTAAGGCTTATTTTCTCTAAAAAAAAAAAGGTTGTCACCTACTACAGATTGAAAGGTTAATTTACATAAGAAACCTTACATATACCACCAGTCTTTCTTTTTTTCTCCAGTGTAATATATCATGATACTAAGAAGGAACACTTTCCAGTTTACAGTAAAAGTCCTAAAATAATTTCTGTTCCATGGAACGCAGGCTGATCTGTCAGTACCTAAAACAGAAATTTCATAAAACAGTGATTCTAATGCACTTGGGTATGTAAAGTGAGGTTTGATTGGATAACATCAAATATTTGCGATAGTATACCGGTATTATGAAATATACTGTCGTAAACCCGACATCATCATGTAACGTTGCTTCTCATTGGCTGGCATTTGGTTTTACGCAGCTCACAGAGCCTGCTGCTTTGAGCAAAATAGTACAATTGTTAACAAAACAACAGATGAATTGCATTAGAATGGGGATAACTGTATTGACAATTGTCATTCGGGGAGGTAAATCGTCGGTTTTACAGTCACAAATTCCATTTTAAGGCGACCCTGGCGCATCACCGTAAAATGAATTTTCCGACCGATACGCCGATTTACCTCCCCAAATGACAATTTTGAATACAGTTATCCCCTAATTCACATCACTTCGACAAGCTATGCCTTTATTTCAAGTGAGCAATACAGGGCCCATCTTGGCTTTCTTGTTTGTATGTTTTGTTGTGCTTTGGTTCAAATAATAAAGCCAATTTCTTGCAGACTTTGCAGTTATCTTTCTGCTGTATTCTGATACTGCTTGTCTAGCAATTTTCATTTTTTTTTCTGGATTATGTTTTCTCAGGTTAATCGTTTCCTGGTTGAAAATGGATTGAGAGTAATTAGGCCATGTCCAGGACTACTTTATAGCATAGGCCTAGCGCTATTGATCTTTGGTATTTACTGGAAATAAGAGATCATCAGCTATCCCATTTTGGGCTGAATAGATTCTTTCTGACTTAATAAATTGTAGAAATCAATTCTGTTTCCTGCCAACTGTGTCATTAACCCTTTTTGTACCAAATGGAATCTTCCTCCTTATATATAGCAGGAGTCCATTTCTATATTTAGTGTTGTCAGGTTGTGGTATCTTCAAAATTGAACGCAGAACGCGGCGTCTCATCTGGGCCTGCACTGTTTGCTAACATACCCCTTTTGGGGTTTCCGGTACTAAATGGGTTAACTCTCTTCTAAACTGGTCACAGAATGTGGCATCTGACCAGGACCTTCACTGTTGGCTGACGATTCAGCCTTTTTCTGAAAATAATTACCAGCTGAAAACCCTTCATTTTGAAATAGACTCCTGGGCCCAGTTGTTCAAAGCATCGTTAGCTTAACGAGCTCGTTAATGGTCATATTGTTAACTCTTCTAGCAAGTTTAAAATTCAAATTTTTGGTATTTTTGCCGAAAAAATGTGAGCAGCTTTTGCGTCCGCAAAAGCTGCTCACATTTTTTCGGCAAAAATTTCAGCATATTTGCCATATTTAATGATCAAAGTTTTAACGATACGTTAACTAATGACGTCGTTAGTTTTGAACAACTGGCCCCTGCTGTATAAGTACTAATTCTCAAATGTCAAATTGCATATCATCCTTGGATTGTTTTATTTCTCCAACCTTTTTATTCCAGGGCCAAATCATTCAAAGCATCGTTATCTGAACGACATCGTTAGCTGAACGAGCTTGTTAATTGTCAAATTTTCAACTTTTCTAACAAGTACAATATCTAACACTCTACCATTTTTGCTGAAAAAAAGTGTGTAGCTTTTGCAAAAGCTACTCCAGTTTTTCAGCAAAAATTATCTATTTGCATTTGCTACATTAAAACATCAAGGTTTTAATGATACATTAACTTTTTGAATGACTAAACCCAGGAGAATAAGATAAAGATATTTTTAAATGTCATCTGCATCTCATGATTTATACATTTAGGGTTAGCGTCTTTTTAAAATCATAGGGCTTTAACTGCCTTTTTTCGAGGTAGAAAAATATAATACTGATTGTTGTCGCGCCTACTTTCAACATGGCGCCTTAAAGGAGTCCGTTTTCTTTTGTTTGTCAAGCCATCAACATTTGTGCCCACCCTAACTGTAATGTAAGCGTGTTTGCCAGCGACCCACTATCGTTCATTCTTTCATGAAAAGCAGAAAAATTAAGTTTATTTTTTATATTTACATTACTTGCCCCTCATCACTGGGCGAAAAAATGCTTGTAGGGCAAACTTTTAAAGCTGAAAAATATTTACACGCTGTTTTTCTACAAAGAGCGGAGCAGCGATGATGCCATCAACGCCCGAAGAGAACAATGGTTTAGAATGTCACGGAAAAATCATGTGATTCAATGCGTTCATGGAAGTATGAACGCAATTGTTTTCTGTAGGTTTACATTAGACTTTACACTGGAAATGTAAATATTTAGGTATGACAACTATAATGCAAGCATTCATAATTGACATTGACCTATATTCCATGGTTCACAGACTTAGTGAACTATTGCATCAACTATAACTTTCACCCTTATGTTTAGGTTCATTTTTCAAGATCTGTAAGAGCTCCGTTAATGATAGGTGGTCAAGCTGTATAGGAATGGCAACTTTTATGCAAATTATGTTCTGTAAAAGGGTTATCCTTTGGAAGCAATGAATACACCACAGAACTGAAAAATATGGAGTGTGCATGTTTTCTGGGCCAGACTAACTAGTTTCGGCCATGTTTGACCTTGATGTAGATTTCATGGTTCATTGACTTTGTACCCCCATAGGCGCGACATAGCCTTCAGCGGAATTCTTGTTAGCATCATATTTTTTTTTTACATCATAGTAGATATTTTGGTAAGGTTAGAATTATCATTGAACACAACCTCTTTATATCACTGTTGTTGGGGTCCAAAGCAGAAACCATGTTAGTTGAATAACAATACTACATCCAAAGGTATAGATTATATAGAAAAATGACAATGTATGGTCATTTTCCTGTATAATTTAACATTTTTTTTTTGGCTCCATGTTATATCCAAAACCGTTTTATAATAAAGTTATCACCTCCATCTGTCCGTCCATCCATCCATCCATCCATCCATCCATCCATCCATCCATCCATCCATCCATCCATCCATCCATCCATCCATCCATCCATCCATCCATCCATCCATCCATCCATCCATCCATTGTCTGTCCATCTGTCCGTTATGCTATCTCCTCCTAAACTATTAATCGGAATGCGACCAAATTTGGTGTGCGTGTTGTTTACATGAGTTGGGTGTGCAACAGCACATTTATTTTTGGCCCCGGTCCCAGGGGCCCTGGTGAGAGGTCGAAAGGTTAAATATCAAAATTCATTTACAAAGTCAATTTTTTAGATTTTGATACTAAAATTTGCAGGAGTAATGATTGATGAAATGTGTAAAACGTATTGAACAGGACTTTGGCTGCGTCCCCTGGGTCATGCGCCAGGGGTCGGACTTGGTGGGTGGGGGGTCAAAATTGAAGTTTTTCAGAACATAGTCATGTGGCATATCAAATCAAAGGGGATGGTTAGTAGAATATAATATAAGTAAAATTTTGACGCTGGAGTCAGATTTTGGCCCTGGGGGAGGGGTCAAAAGGTCACATGTCAGTCAAATTCAATTGCAAATACATGTTCATGTTGTTACTTGGTACTCAGCCCCTGTGGAGAAAGCGTGGGGATTTCCGATGGTGTGCCATTGACTGCATTCTAGTTATTTGTTTGTTTTGCATCCCATTCAGTAGCTGTGGTCATGCCAGTTCAGGTTGTCTAGACAGGCTGATGAGGCCCTATTGGCCAAAACTAGCAAGTCTGGCCCAGAAAAACGTGTAGACTCTACAATTTTCAGTTCTGTGGTGTATATTCCATGCTTCCAGAGGATAACCTTTTTATAAGAATGAAAGCACTATTGTTTACGATAACAGGGTTTATGTACAAGAAAGGATGGAAGTAATACAGAAAATGTTGGTTCCTCTAAGGTTACCTGACAGAAACTATACATATACAGCTGATTTTCAGTATCTCCTCAGCTACTGTACAGAAATGTCAGAGATGAAGCACTGCTCCATCAGGTGCAAGAAAGCAACAGGAAAAGCTCAAATAAGACTGTGGCAGAAGCACCCTAGATTCCAATTTCTACCCTCAGCTCTGCTGTGTTGGAGAAGGAATCCACTGAGGGTGACTGTAAGGTACCCCTATCTACTGCAGATGAAAAGCAGAATGAATATGTTCTACAAAAGAAGCAAGGAATACACCACAGAACTGAAAAGTATACAGTGTGCATGTTTTCTGTGCCAGACTAGCTAGTTTCGGCCTATTAGGCCTCATCAGTGACCCTCAAATATTTAAAAATTCCACAATGGAATCAATGATCCCAACTATAATCTACACTAAATTGAAGAATCCTGGCCAGTAGGATTTATATCAGCAGCTGCATGGGAAAAACCAGGAAATATCATGGTGGCTATGCAAATAAGGGAGATTACCCATATTGTACCATAACAGTTACTGCACCATGATTATTTGGAACAGTACAAATCTGGTGTATGAATGTCATTTGACGTGCCACCAGTAACAATTCTAACAATTCTGAAAACATTTCTGGCTGTTGCTGGACCACCAGGAACCTCAATGTGAAACATAGTGAATTGTGGCTCAGAGTTAACCCATTGTAGGCGGGGAAACCCCTAAAGGGGCACCTTGGCAAACAGTGCAAGCCCAGATCAAACACTGCAGAATGTGGCATTTGATCAGGATCTGCGCTGTTTGCTAACAGGCTTTTCTGTCAAAAATGTAATAAAAATGAAGACATAAGCCTACCACCCCTTATATGACAAATGGACTTGTCCAACATATAGCAATGGAAGAGTCCACTAGTATACAATGTTACAAATGGTTTGTTTGAGCTCAGTTTATCTAGCTTCAGTATCAGGTTATTGATCAAATTTTATTCTTGCTCAGTATATTGCAAGATTTAACCCATAAAATGCCAATCACAGCAATTGTTGTCTGCTTTGTCGTCTGCTGGTTACTCTAAAAGTCACTTTTGCAAACAGTGTGGATCCTCTAGGAGCAGTCTGATCTGGGTCTACACTGTTTGCCTATATGCAAAAGTATTTTTAAAAGTTTGCAAGAAGATTCAGCAGACGACATAAGCAGATGGCATTTTTAGAAAGTAGTTTTTCTTGGCATCTTATAAGGTTAAATTGTCTTTGGCATGAAAAACGGCTATTGAAGCTTTCTGCAGAATGAAGACATTGTAGTGTTGTGCATTCTGATCTGAGCCTTGTCTTTGAGTTAATTTTCCACTAAACCAACCAACATGTGGAATATTAATGACTCTACACAACCCTGATCACCAAGTGATATTGGTGATAGTGGTATTTGTAATTTTGATAACTGCAACCTAATAGTTGTCTTTTAGCTTGTTCATTAGTCTCTTATGGCTAGAATTTAATCAATATGGTACCGAGTCTTTCATAATTATGGTATATTGCAAAATCGGCTGAAATGGATACCCAGACCAGAATGCTCCTGATCACAGCTTGCATGCAGTTTGCTGTTGTTTTCGATTGTGCCGAGGTGTTAAATTCCTGTCAACACTATTTAGGTCATTTTGAAGATGTTGCTTCCAGTTTTGTGGGACTTTTACCCAACATTGAGATGAAATAGCATCTCAAGCCCTACACCCCAAAGAAACCACTAGAGTTTATATGCAGGGACGGTCTGACTTGCAGCACTTTACCTGGGCAGACTTAGACCTAAGGTTTTACCACTCCTCATTGTTGGTTGGTTTCAGCTCTGTGTGGAAGCATCATGTATCCCAAAATGTGGGGTTTATGGGAGTATTCATTGTTTTCCTCTTTTTTTTTAATACTCAAAAGCATAGATTGTGGGTTCTCATTAGAACTGCCCTATTGACACCAACAATCTATATTTGGACTGGAAATAAGAAAAATATGGAACATTGCTTGACAGATGCCATTTTAGCACATGTGTGTATCATAATTCCCTCTCATGGCCTGCACCAAAATTACTTAAATGGTTCTAAATGGTTGTGTTTTCTTCAAAATTTATTTGGAAATTGGCTGAACTTTTTTCAGACAGTTTAGGCCCTGATCAGATGCCACATTCTAAGGTGTCTGATAAGGGCCTGCACTGTTTGCCAATTACTCCTTTTGGGGTTTACGATACAAAATGCGTTAAGCAAAACTCATGTCATCCTGGGCATTCATATTATCTGAACAAAATCTTCGCTGTGTGCCAAGTGAATCCCTGTTGATCCAGTTCTTTTCTTTTCCTGCTGTTCACAACAACTCCTACCTTTGCAGGAAGTGTAGATCCAGATCAGATGGCTTCTGAAGAAGCTTCTGAAGAAGCCATCTGATCAGGATCTACACTGTCATGTCATTCAGTTTGTGAATTTGAATGAAAACATTATATTATGCAATCTGATTGGCTGATAGTCAGAAATTGATGTGGCTAATTAAATTGTTCAGTAGGATATGGGTTTATCAGGCATCGAGAAAAAGCTTTATTCTGATTAAGTGGATATGCAGGCTGATTTAAATCTTCATGGAGCACACATATAAGTCATGTTGTGAGTGAACCTGTTCTATGGTATTTGTGAACAACAAAGGTGATGATCAGACTGTGCATCTGTGCAGTCTAATCATCACCTTTGTGTTCACTGCCTGGATAGTACAATGCCTCTAGTTTCTATATCTAAAATTCCAAGAGATTTGCTTATCTCTGGAGGGATGTGATTTGCTTTCTGAGTCTTGCCCATCACCTATTTTAATTAAGTAGCCATACTGATGATGCATAAATATCAGAAAGGCCTCTGTGGCACTAAATTTAGTATAGTTCACAATACTCTGTAGCTGAGATGGCCGATTCTGTCTCACCTGGTCAACACCCCAAAATCGTTCTCATGATAGGGCTAACATGAACCCATTGTATACTGGTGGACTCTTCCACTGCTATATGTTGGACAAGTCCATTTGTCATTTAAGGGGTGTCAGGCCTATTTTTTCGTTTCTATTCTACTTTTGATGGATAATTATAGCCCCGCTTTGAAAAAGCGGGGCTATATTGGATTTGCCATGTCCTTCTGTCATTCCGTGATTCCGTTAATTTGTGTTGGCTCCATAACTTTGTATCTGCTTAACATATTTTCATGAAACTTCACACAAATGTTAAACACCATAAGACAATGTGCAGAGCGAAGGAATTATAACTGTGGATTGCCTACTTTTGGAGTTATTGCCCTTTGAACATTTTCCGTAATTCCGTAATTCCGTAATTCCGTGATTCCGTTAATTTGTGTTGGCTCCATAACTTTGTATCTGCTTAACATATTTTCATGAAACTTCACACAAATGTTAAACACCATAAGACAATGTGCAGAGCGAAGGAATTATAACTGTGGATTGCCTACTTTTGGAGTTATTGCCCTTTGAACATTGAAAAATGGCAATTTTAATTGTGTCCGCTTCATAACTCGAAAACCGTTGAGATATTTTTAGGAAACTTCACACAAATGTTAAGCACTATGAGACGATGTGCAGAGCGCAGGAACCATAACTCTGCATTGCTTATTTTTGGAGTTATTGCCCTTTGAACATTGAAAAATGGCAATTTTAACAGTGTCCGCTTCATAACTCGAAAACCGTTTGAGATAATTTCATGAAACTTCACACAAATGTTAAGCACTATGAGACAATGTGCAGAGCGCAAGAACCATAACTCTGGTTTTCGTATTTTCTGTGTGTCTGTCTGTGTGTCTGTCTTTGTCTGTTAACAATTTTCGTGTCCGCTCCATAACTTTAAAACCCATTCACATATTTTCATGAAACTTCACACAAACATTAAACACCATGAGATGGTGTGCAGAGTGCAGGAACCATAACTCTGGATTGCCTAATTTTTGAGTTATTTCCCTTTGAATATTGAAAAATATCAATTTTAGCCGTCTTTGCTCGATAACTCAAAAACCGTTTGAGATAATTTTATGAAACTTCACACAAATGTAAAGCACCATATTACGTGTGCAGAGCGCAGGAACCCAAACTCTGGATTGTCTACTTTTTCAGTTATAGGCTTTTGAATATTAAAAAATGGCAATTTTAACTATGTCCGCTCCATAACCGTTTCTGATATTTTCATGAAACTTCAAATAAATGAAAAGCACCTTGAGATGATGTGCAGAGTGCAGGAACCATAACTCTGGTTTGCCTACTTTAGGAGTTATTGCCCTTTGAACATTTAAAAAGGCAATTTTGACTGTGTCGGCTCCATAACTCACAAACCATTTGAGATATTTTCATGACACTTCACACAAGTGTAAAGCACCATGAGACAATGTGCAGAGCGCAGGAACCCTGACTCTGATTTGCCTACTTTAGGAGTTATTACCCTTTGAACATTGAAAAATGGAAGATGAAATTTAGTATAAACATGGACATTCTGGTAATGTATCATGCTCATTGAAATGAGGGACAAGGGCTCACAACTCTTAGAGTTTTTCCAGATAATGTAAAATTTTCAACAGTTATTTCTTGTTCATAACTGTTTTCTCTGCAGCTTAAATAACTTTCTTCTCTGACAGCGCTGAAGCGGGGCTATAGTCAGATCCTCTGACAGCTCTAGTTCTGTTAGCAAATAGTGCAGGCCCTGCATGGTCAGACACTGCGTTCTGCGGCGTCTGATCTGGGCCTGCACTGTTTGCCAAGGTACCCCTTGAGGGTTTCCCGCATGCAATGGGTTAATGTTAGATGCTGTTCATTTGTTAATTTCAGGATCAAGGAGAAAATCCTCCTCCTGTTTGTCTGGTGGTAGCTACCAGGATCTTGAGGTTACACATCGAGGGATGCACAGGTTTATACCTAGACATGCTGATGAGATGACGATAGAGATTGGTGACCCAATTCATGTCTTTAAAACTGGAGATGACCTTTGGTGTGAAGGTAGGTCAGAATGATTTGATATCCAACTCAAACACTGATAACAAAAAGTACTTTTTAAATACATGTAATCATTTGACTATAATGTATGGACAGCCCCTAATGAGGGCCAATCGGCATGGAGCTTTATCTAGTGGACCACTACCAAGATTATTCAACTTATAGCCCCTGAGCCAAAAATGGCACTGCCCCGGGGCTCACTTGTTTTTCATAGACTCATGTTGGGAAAACCTTTAAAAACAGGCATTTGATATTTGGCATGCAGCTTCATCTAGTCTGCCAATCTACCAAGATTGTTCAAGTTATAGTTCTTGGGTCAAAATGGCCCCATGCAGCCAGGGTTCACCTGTTTTACATCAAACCATAGAAGGAAAAACTTTAAAATCTTTTTGTCAGAAACTATTGATACTGGTTTGTAGTTTTATTTAGTGGGCCTCTAGTCCTTAGTAAGGTTGTACAAATTACGATCCTTGGGTCACCAACTGTGGGTACCCAAGGGTTATTCCCCATCCCCTCCAGTTCATTTAAGGCTTACAGATCAAACTCGAAACCATATATGCCGTATTTACCGTATGTATTAGGACAGACGGCCTGAGCAAAAAGTGCAAACCCAGATGAGATGCCAGGTTCTAAACTGTTTACCACTCATTCAGCTATCTTAAGGCACAACATAGGATAGTATACTGTTCTTTTTCAAATTTTAGAACATGTATGGTAAGAAGTTAAGGTGTCTGAATATCTAAGGTAATTATGGTATTGCTGTGCCTCAACCCATTTTGCATATACATGTATATTGTGTTTTGATTCTACCCCTTAATCACGACTAGCAGATGGCATTTTCAATGTTTGTTTTTTTTCCTCATTTTTAGAGAAAATAAGGTTGACATATAATGTGAATTATCTACTGTGCAGATGATTTACATGAGATGTCAAGCCCTACTGAAAATAAGAAAAAAAAAAAAAAAAAGTCATCCAGCTGCTTTCAAATTTTCTGTGGTTAATAATAATATCTATCTTTATTGCAGGTGTGAACCTCAGAAGTTATCAGAAGGGAATCTTCCCCTCCATGTATGCCACAGACCTTGAGTTCTTGGAGGATGAAGAAGGTGAGACATACACAATATTACTACAGTTAACGTAAAATCTCTATAAGAAGCACATGCTCTAATAAATGCCCACTTTACTCTGATGTTGATTCATAGGAACTTTTTTGTGACATTGTGACAGGGTCGGAAATTAAACAAGTCAAACAAAGTCAAACAGAATGACTTCAGGTTTTACATATTTTGCGATGTTTGACAAGAAATGAGAAAAACGTTAATGATATTCGCTTTAGTGAAGAAGGTGGAGGTAACTACTATTTTATTCTAAGACACGGCTATTGTATCACCAGTCATTTTCTGAGAAACAAGATGTCAGCCATAAGAAAGAAAGTGAGTGTTTCGGATCGCCGTATGCGAATTGAAGGTTTCTATAGCCTCTAATAAATGCACACCCCCCTCTTCAGGAAAGGCAATGACTCTAATAAATGCCCGGGCATGTATTAGAGATTTTACGGTACTAGATTGATGAGTATCACATTGAATGGATGTTTCCAGATGAAAGTATCACACAAGATGCTTGTGTGATGTATAAGATCTGGGAACATCCACAAGATGTGTTACTGTGTGGCAGATCAAGTTACTGTAGTAATAATATATTTATCAACTGGTATGTATCTATTTTTTCCCAGGGGAAAATGATGGTCAGATGGAATACTATGGACTACCATGGTAGTTCATGGTCATACAACCGTGGAAAAACCATGGTTGACCATGTTTTGTAAAATGGCCGCCAATGGTCATAGGCTATGGCCGTGACCATGAACACCATGGTAGACCATGGTCTATGCCCATGGTGAACCATGTTTGACCATGGTGTTATTTGACTATAAAAAGCCATTGGCAGCCATTTTTGCCTTAACTAAATATATAGCATTTTTCCAAACCAAATAATTTGTATTTTTCCAGTTCAGGATGCAATGTCATTTATATTTGATGACACACAATGCTCTTTAATTAAACCCTCAGTCTACTAGGCAGACAGTACAAGAACAAATACTTAATATTTATACATTTTTGTGCCATACATTCTTGTAATAACATACTTGAAAATCATCTCTTTATGGTAATCATAGTGTTGGTACTAAAGTTCTGTAAAGGTGGCAAGCTAGATGGCATTTATTGCAAGTATTCTGTCTACACAAATATGAATAAGTAATTAATTCAAATAATTATGATTTCTACATAATATAGATAAATAAATGTAAATTTCAAAAGAATAACAAATATAAATTATAAATTTCAAGGGAAACTACTGAAACTTCAAACAATGTTGACCCTAGTAGAGACCATAATAAACCATGGTCAACCATAGTAGTAATTTTTACCCTCTTTCAAACCACCAATGACCATGGGTGACCATGGTGACAACCATGGTTGACCAAGAAAAAATTTGACACAGATATTCTTTTTCATAACATTTGACGACTGACCGTGAAAAAACATGGTAGGCCATCAAAAACCATGGTTGCCCAAGAAAAATGTGCTACAGATATGATTTTTTTATAGTATTTGATGGCTGAGCATGAAAAAACATGGTAGACCATCAAAAACCTTGATGACCATGGTTGCTATTTGGCCTGGGTTCTCCAACGAAGTCTTTTTTATCTTTCAAAAGTATATAAGAGGGAAAATTTGACAGTATGTTCTGCTTGTGAGTGACGTCATCATGTTTATAAGTCTGGTTCCATGTTACACATGGCTGATTTCTAATGTTGTAGTAAATGTGGAGCTCAGAGCTAGCCTTGTTTTAAAACACGGTGATCCGGAATCAGAAAAGGCCGGTAGGGGGATACACATGTCTGTATTTTTTTTCAGAAAACTGGAGTAGACAGTAGTGTTTTTGTAGGTAGATTTAACTATGACTGTGGAGCGCAGAGCTAGCCTTGTTTTAAAACACGGTGATCCGGAATCAGAAAAGGCCGGTAGGGGGATACACATGTCTGTATTTTTTGTCAGAAAACTGGAGTAGACAGTAGTGTTTTTGTAGGTAGATTTAACTGTGACAGCTGTCAAAAGAAAGTTTGGTTTGTATTTGAGTTTAACGGCCTAGTCAACACTATTTAGGTCATTCTTGAGCTGGTCAGTTTACCTATCCACACTTATCCTGGACAGGCTTAAACGTAAGCGATTTACCACAGTAGTGCACATTCTTTCACCAGAAACTGACAAATGCCCTTCTTGAATCAGTGGAAGGGAGAGAATGACCATATAAAAGATTTCATGATCGATTTCCACAAAAGAATGTTGCCGATGCCAGAAGGTATCAAACCCACGTCCTCCTGATCACCATTCAGATGCGTATCGGACTGAGCTACCGAGGCCGGCATGTAGATAGATTAAACTATGACAACTATCAAAATAAAGACCGTTAGTGGCATATGTGTTGAAGGTAACCATGCAAATACCCATGCACAACTTCTTCACCAACAAGTAAAACTGTAGGAGACATCCTATCTTAGCAAACAGTATAGATCGAAATCAGATGGCTCCTAGAGGAGTCATCTGACCAGGATCTACACTGTTTGTCATTGAGTTTGAGTATTTGCAAGAATAAATTGCATCAAGTATTTTGGTAGGCTGACAGTCAGCAATGGATGCGGTGAAACCAATTTATTCAGCATGACAGTCAATTAGTTACATTTGTTTTGAATTTTTACATTTTATATGTTTCCAGAGGAGGATGGTTGTACAAAGTTTTACCTCAGATTTCTTGGCTCAGTGGAGGTTAATTACCACAAAGGAGATGAAGTGCTTTGTCAGGCTATTAACAAGGTAAGACATAAATTATTAGGTGTATGCCAGAATTTCATTTTTCCCAAAGTACGGTTATGATCCTAAGTATTGGGACAGACATGCCTAAGCAAACAGTGCAGACCCAGATCAGCCTGAAGGAGCAGTCTGATCAGGGTCTACACTATTTGCAATTCTGTTGGCACTTTTTGGACTCCTTGCTGGATTATGAAACAAATTTGCTAAAATTTAGGAGAATTACGGCCCCTCAAGGTGTCCAAATTTTTAGGATTTTTATGGTACGAGGTCCATGTAATTATGAAATTATTACACCACAGCCTCTTTTATTTTCACCCAGTTTTGAATGTAAGATGGTTTAAAGAAATATCTAAAAAATGTATGGATAATATAGACAGATGACCATACATGAATATTTGTTTGAACCCCACAACAGTGTTATAAAGAGGTTGGGCTGTAATAAGCTATATAAATGATGACCGGTCACCACAGAATTAAGAATAGTTTAGTGGTACCCCCATAGCCACCTTTTGTTGTTGAACATTATTTATTTTACTTTGATTACACTGAAAGCTTACTTGAACTCATTTGAACCATTTCAAAAACGCAAGTGTTTGTGTAGTGTTGCTTTAAATGGGGGAGGAAACTGGAGCACCAGGAAAGAACCTCTAACCCTGGATTGGCAACTACTAATATGCCACATGCCAATGCTGGAAGTCAAACCTGGGCTGCAGTGATTACAAGGAAGGGAAATACATGTAACCCTATTTGTTTGTATTGGAGTTTAAGGGCCCAGTCAACACTATTTAGATCATTTTTGAGCCGATCAGTATACCTATCCACACTTTTCCTGGGCAGGCTTATACGAAAGCTGTTAACCAGTACAGTGCATAGTCTTTTGCCAGAAACTGACAATTGCCCTTCTTGAATCAGTGGAAGAGAATGACCGTAGAAAAGATTTCATGATCAATCTCCCGGAAAGAATGTTGCCAACCCCGGCAGGTATAGAACCTGCGTCCTTCTGATCACCAGTCAGACTCACATCCGACTGAGCTATCGAGGCCGGCTTAGTGTTTTCCAGGCTCCATCTTGAAGTTCAAAGAGAATCGTGAACAACCTTTGTAGCTCAGTTGAAAGCACATCCTACTGGTGATCAGGAGGTCATATGGTTGGACCTCACCAGGTCCAACAAAACTCTACAGTCATTCTTGCCCTTCAGCTGATTCAAGAAGGGTAGATGTCAATTTCTAGTGAAAGACTGTGAACTCCATTGCTTAACTGCTATGGTATATTCCTTCCCAGGAAAAGTGTCGTAAAGAAAACTGATCAGCTCAATATGACCTTAAATAGTGTGTACTGGGTCATTAAACTCTAAATTAACCAATAAATCATGGAGAATGTAGGCAGACAAAAAGCAATTAAACAGTTTCACCAGTGCGGTTAAATCGGAATAAATGAGAACAGTATTTTAAACAGAAACAATAAAGCTAGAAAAGTGTCAAGCAACTAGACAAACAGGGAATCCTGTGTACTAGAATCCTTGATAGATAAATGGTCTTTAAAGGTCATTTGCTCACACGGAATGATGCAGAATAAATAGACCAACAATGCAAATTGTTTTCGAACTCATTGATTCTTATTCTCAGACTGAAACCTGATCAATATTCATTATACTTTCCACACATAAAGGCAATAATAGGACTGCTGTATTTACACTAATAATATTACAATGGACAGGCCTGTGCAAACAGTGTAGACCCTGATCAGACTGCTCCAAATGGTCTACATTGTCATGAAGGAGTCTGAACTATTTGTCAGACCATTTGAGAACATTTGTGAGACTTAAAGATTTTTGATCTGATAGGTTTTGGTACATTGTAATTGGTTTTCATTGAATATTTAGAGTGTAATGAGACTGAACAATAAGTCTGAACAATCCTATTGTTTCTGGTACATATGAAATTTACATATAATGAAATTATACGAGGTTGATTGTGGCGGGGCTATAAGAAATACACTCTGTCAAAAAAGTAACTATACCAACTTCCGGGTAAATTCCAGTAGCTATCTGGTAGACATTCAGCTATAGATGTCTGTAACTATGCGAATCGGATGTCTTGCTACAAAATGCATAAATTTGCGTTTGTCCATACTATTCTGCTCAAGAGATGTCTTGCAATATGTGCACAGAAAGGTTTTGCAAGGAATCTGGCATTGCACATGCACAGATTATCCTTTGTGTCCGAGATGAAAGATCATGTCCAACATCAAAACTCACTTTTCCTTTACAGTATCTCATCATCTTGCACCACAATCAAGGCTTTAATTTGTGAAATGCCCAGATTATCTCCCTTTCAATTAAAGATATAGCAATTTTCAAACTGTTTTATTTCTATATGTGTCATTCAATTTTTGCAATTTCTTTAAAAAGCACTTTATTGCCACCATTGTAGCATGTAGCACTACCAATTGCGATTTTCTATGAAGTTTCAATAGAAAGCAGCATTTTGCACACACCTTCAAAGAATCGGAAGCCTAAATGTGATCGTCTGTTTCTCTTAGCAAATGGAAGTAAAGTTCCAAATCTTCTGTGAATAGACACACGAAAGGTTACATGCATCACATTTTAGAAATCTTGTGCTAAGTGTAATTTTTATGGTGTAAAATCTTGGCTTTTATGATTTATTCTGCGAAATTGTCACAGTGACCCCTTGGGTATTTAAAACAATAGCCCAGGCTGGGGAGTTTACATAACAAAAACAGTTTGGGCATTTGCATGGAAAAATGAGTCTGCTAACCAAAACAAAACAAATTTTGTGTATTTTTAATTTGTAGTAACTATGGTAACAGAAGCAATTTTATGTATAGGAACTTTTTTGAACGAGTATGGATTGGGCTGCAGAGCTGAAACTGACCGCACATGAGTACTGATAAACCGCATAGATGAACTAAGCCTGCCCAGGGAAAGTGGTGCGAGTCAGACTGCCCAGTGCATATACCCCTATTGGTTTCATTGGTTGGCAGGGCTTGAGATGTCATTTCATCTCATTGTTGGGTAAAAAGTCCCACAAAACTGGGAGCAATGTCTCCAAAATGACCTCAATAATGTTGACAGGACGTTAAACCACAATCAAACAAACAAAACATCTCTCCTTTCTCTTTTCTCCTTTTCTCTTGGAGACAACACAAAATGTTAAGTGAAATAATCTTGAAAGGACTGTGAAACCATAACAAAAAAAAAATCAAAATAAAATGACCATTACGATAACACACCCGTGCGTCATAATGCATTTTTTTACGTCTCCAAAACGGTCAATTTTCTGATGAAAATTTGTGATATTATTCTTATTCATACTCAAAACATAGATTGTGGGTGCTCGTTAGAACCGCCTCACTGAGGCGGTTCTAACGAGTACCCACAACCTATGTCTATGAGCAGAAATAAGGAAAATAATGTATACCCCACTAAACCCCAGTTTTCTCTATATAAAGTGGGTTGTAGGGGGGTCTTCATTTCACGGACTTGTTCACATGATGGACCCACAAGGGTTGATGTGTCGTTAAACCCCAGTACAATCAGTCAATCTTTGTGCATTAGTTTCTAGTGCCAGACTGGTGGAAAGGATTTGAAGGCTTTATTCAATTTGTTCAAATAAGCTAATTTGTGCCTTCTCATGAGAAACCCTGTTTGTGGCATTTGCGAACAATGTCTGCAAAGTCTGATGTACGGTTAAAACTCTAAAACTTGACCCTTGAGAACTTGCTGCAATTCACCTATTATTTTAACAAAGTTATTTCATAGTCCAGCAAGGAGTTCAAAAAGTGAAGACAGAATGGCAAACTGTGTAGATCCTAATCAGACTGCTCCTTTGCATCCAAGAATGAAATATCGCCATGTAATAAATTCCCATAATCCAACCGGTGGATTAAATATGCAAATTTCTTGTATATGCCCTGTAACATTACAGGTATGACATCCTTAAAGACGCCCCATTTATTAATGGCAGAATATTAACATTTTTTTGTAAAACAATCATGAATAAAATGTGTTCTAAATGTCATATGAGAAATAGTATCTTGCATTCGTGCCCTTGTATTATTGAATTTATTAAACTTGTTGAGGAAAAAGGATAAAATGCTCGGCATAGCCTCACATTTTATCCCTTTTCCTCAACTTGTTTGATAAATTCAATAATGCATGAACACTCATGTAAAATCCTCCATTTCTTAAATCCAAAATTTCAAGATCCAGACTATATAGCTTAGCAGGACAGATTATCTCATAACTGGACAAAAAAGCCAGAAGCAGGTATTCTCGTGACTGGGCTAATTTTGTCTGACAACATTACGTGGGCTAGGAGAAACATCTGAACAGCAACATCCATCACTCCTGAACAAATATGCCAACAGGGACAGTTCAAGTAGATATCGTCAAGTTAACAAGTCTGTGGTTTGTTCGATTTGAGGTTTAACGTCCCCCTCAAAACTATATAGGTCGTTTTGGAGACCTTGCTTCCAGTTTTGTGGGACTTGTATCCGACATTGAGATGAAATGACATCTCAATTACTGCTGCCCATTGAAACCAATAGGGTTTATATGAAAGGATGGTTCGGCTCGCACCACTTTTTCCTGAGCAGGCTTAGACCCTCCAAGTGGTTTACCAGTATTCATGTGCGGTCAGTTTAAGCTCTACATGAAAGCACCATATGGTCCAGTCTATTTCTCCAAGTCCAAATGGGCAGAGGCCCAACAAGTCTGTGTAATAAACAAATCTGTAAGTAAAATTTCAAAATCTGGAATGAGTTCAGTGATTAATCTACACTGTGCCTCCCTTGTCCCTTAATTTTTTTTTTTCGTTGAGTACATGATTGTGTTTGCTTTTATAATTTTTAATGGTCAGCATTATTATCGAAGACCAGAATTTTTGAGTCAGTTGATCATGAATTTTTGAAGACCTCAACCTTTCTCTTGTTGTAGTCATCTAGGTTTCGAATGTTTGTATAGGCCATGAAACCCCTGGCTCAGGCTTCTATGTGGGACAGGGATCAATAATTGGGGCATTCATTTTTGAATTTACGTCAATGTTTTTGATATTCGCATATCTCAGCAATCCTATGGCAGCAGATTCTTTTCATATTTGGTTTCTGATATTTTTATTTCGTTACCTTTAACATGGTGCCATAAAATCCCATGATCATGTCCTAGGTGGGGCCAGGAGTAGGTAATTATGACTCATTTTTGTATGTCAAATGTTTGTGGTAAAGTTTTTAATGGTCATTTATCTCAAAGGCACTTTCTCAGATTGTCTTTACTACTTTTTAACTTGTTGCCTTGACCTACACTTCAGCTCTATGTGTTCAGCTCAGTTTCTTGGACCCTAAATTAAGTATCAAGGATAATGAAATGTCCACCATATATCCACCATGACTGGTCCTGTTAAATGCCATCAGCCATTACTGACCTTGAACTACTTTTCATGCACCACTGAACAGTGTGAGTTTAGCTTAGTTTCTCAGACACAAGAACTTCCCGGGTAATGAAGTTGATCCCATGGATGCATGATAACAAGTCCTGTTGGATGCTGTTACCCATTACTGACCTTGACCTACTTAATGCTAGCTCTGTTCCTCTGACACTAAATCCTCCAGGGCAGTGAGCAGTCTAGGAGCAGTCTGATCTTGGCCCACTCTGTCCGCATGCAGTAATATGTTTGGAATTTTGAAAAGTTTGCAAGAAGATGCTGCAGACAACATAAATAGATGGCATTTTCATATGCAGTATTTCGTGGCATCTTGAGGGATTGTGTCAAGGTGAGCTATTGTGATTGCCCTGTGCCCATTGACCACCATGTATCATATGTTGATCCCTCTTCACCAATTTCTTCACATAACATCTCCCCCTAAACCACTGAACCTATTTCAGAATAATTTTACACAAATGTGTCTTTTATAGCCCTGTATAAATTGCTGGAAATGGTTCTGTTCCCTTGAACAAATCGGCCACCAGAGCTAGAAATATAAAAAAAAAATTGTCCACATCAGGTTCTCCTCTTAAGCAAGTGACCCCATCTTTTTCACAATCTATGACATATCTTTAGCTCAGGTGAATGATCTAGGGCCATCATGGCCCTCTTGTTTTGTTGCGCCTGCTTTTATAATACATCAGGGGCCAGTTGTTCAAAGCATCGTTAGCTTAACGAGCTCGTTAGTGGTCATATTGTTAACTCTTCTAGCAAGTACAATATCGTAAATTTTGGTATTTTTGCTGAAAAAATGTGGGCAGCTTTTGCGTCCGCAAAAGCTGCTCACATTTTTTCAGCAAAAATTTCAGCATATTTGCCATATTTAATGATCAAAGTTTTAACGATACGTTAACTAACGACGTCGTTAGTTTTGAACAACTGGCCCCAGATTAACAAAATAGAAGTGAAGGCAATGATCAGGAATTGATACAATTAACCCACAGCTCCCATCAGAGACACCAAAGGGAAAGAAACACAGACATGAAACAACTAGACCCTAAATGAAACATCACTAGCGGAAAGCCAAAAGGACAGTTACTTTCCCACAAAATGGCCAATTGGCTATCCAAAACAAAATAATATAAGCAATACACACACTCAAAGACAAACCATAACAAAATTAAACTGCGACAGAAGAACCATCTTGGAACGGTCTTGGAAGTCTGTGTTATGAACACCCCTCTAAGCCCCACTTTATATAATATAGAGAAAGGTGGGGTTAATGGGGGTAATCATTATTTTCCTTATTTTTTCTTAAAAACACAGATTGTTGGTACTCGTTAGAACTTCCTCAATGAGACAGTTATTTAGAATACCAACAATTCCATATTTGGACTTGAAATAAGAAAAATATGGAACAATTTCATCTGCTAGTTTTAGAGACAAGAAAGAAACAGTTTTAGCGCCCAGGGTCCAGTTGTTCAAAGCATCATTAGCTTAACGAGCTCATTAGTGGTCATATTGTTAACTATTCTAGCAAGTACAATAGCGAAAACTTTGGTATTTTTGCTGAAAAAATGTGAGCAGCTTTTGCATTTGCAAAAGCTGCTCACATTTTTTCAGCAAAAATACTAGCATATCTGCCATATTTAATGATCAAAGTTTTAACGATTTGTTAACTAACGATGTCGTTAGTTTTGAACGACTGGCCCCAGATATGTTGTCGTAATATCTGGTTTTATGTCCATTGTTTGTTAGTCCAGCCATCAACATTTAATGTATCCTTAGAATTATGAATCCATTTGGATAACTGAATAAAACACATATTAGTCCAACTCTTCTTATCCAAGTTTTCAGGGGCAATGCCCCCTTCTTCGGGGAATAAATGAAAACTTACAGAACAATAGTTTCTTATTGCTGATAGACTCACTTCCTGTTATTTCGACATCATGGCAACTTTGCATAGTACTTCAGGGTGTCAAAACCTGGCAATGACGTTAGCGCTAAATCCCTTGACATTATACCAACAATCATACACTGCTCCCATGGCTACAAAACCCCTTCCATGCCCAACTCAATCGAGCATGGAATCTGTCCTGCTCATAAATGCCAACAATCGGTGGCATTGTAATATTTATGAGCAGGACAAATATCAGCCTCCATCCATCTAAGCAGAGGAATCACCTGTTCTGCTGTATCTCAATATTTATAAGCATTTAAAATTTCATGCTCAAATGAGCCAAGCACAAAAAACTTCTACAATGTTGGGGCCTGGCCCAGCGGCTATATAACACCTCCCAACTCAGCCAAGCACAAAACATTTCATACTCACAACTATTCAGATACAAACAAATCAAACAATTTTCCTCTTCAGATCAGACAGAATGACATTTATCCTTCTCATAAATTTCAAAATGCCAATATTAGTTGGCATTTAAAACTTAACCCTTATCTTGCTGAATATTCATTTTAGCCACACCCATTTGTGTCTATCAACCAATCAAATTACTTGATGTAATTTATTGCTACAAATTCATAAACTGAATGCCAAACAGTGTAGATCTTGATCAGGTGGCTTCTTTAGAAGCCATCTGATCTGGATCTACACTGTTTGCAAAGATAGGGGTTGTCGTGAACAGCAAGATAAGGGTTAAAAGCAGGATATGTTTAATGCTCAAGTGAGCTGAGTAGAAAAAAGCCCCATAACCTTGGGACCTGGTCTGACAGTGCAGTTGCCAGAAAACCCGTCCAATGCCATGAAGGGAGTCTACCATCCTTTCCACACGTGTATAGACCAACACTCCTTTAAACTTTAAGATGCCAGTCACCTCAACATTCGTCTCTCATGATGTACGTTGGTCAGTTTAAAAGTTACCGTTGCAAACAGTGTCAACCCCTTGTGTTGATCCTAATGTTCAAGTCAGATTTAGCCCACTCAGGCAAGACTTGGCCTACTTGATTGTGTGTTTTTCACGAAGAAATCTGCTGAAAAGGCAAATACAGATAGCACGCCACCCCATCACGAAAACACGCCTATATAATTTTGGCTCCCTTGAACCCCACTTTTATATAGTAAAACTGGGGTTTCCGGGGGTATAGCTTATTTTTCTTATTTCTGCTCTAAAATATAGATTGTGGGTGATCTTTAGAACCGCCTCGGTGAGGCGGTTCTAACGAGTGCCCGCAATCTATATTTTGAGCAGAAATAAGAAAAATATCACAATTTTTCATCATAAAATTTTCATTTTTTCGGCGTTAAAGGTGGCAATGTATTTGTATAGGCGTGTTTGCGTAATGCTATAACAACAGTATTTGTTCCCTAACACTTTGCTACTAAAGAGAATTTGCCCCTATAAAGAAACTCAATAAGGAGTAGTATAATAGGTAATAAAGGGCCTTTTACCCTCAATTACTCCAAGAAACAAACGCTTTGGACATATGTTAGAATCACCTCAGTGAGGCGATTCTAACTAATGTCCACAGCGTTTGTTTGTTTTTAGGAGTAACAAATTCAATATTTTTGAATATCTCCATTAACCCCTCCCATCTTTAGCCAAGAATTTGTTCTATTGAAATTGGCGATGTAACGAGTTTTTCGTTTTCGGCCCCCACCCATCGGGGCTTGAAGAAATAGATGGGCTGCATGATGCTTCCACACAGAGCTGATATCCGACCGCACACGAGTACTGGTAAACAGCTTAGAGGATCTAAGCCTGCCCAGGCAAAGGGGTGCGAGTCGGACCGTCCATGCTTATAAACCCTATTGATTTCATTGGGCGACAGGGCTTGAGATGTCATATCATCTCAATTTTAGGTAAAAGTACCACAAAATTGGAAGCAACGTCTCCAAAATGACCTATATAGTGTTGACGGGGATGTTAAACCTCAAATCAAAAAACTAAATGTCAGTGTATAGAGGGTTATCTGTGATGTGGACCCCAATTATTTGTTCTTCAGGGCCCGTCTTTCAGCTTTGTGTCTGCTTTATCTCCTTGTTAGAAAAAATGGTGTACAATTTTCAGGACATTCATTTTCAGTTCTCTCATTGGAAATGTGATTTTCTCTTGACGTCAATAATTTAGTTCTCATGAATAATGCATGAATACCTTACTTTCAAAGAGCCTCACTTAAATCAATCAAAAAGATAGATATAATTATTCAATAGAAGTCACTTACAGACAAATTTGGTTATTCAGAAACCTTTCTAATGATATGGAACCAATGAAAAGACAGGCTGATTAGTTTTTGTAGGGATCTGATGTTGAAAGGACTATACATCTGAAATTCTTCCAAATTCTTCCCTCTAAGTGTAGACAGCTACCCTATTTACCATATGTATTTGGACAGACAGGCCTGAACAAACAGTGTAGACCCAGATGAGACACTGCAAAATGCAGTGTCTCATCTGGGTCTACACTGTTTGCTACTCATTCAGCTATTCTTAGACAGATCGGGTAGTAGAATGTACTTGTTCAAATTTTAGAACAAATATGGTAAGGTGTTGAGGTGTCCGAATACTCAGGGTAGATACGATATTTATCAGATGAATATTTGCCTCCCCTGAAGGGATATCCATTCCCTTAAAATTGTTTCCCCTTCTTCAGATTAACTTATTAAAGTGATATTGCTCCATATGTTTTACTGGCTACTGGCACAAACTGTCAAACTCCTTCAATTTGTTAGTATATCCAAATAAAAATGTATAGGTTATTCACATCACGTGGACAGGTCCGTGAAATGAACACCCACTAAACCCCACTTTATATAAAGAAAACAGGGGTTTACGGGGGTAAACATTTTTCTTATTTCTACTCCAAGACATAGGTTGTGGGTACTCGTCAGAACCGCCTCATTGAGGCGGTTCTGACGAGCACCCACAACCAATGTTTGCAGTAGAAATAAGTAAAATATCACAAATTTTCATCAGAAAAGTAGCCCTTTTTGAGATGTGAAAAAATGAACTATGTTGCATGGGTGTGTTATGGTAATGAGAGAAATCATTTTCACGTATGTCTATAAAGTTTTGGGATCCATCTTGAAACTAACCATGTTATAATATATCATGTTATAAAGAGGTTGATGTGTACTAACAATTGTATATGAGAAAAAATAAAACAGAAGAAGTATTTTGATCTGTTGATTATAAAATAAAAAAACACTATTTTGGTAGTGAAATCTGATTCATTCCTCTGACTAAAGCCTTTCTTGAAAATTGATTAATTAAAATTTAAAGAATCGCTTCAAGGAAAGAAGGATAGGACTTTGTGATTGTAGAGTATAGGATTTTAGATAGAAACAGTTAAACAACAAAGCTACTGTAACGGACACCTTGAGGACTTGTTGTAATTTTTAGGGATGGGTATTGTCAGAATTTTTGTATCATGACATATTGCGATATGGTTACTGCGTATCACGATACATTATCACGATATATTATGTAGCAATCTGAAACACACTGGTAATTGGATAAACCCACTATATATGGGAAAAAGAAGAGAGTTTTCAAGGGTATATATCATTGAACCTATTTCTGCTTATGCACTTACAAAACAAAGGTCCCAATTGTTATGAGGAGAAATAAAGATACTATCTGAAAATGCCATTAAATGTTGTATTCGATTGATGGCCTCAGTCACATTATTTGTGACTGTCATCTTTTGCAACCTAGATATCGGCTTTTCCTTTTTGATTTTAAATGACTTCGTAGTTGGCCATGGTAAAGTTTGTTTTGGTTTCTCTTGATTACGCAATTTGTAAATGCTGGGCGGCTTACACTAAAACAGTGTATACAACAACAACAGCCGCGTGATTCACTGAAAGCCTAGCTCGGCCTACACTATGACTGGCTTATACATAAAGGGTGGGAATCGATAAAATTACTAAATTTAGCCCCAGGAATAATTCTGTTCACACTGAGCTGTATTTACTGATCAGTTATGAAAGAAAATATGAAAAATGGATGAAAACAAACAAAATATCGGAAATATCGGTATTGGCGGACCGTATTGTGATATAAATTTTTTTCTGAATTGTATCACAATATACCGATAATATCGCACATCACTAGTAATTTTCCTAAAATTTTAACAAATTTACATGTATTTTATGATCCAGCTAGGCAGATGGAATGGCAAACAGTGTAGACCCTGATCAACTGCTCCTTCAGGAATACTGATCTAAGTCTGCACTGTTTGTTGAGGTCTAGATGTATAAATACTTACGATCATTGTGGTATCATAATTATTTTAAGCCTTAAAGCATCACACACAATTCTTGAGCAAATAACTTGGTAAATTTTTGCTTTTTTTGTAGAAGATCAGCCTTGATATTTCATGTAAATCATCTTCAGGCAGAAGATTTACATGAAAAAACAACAACAACAAAAAAGCAACAACAAAAAAAACTGATTTTCTGTGAAGAATAACAAATAGATATTTGAAAATGATGTCTGCAAAGGTTGTGATTGGCAGTTTAAGGGTTAAAGCAAATTGAACGGAAAAAATGGCTACAGTTTCAGGAAGAACAACTGCCATGATATCTGCAAACAGTAATCAATTTTACCATTCTCAGAGGTCATAGACAAAATGCAATTCCATGTTTGAAAATGTGTACTGCTGACTTTTCCTTTATATCAGTAAGATATTGACATAATATCAGGATCAATATAGACTCAGACATGCTTGCATTTGATGCAGGTTGCATTGCCATTCTTATACAGTAAAATTCCTATATTAAGACCATCTTTGGGACTGTTCAGAAGTCTTTAAGACCACCTTTGAACAGTAGCAAAGGTGGTCCCTGGCAAGGGGACACTGTATGCAGATATCACGAAGAAAAAATAACTGCACCCTTCTAAATAAGCTTTTTAAAGCAGAATTAGTCTTAATTTTAGGTGGTCTTAATGTACTTGTATCATATTTCCCTAAATACTCAGACACCTGAACTTCTTACCATACTTGTTCTAAAATTTACAAAAATACAATTTACTACCTGATGCTGTATCTAATAATAGCTGTATGAGTGGCAAACTGTAGACCCTGATGAGATACTGCAGCATCTCATTTGGGTCTGTCTAAAAATAGCTGTATGAGTGGCAAACGGTAGACCCTGATGAGATACTGCAGCATCTCATTTGGGTCTGTCTAAAAATAGCTGTATGAGTGGCAAACGGTAGACCCTGATGAGATACTGCAGCATCTCATTTGGGTCTGTCTAAAAATAGCTGTATGAGTTGCAAACAGTAGACCCTGATGAGATACTGCAGCATCTCATTTGGGTCTGTCTAAAAATAGCTGTATAAGTTGCAAACAGTAGACCCTGATGATATGCCGCATCATCTCATTTGGGTCTACACTGTCTGCTCAGGCCTGTCTGTCTGAATACATACCATACATTCAGTGGTTTTAAATGTTCAGTCTTGGAAATAATGCAATAGACAGGATTAGACGGAAAGAAAATCAAACATTGCCTTGTATAACAATTAACTACATATTGAGAGATCCATTTCTAGGCATAAGCATTTCCTTAGCAACATCATCAATCAGTAACATGAACTTATTTATCCCCTTTTGTACCAAATGGAATTTTCCTTCTTATATTATAGCAGAAGTCCATTTCAAAATTTAGGGTTTTCAGGTTGTGTTTTCTTCAAAATTTATTCAGAAAACGGCTGAACTTTCTGCGCCTGCAGTGTTTGCCAATTACTCGTTTTGGGGTTTTGGTAACAAAATGTGTTTACCAATTGCGACTGGGGTGGGTGGGGGGGGGGGACTATGCGGTGTCTGATAGGACCTATACTGTTTGCAAAAAGTTCACCCATTTTCCAAATAGATTTTGAAGAATTCACAACCTTGAAATGGACTCCTGCTATAAATAAGGTGGAAGATTCCATTTGGTACAAAAAGGGATAAGTTGCTTTGACTAAAGGTATCCCATTATAGCGATGCATGAAATCACATACCGTATTCGACCTATTTACCGCACCGTGCGCTTAGTTTTTTCAAAATTGTATGAAAAATATTGTGGTGAAAAATCTACCTACGGTAATAAGCGCACACTCAATACGAAAAAAATACGAAAAAAAGCTTCCGATATGATTCTTTTATAGAGTTGAACTTCAGCATAGGGGTTCACCACATATACATATGATTTCCCCGGGTCAAAGATGCAGCAAAACTCAATATGAATTTGTTGGGAGGTTTCTGTAAAGTGAGCGCTTGTGTATTTTTTTTCCAGAAAAAGCTTGGGTGTGCGCTTATAGGAGCATGTGCGGTAAATAGGTCGAATACGGTACTTTATTTGCCATAGCTACCATACATGTTGTAATAAGTGTGTGCCAATACTTTTTGAAGACCCCCGTCCATCGGGGCTTGGAGGAATAGATTGAGTGGCATGAGCTGAACTGACCACACATGAGTACTGGTAAACCATTTAGAGGGTCTAAGCCTGCCCAGACAAAGTGGTGGAGAGTTGGACCATACCCTCATATAAATCCTTGTAGTTTGATTTGGCAGCAGGGCTTGAGGTGTCATGTCATCTCAATGTCAGGTAAAATACCCACAAAATTGGAATCAACGTGTCCAAAATGACCTAAATAGTGTGGTCTGAGATGTAAAAACTCAATTCAAACAAAACAAAAATACTTTTAGATGTAGATTTGGCACCAATTAAGAGTTTTTGCAGCCTACTGGTATTGAAGTTCTTAAGCTTTTGTGATAAAGAGGGACGAAGTGCTGTCATGTATTTATTAATGAACTTATTGTGTTATATTATTATATGCTCCTTGTGCCAACTTTGGACATGTTTTTTGTTGTTCTTTTTTCAGCCAACCATGTTCAAAGTCAGCACAAGGAGCATTCAGTGCAATATGGAAGAACTTTATTAAGCTTGTTTTCATGATTAGCCCTTAACCAGCTGAATATGACAGCCCCTACCTTTGCAAACAGTGTAGATCCAGATCAGATGGCTTCGGAAGAAGAAGCCATATGATCAGGATCTACACTGTTTATCATGCAGTTTGTGAATTGAACGAATACGGAGGACCCTTGTTATAACAACAGTATTTTTTTCCCTATTATTGTGCCGTTATAAAGAATCCGAGTTAGGAGTATGATAGGTAATAAAAGGCCTGTCCCCCATTATTACTCCATGAAACAAATGTTATAGGCATTTGTTAGAATCGCCTCGGTGAGGTGATTCTAACAAATATCTATAAGCATTTGTTTCTTGGAATGTTAGATTACAAGACTTCTTTCATGACTATGGATTCGATTTGTGCGGAAGCCCACGCCGCTCGGAACCGAGGCTCAGCCTTTAGCTAAGTTGTCATTCCATTGAAAGTGACGTTATAACGCGTTTTACCGTTATAATGAATATCGGGTTGATAGTACATTAAATCTAGTAATTTGATTATTTGGTAGTTAGCAATGGGTGTGACTAAATCAATTTATTCAGCAGGGTAAGGGTATTCTAAGTGCACTGTCCTCTTATTATGGTTCCAAATGGGCATAATAAATCAAAGCACTCAAAGTACTGGTGGGTTGATTGTCTCAGTGCATCACGTGAACAAGTCCGTGAGATGAAGACCCCCCTAAACCCCACTTTACATAGAGAAAACTGGGGTTTAAGGGGTATACATTATTTTTCGTATTTTTACTCCAAGACATAGGTTGTGGGTACTCGTTAGAACCGCCTCATTGAGTTGGTTCTAACGAGTACCCACAACCTATTTTTGTAGTATTAATAAGAAAAATATCACAGATTTTCATCAGAAAAGTAGCCATTTTGGAGATGTGAAAAAATGCACTATGACGCACGGGTGTGTTATCGTAATGGTAGGCTGGAAAAATGATCATGAATGGTGACATACACTATGAACTGACATAGACTGTTAACATTTCGTTTAACCTTTTCATTCCTCTACTGTAATAATAGTTCGTCTGTCATTACTGACAATGACCAAATGGTAAAGGCCCAGATCAGACACCACAGAACGCGGTGTCTGATCAGGGCCTACTTTGCAGAAAATTCAGCCATTTTCCAAATCAGTTTTGAAAACACAACCCGACACCCCTAATTTTGAAATGGACTCCTGCTATATATAAGGAGGAAGATTCCATTTGATACAAAAACGGTTAAGAGTAGCCGCCAGGTGCAGAAAAAATATTTTTTCCTGCACTTGCCCAGAGTCATGTAATGGAATTCTGTCTGTGATACTGTGAATCAACAAAACAAATGATTGTCTTCAGATACAGTATTTTCAAATCAATAATATTGATCTCTGATGTTGCACACAGCTGCATCAATGAGTTAACCCATCAAATGCCAGTCACGACAATTGTAGTCTGCTTCGCCGTCTGCCGGTTACTTTTAAAGTAATTTTTTTTTGCAAACAGTGTGGACCCAGTTCAGACTGCTCCACTAGGAGCAGTCTGATCAGGGTCCACACTGTTTGCCTGTTTACAAAAATATTTTTAAAAAGTTTGCAAAAAGATTCAGCAGAAGACATAAGCAGATGACATTTTCAGATGTAGTTTTTCTCAGCGTCTTAAGGGTTAAAGTGCATAATCAGACAAGTAGAAAAATACAACCAAATAAAGAGGTGTTTTGAATGAAGGAACTATGAATTTCTGATCAAGAGAACAGATACACCTGACATATTGCTGCCATTTTAACAAGGGAGAGAACTTTCAGGACTTCCTCTGGTTTTTCTGTGAGAAAGGGTCTGTAGTTCTACTCTTAACCCATTTTGTACTGGAAACCATGCAAACAGTGTGGGCATTCTGTGGCATCTGATGAGGGTCTACACTGTGTCCTAAAAATTCATCTGATCAGTGCCTTCACTCTTAGAAAAAAGTTAAGCTATTTTCTAAACTCCTACACCACAACCTGTTTACATCACTATTAATGGGGTCCAAAGCATGCAGAAACCATGTTAGTTAAACAACCCTGTTATATCAAACAAACAATGTGTAGATTATATAGAGAATTTAAATGACCATAAATGTCCATTTATACTCATTTTTCTAAATAATCTACACATTTTTGGGATCCATCTTGAAACCGTGTTATATCCAAACTGTGTTATAATGAACCATGTTATAAGGAGGTTGTGGTGTAATTAGAAATAACTCAACCTGACACCTTTAAATTTGCCTGCTATGTATTCTGTTCAGATAAACCGCTAACAACAGTGTACTAACACAAACTCTTATTGTCTATACAGCGACGGGAATGGTCTGATCTGGATCTACCTTGTTCACCCTTACCGTACTTGTAACATTTGAACAAGCATGGTTTAATTAATTACAGTACTACCCCCGTGTTATTGCTGGATGAGTGGCAAACTGTGTAGACTGATGAGATGCAGCATTCTTTGACATCTCATCTGGGTCTACACTGTTTGCTGGGGCCTGTCTGTCCAAATATTTCTGTAAATGTGGTAAACTGTTTTCTGACATGCACTTCAGTGCTTGGAGTGATATCATACTGTTTATCTTCCAGGTTGCTCTGTCAAGACGAGCTGCGAAGACTTCAAGTCCGCCTCCTGTATGTACAGTAGAAGTAAGCCAGTATGGTATACGAATGTTTGATAAAAGTAAAACAGGAGTAAGTATTGAATTTTGTGCTGTTTTTCATGCTCAACTCAGCAGAGCATGAAATTCATTATGCTCATAAATATTAAAATACAAATGATAGAGTCACTTTTCTTGCTCTAATCAACACAATGTTACGGTATTTGTCTTGCTCATGAATTTTAAAATGCCAACAATTGTTGGAATTTTAAAATTTATGTGCAGGACAAATTTTATGCACAGCTGAGTTGAGTTTGAAAAAAGTTTTATAACCTCCAGGCCAGTTTCAGACACCGAAAAACAGAATCCAATATCACCCTATCTACTAATGTTTTCCGATTCCATATCACCAGCCGATGTCTGGCATTTGCTGCAAAGTTAGAAAGCAGTCATGTGTAACAGAGAACCAAATATGTAAACATAATGACGTCACATACACTTAAGAAATGACTTTTATTTTACTGCTGTTCATGAAAGTATGAACGCAGTGGGTTGTATGCAAAGTAACAACCCCAAAGGGGTTCATGTAAACTTTGCTAGTTACCCGCTGTCATTCATACTTTCATGAAAAGCAGAAAAACTGTTAATTTTTTATAAATACATTCTATGCCCCTCATCATTAGGCGAAAAAGTGCTTATAGGGCAAACTTTTAAAGCTGAAAAACATTTACATGCTGTTTTTCTACAAAGAGCGGAAGAGCGTTGACGTCACCAAAGCCCATAGAGAACAATGGTTTAGACTGACATCACTGAAAATCATTGGACTCGATGCATTCATAAAAGTAAGAACTACACTGTTTCCTATAGGTTTACATAAGGCTTTACACTGGAAATGTAAATATAATGTAATGTAACATCAAAATTTCCTGCTTATTTCATTTGAAGAATGACTTTATTGGAAGGTAAAAAGATATGCCTGAATATCAAACATATTTTCACTTACTTACTCAGTTACTTAACCCTTTTTGTACCAAATGGAATCTTCCTCCTTACATATAGCAGGAGTCCATTTCAAAATTTAGGGGTGTCAGGTTGTGTTTTCTTCAAAATTTGTTTGGAAAATGGCTGAACTTTTTGCAAACAGTGGAGGCGTCTGATCTGGGCCTGCACTGTTTGCCAGGGTACCCCTTTAGGGGTTTCCGGTCTGAAATGGGTTAATCTGCGGCACAGTATCATGTCCCGTGGATGTTCCCAGATATTAACCCTTAAGCTGCCGAGAAAAAACAACATCTGAAAATGTCGTCTGCTGATGTTGTCTGCTGAATCTTCTCGCAAACTTTTAAGAAAATATTTTTGCATACTGGCAAACAGTGTGGGCCCAGATCAGACTGCTCCTACATGAGCAGTCTGTTCTGGGTCCACACTGTTTGCAAATGATGACTTTTAAGGTAAATGGCAGACGGCAAAACAGACGACAATTGTCATGATTGGCATTTTATGGGTTAAGCATCACATTTGATGCTCAATGTCTCATGTGATAAGGTTGTCTGGAAGCATGCAGTTGTGATACAACTTGGCAGATCAAGTTACTACAGTAATGCGAATTTATTTTATACTTAATAGTGAAATCAATGCATATCGAAAACAAATCAAAACAATATTTTCACATTGTGAAAAGATATGATATTTTCACATTGTGAATTCACATTATTTTCCATTCTAACACAGTGCGCCTATATAGGCAATGCAAAATAGCTGTGTTTTATTCTGCAACAAATCACAGCTCGGAAGAGCGTGACGTGTGACGTCATTAAAAACTGCAAATTTATGACGTCACTAGGCGATTTACTTGACGTTAGACAGTGTAACGTCATTTTCTTGCATCGAAAACGTTAGAAAAGGATATAAATGCATGTGTTTCAGTCGATAATTTTAGCGGGATTTCTTCTAACAATGGCGAAAACTTGTGAGATTTTGAAGGAAACAACAACATTATTGCCGATTTTCAGCGTGTTAGAATCGAAATAGATCAGCTCTAGCCAGTGATTTGTTGGGTAATAAATCACAGTTTGTCGGTCAGTTGAAAGTAGACAAATCACGCGCGCTACGCGCTTGTGATTTGTCTACTTTACAACTGACCTCCAAACTGTGATTTATTACACAACAAATCACAGCTACAGCTGATCTATTTCTTAATTAAAATTCCCATTTTGTACCAGAAACCCCAAAACGCAGCGTCTGATCTGGGCCTGCAATGTTTGCCAGGGTACCCGTTTTGGGGTTTCTGATACTGAATGGGTTAATAATGGTACTAGAGACAAAAATAAAAAAAAGATTCTTTTGGCACTTCATTACGGTACTGTCACGTTAATCCATAAATATTAGATTTAACTGAAAAGTTATGATAGTTATACACATTGTCATGATAGTTTTTATTAGCTGAATAATGGTGCCAAAATATTTTTGTTAGAACCCATTGTTATTAGTTATCATTATGTTAAAACATTCAATTATATTTTATTGTAAAAAGCTCATATTTTTGCTGAAAAATGTCATTAGCACAGACATTTTTATATCAAAGATATTGTACCGGCTAGAACAGTTAAAATTTTGACCACTAACAAGCTTGTTAATCTATGGGTGCTTTGAACAACTGGTCCAAGATAATACCAGAATAATCCTAAGAATTTGGACAGATAGGCCTAAGAAAACAGTGCAGACCCAGATCAGACTGCTCCTGAAGTAGCAGTCTGATCAGGGTCTACACTGTTTGCCATCCCGCCTGCACTTTTTGGATCCCTTGCTGGATCATGAAACTAACTTGTTAATATTTTAGGAGAATTACAGCAAGTCCTCTGTCCAAAATTTTAGGATTTTTATGGTTATAACAATTGTATCATTTTCAGCATGAAGATTTAGAAACATTCACCCATTTCTTTGCTCTAAAGAATATTTCCTTCTGTGGTTATCATCCTAGAAATGAAAGGTAAGAACAAAGTAGGCATTCTTAAAGCTGCGAAATTGACTGGCATATTTAATATACTGTAATGATCCTATACATAGGGACAGACAGGCCTAAGCAAAACAGTGCAGACCAAGGAGCAGTCTGATCAGGCTCTACATTGTTTGCCATTTCGTCTCCACCTTTATGACTCCTTGCAGGATCGCGAAATAAACTTGTTAAAATTTTAGGAGTCCAGGAAGTACTCAAGGTGTCCGAATTTTTAGGGTAGCGGAAAACAGGTGGCAAAAGGATAGCACATACTATATATATGTCCAATGTGAAATATCCCTTTCTGGTGTCAAAAATGCAATTTTTTTCTGATGAAACTTGATTTATTTTCTTATTTCTATTTCAAATGGTTGGTTTATTTGAGGTTTAACGTCCCCGTCAACACTGTATATGTCATTTTGGAGATGTTGCTTCCAATATTGTGGGACTTTTACCCAACATTGAGATGAAATGACATCTCAAGCCCTGTCCTCCAAGAAACCAAATGGGTTTATAAGCATGGACGGTCCGACTCGCACCCCTTTGCCTGGGCAGGCTTAGATCTTTTAAGCAGTTTACCAGTACTTGTGTGCGGGTCGGTTTCAGTTCTGCGTGGAAGCATACTGCATCCCATTCTATTTCAAATGTAAACAGTCAACCCTCTTTATACAAGCAATGGATACAATGACAAATCTCATTAAAATGAAAAAAAAATCAGTGGAACTAATCCTTAACTGAAGATGAGCTGATTAAAGTTGAGATGCAAGAACATTGTATTTAATGCTCTAAGAAACAAATGTTGTGGATATTTGTTAGAATTACCTCTGCGAATACCTAAGTTGGATGGCCCCCGCCCATCAGGGCTTGAAGAAATAGATTGGACTGCATGATGCTTCCACGCAGAGCTGAAACCAACCGCACATGAGTACTGGTAAAATGCGTAGAGGTCTAAGCCTGCCCAGGCCTCCATGTATATAAACTCTATTGGTTTCATTGGATGACAGGGCTTGAGGAGTCATTTCATCTCAATGTCGGGTAAAGCTCCCACAAAATAGAAAGCAACATCTCAAAAATGACCAAGGTAATGTTGACGGGGACATTAAAACCTAAATTCAAACAAACAAACAAAATCTAAGGTGGAAGAAATTCAGTGAGTTACCCAGCAGAAGCAGGCCTCAGTAGAAAAAAAAGTCTGACTGGCGATCAAGAGGTTGTGGGATACC
Source organism: Lucinisca nassula (assembly GCA_963580285.1). Classification (NCBI taxonomy): domain Eukaryota; kingdom Metazoa; phylum Mollusca; class Bivalvia; order Lucinida; family Lucinidae; genus Lucinisca; species Lucinisca nassula. The sequence continues at coordinate 27,874,319 of OY757013.1, read as the reverse complement.
TGCTGGGTCAGCAAGATTTTTTTGTGGAGATTGATCATGAAATCTTTCCTAACTCTTATTTTGCTGAATATTCATCTAAGCCATACCCATTTCTGTCTATCAACCAATCAAATTACTTGATGTAATTTATTGCTACAAATTCATAAACTGAATACCAAACAGTGTAGATCCTGATCAGATGGCTTCTTCAGAAGCCATCTGATCTGGATCTACACTGTTTGCAAAGATAGGGGTTGTCGTCAACAGCAAGATAAGGGTTAAGGACATTCTCACCCACAGATTCAATAAGAGAGTGTTCTGTTTCTGGCAAAAGAATGTGCACTGTACTGGTTGCCTGACCAGGAAAAGTGTGATTAGGTAAACTGACAGGCTAGATATGACCTAATAGTGTAGTCTCAGATGTTAAACCCCAAACAAACAAACCCAGTAGAAACTATCTAGCTTTCAATTATGTATACCAGTATTCAGTCACCATAATTTATGGCTTAGCACTTATTCAACCAAACACAATTGCATGTGGTGTCTGATCATGGTGTACACTGTTTTCTTACAGTACAGGAATTTAAGGGTTAAACAAAATAGTGTAAGGCCTCCTTTAGAACCACACTCAGAGATAAACAACCCACCAGTACTCTCAGTGCTTTGATGTTATTTGTTGCTTTCAGATATTTTGGTTTTATCACAAAGCATCCAAACCAGTATCGGTATGCATGTCATGTCTTCCTAGGAGAAAAATCAACTAGATCTGTCAGTGATGCACTTGGGTGAGTATTAGAAAACCATCAGAAATATGGGTGACTGAGACACTAGCTGGGGTGAAACATTATAAATTGCAATCTGTGTGACATAGTGCTCTCTTTCATTTCACCAAAACAGTCATTTTTCTGATAAAAATTGTGATATTTTTATGTTACTGGAATCGAGATTCGGGGGGCATATAGTTTTTGGTCTGTCTGTCTGTTTGTCCGTTTGTCTGTCTACAAAAACCTTAACATTGGGCATAACTGTTGAATGGTAATAGATAGAGCTTTAATATTTCACATGTGTATACCTTATCAAAAGACCTTTCCAGTGGTACCATAATTTTTGATCTCGTGACCGTGACCTTTGACCTACTTTTTTCAAAATTTTAACATTGGCAACATTGGGCATAACTTGTGAATGGCGGTGTCCGGGGGCATCAGTGTTTCACAAACACATCTTGTTCTTATTTATACTACAAACAGACTGTGCATCCTTGTTAAAACCGCCTCAGTGAGATGGTTCTAATGAGGACACACAACCTATGTCTTGGAAGAAAAATAAGGTATATCTCTATAAACCCCAGGGGCCAGTTGTTCAAAGCATTGTTAGCTTAACGAACTCGTTAGTGGTCATATTGTTAAGTGTTCTAGCAAGTACAATATCGAAAATTTTGGTATTTTTGCTGAAAAATGTGAGCAGCTTTTGCTTTTTTTTCAGCAAAAATTTTAGCATATTTGCCATATTTAATGGTCAAAGTTTTAACGTTACGTTAACGATGTCGTTAGTTTTGAACAACTGGCCCCAGTTGCTTCAAAATGAAGTGGGGTTTACAGGCATGTTCATTACACAGACTTGTTAATGTGATGATACTTGGGGATCATTCAGTCATGGTATTCATTCCTTCATTTTTGGGGAATTCCATTTCATTTTACAAAACATTCATCAAATTATCCCCAAGTTCTACCAGGCTACAACAGCCTGATACAATTTATCACTTTTCATGTAGCTGATACTTTGGAATTTCATGTTAATACTGCTTCACACTCAGTCACACTGGCTGACTGGGTAGTTACTCACACTGGCTGAGTAGCTGGATTTCACGGCAAACCGGTCACACTGGCTGACTGGATAGTTACTCACACTGGCTGAGTAGCTAGACTGACATTAACTGCAGACCAGTCACACTGGCTGACTGGATAGCTACTCACACTGGCTGAGTAGTTCGACTGAGAATCAGCATTATCATGTTTTCCAGCCAAATGCAAGTATCCCCAACATGGCAAATGCGCTGTGCCAGCCGCACTGATCAGAGCAAGTGCCATGTTTGTGAGCATATGATTCATTCTATCAGCAGCTACTGAAAAGTATGTCCCCCTGGTTCAGCATGGTCCGCATACCGCGTGGCCAGTGTCAGGCCCAGTACAGATGACACTGGTACACAGTCTGAACTAGGACTTCTGGGCCAATGACTGAGCTGGTCCCATTTAGCCAAAATATAAAAGGAATAAAGAGAGAGATAATAAAAGAAAACAGAGTACTTGTAGTTTTACTGACCCCTAAACATTATCTGTCATTAAGTCATACTTAATGAAAACTGCCAGGTGACCCGTCATAAATAGTAATTTTAGGAGATAAAATTTTGTTTATGATGGGGTTCCCTTTAAATCTAGTTTGAAGCTGCAACTAATAGTTTTGTTTTAAACTCATACTCTGCTAAGGTATTATAGATGGTATATTAAAGGTCGAGCTGTCTGACCTCCATAGGAAAGGTGGTGAAAAATCAAACACTGATGAATTATAAAGGCTGATCAAACATTGCATCAACATCAGTTCTATTTCTGTGCTTGGAAGACCACATTTCTTCCATTTGCAAAGCTTTCCACCGAGACCACCCCACCACAACACCTTGCATCAGTGACATGGAGTAAGGGATCAGCTCAAGTCCCAGATGAGTGAGACCTTAGTAATCAGAAAGTGTTTCAAAGTTAATGCAATGTTTGGGGAATTCCATTTCATTTTACAAAACATTCATCAAATTATCCCCAAGTTCTACCAGGCTACAACAGCCTGATACAATTTATCACTTTTCATGTAGCTGATACTTTGGAATTTCATGTTAATACTGCTTCACACTCAGTCACACTGGCTGACTGGGTAGTTACTCACACTGGCTGAGTAGCTGGATTTCACGGCAAACCGGTCACACTGGCTGACTGGATAGTTACTCACACTGGCTGAGTAGCTAGACTGACATTAACTGCAGACCAGTCACACTGGCTGACTGGATAGCTACTCACACTGGCTGAGTAGTTCGACTGAGAATCAGCATTATCATGTTTTCCAGCCAAATGCAAGTATCCCCAACATGGCAAATGCGCTGTGCCAGCCGCACTGATCAGAGCAAGTGCCATGTTTGTGAGCATATGATTCATTCTATCAGCAGCTACTGAAAAGTATGTCCCCCTGGTTCAGCATGGTCCGCATACCGCGTGGCCAGTGTCAGGCCCAGTACAGATGACACTGGTACACAGTCTGAACTAGGACTTCTGGGCCAATGACTGAGCTGGTCCCATTTAGCCAAAATATAAAAGGAATAAAGAGAGAGATAATAAAAGAAAACAGAGTACTTGTAGTTTTACTGACCCCTAAACATTATCTGTCATTAAGTCATACTTAATGAAAACTGCCTGGTGACCCGTCATAAACTTAACTAATATGCAAGAACTGACTTTTTCTTATAATTACCAGACATGTTAAGTCTCCTAATTTTTAGTGAGACTCACTAATTTTAGGCTCCTCAAACCCCATTTCATGCACTGTCTCTCTGATTTTTTCCAGACATTTCCTTATACATTTGATATAAATATAGTAATCTCACTATTTTGTTTTACCAGAACCTCAATAATTTTTATTTTTATAACTTAACATGTCTGCCTTACCATGGTTTATTGTGATTAATTCTTTCCCACTAGGTGTGACTTTTGATGCATGCTGATAAATTTTGCAAGAAGTTTGGACCCAGATCAGATAAAAATCAAAAATGAGTTCCTTTAAGAGCAATGAAAACATTCATAAGAAAGATGGGTCATACTACGTAGTTTCGGCTAATAAAGCCTCATCAGTGACCCTGTAATGATCCGGCAAAGAAAGCCAGATGAAACATACTGCAATTTTACGAATTTCGAATAGGCAGTCGATTCAAAGACTGATATAAATCAAAATGGGGTCCAAATAATTAAAAACCTGTCTAGAATATGAGTCTAAACCAATCGTTTATTTCTGATTTCTCAGAATATTCACACTGATCTCAAAGGACCAAAAGTAAAATATAAACTGCACTATGGTTGATGTACGGGGAGACGTTTTACGGCCGCCACACGGCACAACACCAGCTGCAGTGAAGTCAAATAAAAATCAAAAATGAGTTCCTTTAAGAGCAATGAAAACATTCATAAGAAAGAAGATGGGTCATACTACGTAGTTTCGGCTAATAAAGCCTCATCAGTGACCCTGTAATGATCCGGCAAAGAAAGGCCTGAAAAAAAAGGTTGGGCCTGATCTGAATCAAAACTGTTTGACACTCTGATGGAATTCCTGAAAAGTTTTTTGAACATTATGATAACACATCCATGAGGTAGAGTGCATTTTTCTACCTCAAAAACAGACATTTTTCTGATGAAAAGTTGTGATATTTTCTTATTTTTACACCAAATGTAGGTTAAAGGTGCTCGTTAGAACTGCCTAACTGAGGCAGTTCAAACGAGCACCCACAACCTATGTATTGGAGCAGAAATAAAGAATGTAATGTATACTCCCATAAGCTCCACTTTTCTCTATATAAAGTGGTGTTAAGAGGGGTATTAATTACACAGTATTGATAATATGATGACCAATAAATAATAAAAAAAAATCTACAAAAGGCATGCATTTACCAAGCATGCAGAAAGTTAACAAATGCTATTATGGAGCAGATAGTAAAATCTTATTTACAGTGGCAAAGCCAGAGTGAATAAATAATCACATCTCCTAGAGGAGCAGTCTGATCTGGCTCCACACTGTTTACAAAAAATGCATTATACTAACGAGCAGATGACAAAAGCAGACGACAATTGTAGCGATTGGCATTTTATTGATTAAACTTTCAGATGTCAAGAAAAACTGCATCTGAAAACATTGTCTGTTTAAATGTCAAGGAAAACTGCATCTGAAAACATTGTCTGTTTAGATGTCAAGGAAAACTGCATCTGAAAAATTGTCTGTTTAGGTGTCAAGAACACTGCATCTGAAAACATTGTCTGTTTAGATGTCAAGGAAAACTGTATCTGAAAACATTGTCTGTTTAGGTGTCAAGGAAAACTGCATCTGACAATGTCTGTTAACTGCATCTGAAAACATTGTCTTGTTTAGATGTCAAGGAAAACTGCATCTGAAAACATTTGTCTGTTTAGATGTCAAGGAAAACTGCATCTGAAAACATTGTCTGTTTAGGTGTCAAGGAAAACTGCATCTGAAAACATTGTCTGTTTAGATGTCAAGGAAAACTGCATCTGAAAACATTGTCTGTTTAGATGTCAAGGACAACTGCATCTGAAAACATTGTCTTGTTTAGATGTCAAGGTAAACTGCATCTGAAAACATTGTCTGTTTAGGTGTCAAGGAAAACTGCATCTGAAAACATTTGTCTGTTTAGATGTCAAGGAAAACTGCATCTGAAAACACTGTCTGTTTAGATGTCAAGGAAAACTGCATCTGAAAACATTGTCTGTTTAGATGTCAAGGAAAACTGCATCTGAAAACATTGTCTGTTTAGATGTCAAGGACAACTGCATCTGAAAACATTGTCTTGTTTAGATGTCAAGGAACTCTGCATCTGAAAACATTGTCTTGTTTAGATCTTAAGGACAACTGCATCTGAAAACATTGTCTTGTTTAGATGTCAAGGAAAACTGCATCTGAAAACATTGTCTGTTTAGATGTCAAGGACAACTGCATCTGAACACATTGTCTGTTTAGATGTCAAGGACAACTGCATCTGAAAACATTGTCTGTTTAGATGTCAAGGACAACTGCATCTGAAAACATTGTCTGTTTAGATGTCAAGGACAACTGCATCTGAACACATTGTCTTGTTTAGATGTCAAGGAAAACTGCATCTGAAAACATTGTCTGTTTAGATGTCAAGAAAAACTGCATCTGAAAATATTGTCTGTTTAGATGTCAAGGAAAACTACATATGACAACGTCTGTTAGCTGCATCTGAAAACGTTGTCTTTTTATGGAGTCTGCTGCATCTTTTTGTGAACTTGTGAAAATATTTTTGCATACAGGCAAACAGTGTGCACCCTGATTTTGGTCCACACTTCTTGCAACAATGACTTAAAATATACGGCGGACAACAAAGCAGACAACATTTTTGTGATTGAAGTATTATAAAATGGGGCACGAGAAGTGATATTCATTTCTTGAATAAGCAAACCATTGCAAACAAACATTTAAGGGCTGACCAGATTACAGTCCTAATTTCGTGTATCTCAATAATCTATTTCAGGCAAGCGTTCAAACGTTTCTACCAGGAATACATGGCCTTCACCCACCCAACAGAGGACATCTACATGGAATGACAATAGCAAACCATTCTGATTATGGACTGTGGTCTACTTGGATAATTTTATCACTCAGATCGGAGGCGCTGCTTGAGAGAACCTGTTTTTATGCCCCCAAGAATCTTTGATAGTTTTTCCCCTGTCTGTCTGTTTGTCTGTCTGTCTGTCCGTCACAAAAACTTTAACCTTTATCATAACTTCAAAAGTATTTGACCTAGCCCCATGAAACTTCACATGCTTATTCACCATCACAAGGGCTACATTCTGACTAAGGGCCATAACTCTGTAGTCATTTTTGGCTGAATTATCTCCCCTTGGAATTTTGCAAAAACTCAGAAATTGGCTCCCACGGGGGTCATTGGTCACCTATAGTGACAGCTCTTGTTTCTTATATTGAAGGTGTACTTAAAATTTGAACTCAAAATTATTCCATACTTTTCCACAAGCTTTTCTAACTTTGTCTTTGAGTGTAGGCTAGGAAATGGTTCCGTCTCTTAAATTCCTGTACTGTAAGCAAACATGTAGACCCTGATCAGATGTCATGTTCTGCAGCGACTGATCTGGGTAAACTTTTTCCTAAACCCAACACAGGATTCCAGTCCAGATTCTATAGATAGCCTTCTTACGCATCACTCTGACCTCACATAAGAATAACATGACTGTTTTCTATAAATAACCGTTATATGGATTTCCGACATGTCAGTGATAGTCACATGGACTTCAGCATTGAAAAGCTACTCCACTTTAATACTTTGTGTCAATTGATAATCGACCAAGAAGTCAGTAATTTGTTATGACATACAAGTATAATATTTAATCTTATAACTTTTTTCACAATAAAGATTTATCTGCTGTGTTTACATGCAGGTGACACAATGCAGGGTGGCAATAATCTGGAAAAAAAAGTGACAAAAAACATATCGCTGTTATCAAACAAGTTCTTATAGAAGGGACGATCGCCAAAGAAATCTATGATGACATGGTGTAAACACTTTGTAATGTTTCTACTTCATATTCCACTGTAAAGAAGTGGGTTGCTGATTCCAGGCGATGCAATGAGAGCACCGATGATGCTCAACAGTCAGATCATCCAGTATCTGAGACCCATAGACCCTCAGATTGAGGAAATTCACTGCATGGTGATGAATGATAGACGTGTAAAAGTCCAAAATATTGCAGATACCATAGATGTTTTGGTTCTGTTCATGCTGCTTTGACCAAAATGCTGGGAATGAGCAAACTCTCTGCAAGATGTTGACCCCAAACCAAAAGCTAAAAACACTGGACATTTAGAGAACATTTTTATGGTCATTTTCAAGCTGAAACAGAATTCTCCAAGAGATTTGTGACCCAGGATGAGACGTCACATGGGTTCACCATTTTGATCCTGAATCCAAGTCTCAAAGCAAACTGTACAAACATTCTGGGCCTCCGCCTCCCAAGAAGTTCAAGCGAGTTGCATCTCTTTCATTTATTTTATCACTTCTGTCTTTTTTCCCCTTTCTGTAGGAGATGGCACCAAATGATCCACAGGGGTTGACATGTCATTAAGCCCCAACACAGCAAAGAATCCCCATATTGCATGGAATCAAGCTGGCTGGGCTGAGTCTGGACTGACCTAACATTATCAAAGCATAGCTTAAAACAGGTTCTCTCTCAGTGCCACTTATAGTGCTTCTCATGTAGCCGATTTCCATCTTAACTCTTTTATACCTAAGTTTCTGAAGTGGACTCTTCCACATGTCCATTCTTGTTAACTCATTGTATACTGGTGGACTCTTCCAACGCTGTATATTGGACAAGTCCATTTTGTCATATAAGGGGTGTAAGGCCTATTTTTTGTTTTTATTCCATTTCTGATGGAAAATTCTGTCAGCAAGTAGTGCAGGCCCTGATCAGACGCCACATTCTGCGGCATCTGATCTGGGCCTGCACTGTTTGCCAAGGTACTCCTTTAGGGGTTTCCTGCATGCAATTGGTTAATATTGGGTTTAGTCAATATCATTAACAGGATGGTAAGCAGTGTAGATCTTGATGAGATAGCTCATTATGAGCCATCTATTCTGCATCTACACTGCTTACATAAGTATCTGTATTGCTCTACAGGGTTAAAGGGAAATAATCTCAATAGCTGTTATTTACAAGTAGCCTCCCATAAAGAGTGGAGGCAAGAGGCAAATATTTACAGTTTAGAGTTGTGTCCCATGGAATGATTCTTATTTGCATGAATATTTGGCATAAAACATTCACCATGTTAACAAGTTTGTATAATAAATCTCCCTGTTAACCCTACTTTGTATAGTGAAAAGTTGGGTTTACAGGTGCATACAGTAATTTCCTTTGTTTTGCTCAAACACATAGATTTTGGGTACTTTTTAGAACCAACTCAATAAGGTGGCTTCTAACAAGCACTCATAGTCTATGTTTTGACCTGAAATAAAAAAATAATAACACTTTTCATGTGATAAAAAAGCTATTTCTGGAGATATAAAAATGCCATTTAAGCATTGTAATGTCATTTGTAGATGTAAATCTTTGAGTCCTGAAAATAATGATTTAGTATGCATGATTTTCTCCCATGTAAAATCAAAATTTAAGTGTGATCTTAAATCATATTTTTAGCTCGGCTGTTTTAGAAGAAAACGACAAGGTATTGTCATAGCTCTGTCGTCGTCGTGCAAAAACTTGGACATTTTGTAATACCTCTGTCATTACTGAACATATTAACTTGAAACTCAGAATAGTTGTTCATTATGAAAAGGGGAACTCATACCACTAGGTGAGGTAACTCTCAAAATATTTTTGGCACAGTTTTGCCCCTTTTTGGACTTAGAATTTTTTAAAAAACTTGGACATTTTGTAATATCTCTGTCATTACTAAACATATTTACTTGAAACTCGGAAAAGTTGTTCATTATGAAAAGGGGAACTCATACCAATAGGTGAGGTGACCCTTAAAATATTTTTGGCACAGTTATGCCCCTTTTTTGACTTAGAATTTTTGTTTAACTAAAAGAAACTGCAGCCGAGCGTTGGCACCCGCATGCGGTTTTCTTGTTGGCCATTAGAATTGTTCCAAATTTAAATGGGGATGGGTTATTTTTACAAAGGGGACAATCTTATCACGAAAACAGCCTATATATTTTTGACCCCATTGAACCCCACTTTTATACAGTAAAACTAGGGTTTACAGGGGTAAACCTTATTTTTCTTATTTCTGCTCTAAAATATAGATTATGGGTACTTGTTAGAACCGCCTTGATGAGGCGGTTCTAACGTGTACCCACAATCTATAGTTTTAGCAGGAATAAGAAAATTATTGCAATTTTTCATCTTAAACTCTTCGTTTTTCGGCGGTAAAATTTGCAGTGTATTTGTATAGGCATGTTTTCGTAATGTGGATCCCTGATAGTTTAGCTCCTCCGAAGAAGCAATTAAAGTTTCCATAAAAGGCCAGAAATCATATATCAGAACCATCCAAAGATATCAAAAGAAATATGATAAAAAGAAGTGCATGTATATGTTTAAATCAATGGGCAACTACTATTGAGTGGATTACAGTTGGTAAAAGTCTGCCTGGCTTGCAGTAGGTGCATGGGAATGGAGGGGTGGGGGGCATATTTTTGTTTCTGTTTCTCTGCCATCAGTCCCTTTTTCCTCATTATCCTGTTTCAATCTTAGCTACTCTTCTTTTCTATCCTTTTACACCCTTTCTCAGAGAGACAACAAAAATGACCAGAGTGGGATGGCATTTTATTCAACCTCAGCTTAACCAATGTATTGCTGTGAATGACAAACCAGCTCCCGAAAAATTGCAAATGCTCCTTGAATGGCTTAGCTAGCTTTCCTTTAACCTATCATGTACTAATCAAGCCTTCAAATATTTCTTCTCTAAATCTAGAAACCAGGAATAATGACGGCCCCCGCCCATCAGGGCTTGAAGAAATAGATGGGCTGCATGGTGCTTCCATGCAGAGCTGAAACCGACCACAAATGCGTACTGGTAAACTGCTTAGAGGATCTAAGCCTGCCCAGGCAAAGCAGTGTGGGTCAGTCCGTCCATGCTTATAAACCCTATTGGTTTCTTTGGGTGACAGGGCTTGAGATGTCATTTCATCTCAATGTTGGGTAAAAGTACCACAAAATTGGAAACAATGTCTCCAAAATGACCTATACAGTGTTGACGGGGACGTTAAATCTCAAATCAAACAAACAAACCAGGAATAATGAAACCTGGTATGAATGATTGGGGACTTTTAGCTAATTGAACTGCAGCAAATGATATCTTAGGGCCATCTTGGCCCTCTTGCTTCAGTATGTTTGTTATTGATATTGCCCAATATTTCTGGAATACAATTGCACCCAGGGGCCAGTTGTTCAAAACTAACGATGTTGTTAGTTAACATATTGTTAAAATATTGTTAAAACTTTTATCATATAATATGGCAAATATGCTAATATTTTTGCTGAAAATATGTGAGCAGCTTTTGCATTGGCAAAAGCTGCTCGCATTTTTTCAGCAAAAATACCACTGTATTAGATATTTTACTTACTGGAACTGTTAATAATTTGACCACTAACAGGCTCCTTTAGCTAGCGATTCTTTGAACAACTGGACCCAGATGTACACATAAACCTCTTTATAACACTGTTCATATAAAAGTTCAAGATATAATATTTACATTTCCAGTGTAAAGTATAAACCTATAGAAAACAATGCAGTTCATACTTCCATGAACACATCAAATCACGATTTTCAGTGACGTCGAGTGACATCATTCTAAACCATTGTTCTCTATGGGTGTTGATGACGTCAACGCTGCTCCGCTCTTCGTAGAAAAACAGCGTGTAAATGTTTTTCAGCTTTAAAAGTTTGTCCAATGAGTATTTTTTCGCCCAGTGATGAGGGGCAAATAATGTAAATATAAAAATAAACTTAATTTTCTGCTTTTCATGAAAGTATGAACGACAGTGGGTTGCTAGCAAAGTTTACATGAACCCCTTTGGGGCTCATTTACTTTGCACGCGACCCACTGCGTTCATACTTCCATGAACTGCAGAAAAATAAAGTTCATTTCTTAAACAATGTTTAAAGATTGTTATCCCAAAATATATAGATTTTATATTTAGAAAAAAAATGACTATAAATATAATGTACTGTTTTGTTTGGATATAACATGCTTCTTTAACCAGTTGGACCCCAACAGTAGTGTTATAAAGAGATTGTAGTGTAATTTTATTTTGACTTAGCTTGCCTATCTTTGAATGTGACAATCTTTTCTTGAATGTGATATAAAAATGTGTTTTTCTTTGCTGAATGCTATAATCTTTAAAAACAATGGCCCTTTTTTAACCTTTACCACAACTGGGCTGATTCAGCAGACAATATGTTGATATTTTTTCTTATTTTCCAAGAAAACAGTCTAGACTTGACATCTCATACAAATTGTCTCCATGTAAATTTTTCTCAGAAATTCGGACTTGGCATCTCATGTAAATTACTTGTCAAATCCTGTTTTCTGGGAAAATAAGAAATGATCTTTCCCAAAAAACAGGACTTGACATGTCATGCAAATTGTCACCATAGGAGACAATTTGCATTACATATTAAATCCTGTTTTCTGTGAAAAATATTTCAAAATGTTGCGTGCTGAAAATAAATACCCAGCATGGAAAATGTTAATGGTAAGGGATACACCTGGCATATTTTCTGGTATTTGCAACAAGGGAGGACAACAGTTTAGATATTCCATTTGGTTTTGAATAAACCAAACCTCTCTGCAAAGGGTGGACTCTTAACCCTTGTCCTGCTGAATATTTAAACATACCACACCCACTACTGATAATCAGCCAATCAAATTACTTGATGTAATTTATTGCTACAAATTCATAAACTGTATGCCAAACAGTGTAGATCCTGATCAGATGGCTTCTTCAGAAGCCATCTGATCTGGATCTACATTGTTTGAAAGACAAGGCATATCCAGTCTCAGCAGGACAAGGGTTAAAGAAAAGAATATGCCCCTTAGGAGCAAAGTCTTTTCTCCCAGAGTAGACCCTTATTGATAGAAGACACAAGAGACAAAAATACTGTTGAAAGAGTGCCTCCCCTGAAGGTGTATCCATTCCCCGATACTGTTAGAGAATGTATATTCATAAATTTAATTGTACAAATCAAAATGTTAACCCTTGTCCTGCTGAGCCCGGATATGTCCGATTTTTCAAACAATGCAGATCCAGATCAGATGGCTTCTGAAGAAGCCATCTGATCAGGATCTTCATTGTTTGCCATTCAGTTTATGAATTTGTTGCAATGATTTGCATCAAGAAATCTGATTGGTTGATAATCGGTGGTGGGTGTGGCATATTAAAATATTCAGCAGGACAAGGGTTGAGGGTCATTAGAAGTAAAACTGTGCTCTCAAACATGTTTGTGCAAAGCCTGTGGCCACGCCCTTTGGGGCTTGGAGAAAAGATTGGGCTGCATGGTGCTTCCATGCAGAGCTGAAGCTGACTGAACATTTAAGTACTGGTAGACTGCTTAGAAAGTATATGCCTGCACAGGCATAGTTTTGTGAGTCAGGCTGTCCTGAAAGCCCTATGAGTTCTTTTGGGCGGTAGGCTTGAGATGTCATTTCGTGTCAGTCTCAGGTTAAAGTTCCACAAAATCATCAGCACCATCTCCAAAATGACCTAAATAGTGTTAAGTGGATGTAAAACCTCAAAACAAGCAAATAAACAGCTGACTGATCAGCATGTGCTGCATCCTCACAGTCTTTGCTGTGAACTGTATGGATGTTTTTAATCTAAATCTCATTCATGCAGTCAGGGAAGGTCAAGTTTGGAGTGGATATCCAGGCTTAATTATGTATTAACTGTGGGCACATGTCCGAAATAGAACAGAAAAGGTTACAAAGGAAAGCCATCTCAAGCCACAAAAGGATTATTTAAATCACTAACAGCACTGATGGGTCAGTTGTCTCCGAGTCTCTCAGTGCCATTTTCTGCAGCATCTGATCCATCTACACTGTTTGCAGAAGCCAACACACTAGTCCAGTCCAGATCCATTCTACAGGCAACCCTCTTTACACAACAGTCTGACCTTAGGGCGGCTATAAATATAAATAACCGTTACAGACGTCATATCATCTCAGTGTGGGGTAAAAGTCCCACAAAGTCTGAAACAACATCTCCAAAATGGCCTAAATAGTGTTGATGGGGATGTAAAACCTCAACACAAACCTGGATTAGTTCATATCAGTGATAGTCACATGGACATAGTAGCATAAAGCTACTGCACTTTGTAACTTTGCCAAAAAGACTTATTGACATGAAAACACATTTTCACTTGATTTGACTCGTACACCACAACCTTGGTATAACATGATTTTTGATATGACATGGTCGGAAGATGGATCCCAAAAATGTATAGATAGTATAGAAAATTGACCTTAAACGGTCATTTTTCTATACAATCTATACCTTTAGTTTTGGATACAACATGGTTATCTACTATAATAGATTTTTCTGTGAATCCAAAACAAAGTGTTATAAAGAGGTTGTGGTTTATAAAGGGGAATTGATTATATACTATTCTCTGAAAATGTACAAGTGAGATTCATAAGAATGTACATTGTTTACAAATATGCTTGAATAAGGAATCTTTTTGTTTGCCATTCAACTTAATTGCTTATCTGTTTGCATTTGCTTTATTACAATATATGTTATATACAGGAATAAGGCCCATGGTAGAGATGTTTTGAAAGAGACCTTTGAGCTTAGAGAGAGAGAGAGACGGAGAGAGACAGAGAGAGAGAGCTATCCTGAACACAGTAAGATGCTCAAATTGGGCACCTTTGTACTAGAGAGAGACTTGCCCTCCATATCCTGAACACAGTAAGATGCTCAAATTGGGCACCTTTGTATTACCCTTTGGTTAATAAAAAAATCAAGGTGTAATTTATAGAAAATATAGTTTGGAATTAATTGTAATTTGAGAGGAACGCAATTTCATAAGACATACCAGTACTGATCTATATCAGTAGTCTGATCACTTAGTTGTATCATACCTTGTCATTAATTATCGTGCTGGATTCAGACTGGGAAATTCATGCCATACTTGAACTTAGGGGTCTGAAGATGGGACACTAGGAAACATTTTGCCACGATCATTAGCAGTAAATACTTAAATGGAATTTACACTGGTCAGGATCAAGCATTAACCCTTTTCCTGCTGAAAATGACAGCCCCTGCCTTTGCAAAGTGTAGATCCAAATCAGATGGCTTCTGAAGAAGCCATCTGATCAGGATCTACACTGTTTGTCATGAAGTTTGTTAAATGAGCAAATACATTATACCAAGTAATTTGATTGGTTGAGAAACAGCAATGAGTGTGGCATAATTACTTTGGTCAGCACGACCTGACAAAACCTTGCATGCTTTCTGTCATTGTTTACAAGGGAAATAACTTGCTTCACTTCCTGTTTGCTTCCGTATAAACTGTTCTACAAATAGTTAATCTCTTGGAAGCAAGGAATGCACAATGGAACTGAAAAGTATGGGGTGTACCAAGTTTTTCTGGGACAAACTTACAGCTTTTGGCCAATTAGGCCTCCTCAGTGACCCACAAATAATTTCAGAATTCCTAAACAGTATCAGTGATCAAAAAGGACTAGAAAATATTAGGGTTATGGGTTTGATTCTGGGCTTCTCAAGACTTTTGGATGAGTCTTTATCCGAGGTCCCGTCTCAGTATGACCTTCGTTGTCGTTTGGACTTAAAACTCAAGCATACTTACCTAAATAGAAATTAAAAACTACATTATGATGCAGAGCAGGGCAACTTTTTATGTGTGCATCATATTCCAGCTATACTGATGTTTCATGAGTACTGTTAATCCGCTTAGAAGGACTAAGTCTGCATAGGTAAAGTGGTGTGAGTCAGACTGCCAAATACATGTAAGCCTTTTGGTTTCATTGGGCCACCGGGCTTGAGATGTCATTTCATCTCAATGTCTGGTAAAAGTTCCACAAAATTGGAAGCAGCATCTCCAAAATGACCTAAATAGTGTTGATGGGGACGTTAAACCTCAATTCAAATGAAAGACCTGGGGCCAGTTGTTAAAAACTAATGATGTCATTAGTTAACGTATCATTAAAACTTTGATCATTTATTATGGCAAATATGCTAATAATTTTGCTGAAAAAAATGTGAGCAGCTTTTGCAGACTGCAAAAGCTGCTCACATTTTTTCAGCAAAAATACCAAAATTTTAAATATTAAACTTACTAGAACCGTTAACAATATGACCACTAACGAGCTCGTTAAGCTAACGATGCTTTTAACAACTGGGCCCAGCTGTGCTGATGTTAAGTATGTTATATGAAGAAGGTTATCCTTTGAACTGAAAAGTATGGAATGTACACATTTTTCTGGGCCAGAGTAGCATATTTCAGCCAATTAGGCCTCATCAGTGGCCCTAATTTCAAAATGGAATCAAGTCCTCTGTTTACATTGTCTGCTGAATCTTCTTCAATTTTAAACCAATTTTTGTATACAGGAAAACAAGTGTGGATCCAGATCAGACAGCTCCTATAGAAGGATCTTGGTCGACACCATTTGCAACAATAACTTTACAGTAACTAGCAGACAACAAAGCCGATGACAGTTGTTGTAATTGGGATCTTAAGGGTTAAATGAAAGAATTTACTCCACAGGAACAAATTCTTTCCTTTAAAGAGTAGGGAAGACAAAATATTTTTGAAGGAGTTGCATCCCTCGAAGGCAAAGTCATTCCCCTTGCTAGGCAACATTTAGAAACAGATGATGTGGACAGTTGTTAGAAAAGCCTCATTGAGGTGATTCTAACAAGTACCCACAACTTTGGTTAATGGAGGGGTATCAAAATTTACTCCAAAATGATCCTCTCAACTCCTTATATGGAGCTGGCTGTCTTAATACTACGGTAACTGTATTTCATGCTGGTCATGTTTTCTACATTATATAGTCAGGGCACACTAAAACACACAACTGCCATTTGTGAACTGCGGAAATCCAGGCAGCTGATTTTGCCATCTTAACTTAATAGTCAGGTATACGGGTAAAAGATTGTAGAGACAAGAGTAGACCTAAATTATATCTACTCAGTGTTTGCGATTCTATCGGCACTCTTAATCCTTTTTGTCCCAAATGGAATCTCCCTCCTTATATATAGCTGGAGTCCATTTCAAAATTTTTGGGATGTCAGATTGTGTTTTCTTCAAAATTTATTTCCAAAATGGCTGAACTTTTTGCAATCAGTGTAGGCCCTGACTAGACACCGCATTCTGTGGCATCTGATCTGGGCCTGCACTGTTTGCCAATTACCCGTTTTGGGGTTTCCAGTATAAAATAGGTCAATTGAAACCACCAGTTTATAAAATTAAAATTTTCAGATTTGAGAATGAGTTATTTGTTAACCCTTTCCCACTCAGATAGGTCTTTTTACGTGTCTGAACCCTCCCCCTTTTTGAACCTGAAATCTGCATTCCCCACCCCTGGACAGCTGTGTTTGGGTAAGGATAAGTTGCCCTAAAAAATGGCCTGTTTTTTCGCGCGGCTCCCCACTAAAAATATATCTATGAGAGGTTTGAATGGGGGCAGTAGCCCCCCTCACCACCGAAAAATTTGGGGGTATGGCCCAGCCGGCCGCTGAAATGAAATCTGAGGATGTCTGGGGTCAAAAATGCCTCCAAATTGATGCTGGCAAAAGTTGCTGCAGACAGTGAAAATTGCCAGTGCCAAACCCCTTAATTGTTGCCTTGACAGTAGTGTGAAGATTAAGATAGGTCAAGAATACATATGAAATCACACTTTTTGACAATTTTGGTCAAGAATACATATGAAATCACACTTTTTGACAATTTTGAGATGCCCCCTTGTTACCATGGCAACAATGATTTGTCTTATAAAGGTTCCATTTGAAAGGCTACTGCCCAGTGAACATTCCTGCCAAGTTTGATGTAAAACAAGACCATTCGTTATGAAATAATGGCTATATGAAGTTGCTGTCCTAGGCAGCACTGTGAAAATCAGCAAAATTCACAAAGTCCCCAAGTGGGAAAGGGTTAATCAATTTTGTCACAGTCTGGTCCAGCACCCCTGCCCATCGGGGCCTGGAGAAATAGATTGGGCTGCATGGTGCTTCCGGGCAGAGCTGAAACCGACCGAATATGAGTACTGGTAAAAACTAAAAAGCTTAGGTCTAAGCCTGCTCAGGAAAAGTGATACGAGTCATACCGCTCCTTAAACCCTAGCAGTTTCTATGGGTGGTAGGCTTGAGATGTCATTTCATCTCTGTGTTCAGTAAAATTCCCACAAAATCGGAAGCAACATCTCCAAAATGACCTTAATAGTGTTGACGGGGACGAAACAAGCAGTCTGGTCCAGTTGTGCAGACTGGTCCGGACTCTTGTCAGTTCAGAAACGGGCCTCCATAGCCAAGTGGTTGAGGGTGCTAACTCTTAAACATTAGATCTCTCACCACTGTGGGCTTGAGCCTTGCTCAGTTCATGGTAAATGCCAAGTATTGCAACAGAAGATCAGGTGTGAACTCCATTTTTCCCAACCATCTGATTAACAGTGGACTCCGTATAAGTGAAATAATCTCGAAATGGCTGTCAAACTAAATAAAATCTGTAAGTTCAGATTTGGCATTTGTTTTGTTAGTCTCTGGCTATGGTATATTCATACATTTCATATTTCTGCTTCTCAACAGCTAATAAAAACTATTTCTGAAATAAAACATTATTTGTTCTTTTGTTTTTAGTACTATCCCAGCAGAATATACCAGACAATTTGCCCAATGGGGCATATATACCCCCTGCCAGTGCCATCCCCTCTACTGGAAATGGCTATAACTGTGATACTAACTTTTCCTATATATCATATAATACAGAGGACCTGCGTTATAACAGCAGTATTTGTTCCATATTATTGTGAAGTTATAATGAATTTGCCGTTATAAAGAATCCCAGTTAGGAGGATGATAGGTTTTTGTTTGATTTGAGGTTTAACGTCCCCGTCAACACTGTAAAGGTCATTTTGGAGACGTTGCTTCCAATTTTGTGGGACTTTTACCCGACATTGAGATGAAATGACATCTCAAGCCCTGTCGCCCAATGAAACCAATAGGGTTTATTAGCATGGGCACCAATAGGGTTTATTAGCATGGGCGGTCCCGCCTCGCACCGCAGTTCCTGGACAGGCTTAGATCCTCTAAGCGGTTTACCGGTAGGAGGATGATAGGTTAAAAAGGGTCTTTTCCACATCATTATGGCAAGAAACAAATGTTATAGAGGCAATTCTAACAAATATCTATAACATTTGTTTCTTGGAGTATTAAATTACAGGAATCTTTCATGATTATGGAATTGATTTGGGCATTTCCAACCCGAGGGAAGCCCACGTCGCTCGGAATCGAGGCTAAGCCTTGAGCTAAGAATTCATTCCATTGAAATACCGTAAAATCTCTAATAGACGCCCGGGCGTTTATTAGAATCATTACCTTTCCTGAATATGGGGGCGGGCGTTTATTAGAGGCTATAGAAACCTGCAATTTGCATACGATGGTCCAAAACACTCACTTTCTTTCTTATGGCTGCAATCTTGTTTCTCAGAAAATGACTGTTGATACAATAGCCTTGTCTTAGAATAGAATAGTAGTTACCTCCCCTTTCTTCACTAAAGGGAATATCATTAACGTTTTTCTCATTTCTTGCCTAACATGGCAAAATACGTAAAACCTGAATTCATTTTGTTTGACTTGTTTAACTTCCGACCCTGTCACAATGTCACAAAAAAGTTCCTATGAATCAACATCGGAGTAAAGTGGGTGTTTTTAATGGAGGCTGGTATTTGTCTGAGAATTGCCCAAAAATCGCCAATTTTTAACACCCAAATCGGGGGGGGGTTATTAGAGCATGGGCTTCTAATAGAGATTTTACGGTAGTCATTATAACGAGTTTTGCCGTCATAAGGAATGTCGGTACAAAGAGGGCTGACTGTATCTTCAAATTTAAAGTAAACCGAACATGAACAATTGGTCAAAGTCACTGGACAAGGTGGAAAGAAATCTTGTGAAGGTACGTAAAGTTTAAGGTCACTGACATAGTTGAAGGAGCATGAAATATAGGTCAGTGCCAGTATAGGTCAGTGCCACTGGGTCAAAGCATAGGCTGAGTCAGCATGTCGAGAAGAATTATTTTTTGTTAAGTTTCTAGGTTCTAGCAAGTACCGGTATAGTCGCGCCTGTGAGGGCGCAAAGTCACCGAACCATGACATCTAGGCCAAGGTCAAATATAGATGCTTGCATAAAAGTTGCCATTCTTAAATGCAAGCTTGTACTAAGTATCATGAATTATCAGTTACCCCCTGTATATAGTGCATTGTAACACATTGACCTGATAAAGATATGCTATCTCAGGACAATTAAGGTGTAACTATACCAAATTTAGTGACTCAGAGGCCTTTCTGATATTTAATCTTCATCAGTGTGTCTAAGCCCCAAAGTTTTGAAACCTAAACGGATGATGCACAAGACCCGGCAAACACAGCACATCCCCCTCTGAGCACACACCGACCGACGTAGCTCATGAGACACGTCAGCTGGAGGCATCAGGCAAGAGACGCCCGATCCAGATAGGCGTCCCCCACCAGCCAACATCAGCAAACATGGCCCAGGCTCCACGGAAGTCCTGGGCATCAGGAACGAGATGTCCAAATTAGTGAGACTTGCAATATTTAAAATATAACAAGCAAATTCGTTGAATTGATATCCCCCGCCGAATGGGTTTTTCGTGTAGAATGGCAAGAAAATATATCTGGCCAAAATTGAGAAAAAAACATTGCGCGTGCATCACGGCAGCATAATAATACATATTTATTTCAAGTTTCATTTTATTCCATGCAATAGTTGCTGAGAAGCGGTTTAACGTCCCTGTCAACACTGTATAGGTCATTTTGGAGACGTCGCTTCCAATTTTGTTGGACTTTTACCCGGCACTGAGATGAAATGATATCTCAAGCCCTGTCGCCCAATGAAAACAGGGTTTATAAGCATGGACGGTCCGACTCCCACCCAGTAGTCGAGTGTGGTCGGTTTCAGCTCTGCGTGGAAGCATCATGCAGCCCATCTATTTCTTCAAGCCCCGAACTGAAAATGATGATTTGCAATCATTATTTTAGATTGACAGTATTTTGGGATGTTATTCCTTATCTTCCTCTTCACGACAATCCCTATCTTCTGAAGAAGCCATCTGATCAGGATCTACACTGTTTGACATTCAGTTTTGGAATTTGTAGGAATAAATTACATGGAGAAATCTGATAGGTTCAAAGTCAGAAATGGGTGTGGCTTAACTGAATATTCAGCAAGAGAAGGGTTAAGAAAAGAACTACAAGAACAAACACTTTTATGTATACTTCAAAAGTAAAATACAAATACACGAAAAAAAATGATTCAAAGTTCAGTTTGGTATGGTAAGTTGATACAGTCAAATTCTAATGGCTCAAACACTTTTGGGACCATGAAAATTTATTCGAGACTGGGGTTGTTCCAGCCACTGATATCAAAAGTCCACTGTACTTTGAAAATGCTGTCTGCTAGACCTGATGGTGCTTTGAGGGTTAAAATGTCTGTAAACCATCTCAAAAATATCTGAATATCATTTAAGTCTGATTTATTTGAGTGACTTTTACTTTCAGGGTGAAAGCCATCTCAAAGATTCTAGTTTGACCTTTACCACTCTCTGGGCTAATTTAGCAGACAACAAATTGTTGATAATTAGGGCCCCGCACTGAAAGTGTGGGTGCCCTATAGTAATCACTCTGTCCGTCCGTCTGTCTGTCTGTCTGTCCGTCTGTCCGTCCACAAATTTTTTTATCCTCCATAACTTTTTATTATTCCTGGATGGATTTAAATATTACTTGGCATCACTCTGTCCGTCCGTCTGTCTGTCTGTCCGTCTGTCCGTCCACAAATTTTTTTATCCTCCATAACTTTCTTATTCCTGGATGGATTTAAATATTACTTGGCAGAAATGTTAACCATAATGTGATGGAGTGTTGCGCGCAAGACTCAGGTCCGTACCTCAAAGGTCAAGGTCATACTTAGAGGTTAAAGGTCATAAAAGGGTCTTTCCTGTGTCCAATTAATAACTTTGTTATTATTCCTGGATGGATTTAAATATTACTTGGCAGAAATGTTAACCATAATGTGACGAAGTGTCACACGCAAGACCCACAGCCGTACCTCAAAGGTCAAGGTCATACTTAGAGATAAAAGGTCAAAAAAGCGTCTTTTTTATTGTGTCCAATCTATAACTTTCTTATACCTGGATGGATTTAAATATTACTTAGCAGAAATATTAACCATAATGTGACAGTGTGTCACGCGCAAGACCCAGGTCCGTACCTCAAAGGTCAAGGTCATACTTAGAGGTGAAAGGAAAAAAAAACGTCTTTTTTAACATCAACATTTTCCTACTCCTCTGATAGCGCTGCCGGGGCCCTAGTCAGTTTCACTGACAGCTCTAGTTGTCTTATTTTTCCCAGAATCTGGATTGGAATTTCATGCAAATTGTCTCTTATTTTCCCAGAAAATAGGATTTAACTTCTCATGCAAATTGTCTTGTCAAATCCTGTTATCTGGAAAAAATAAGAAAACTATTTCACAATGTCGTCTGCTGGTTACCCAGTATGCAGAGCATTAAACAAAACAAAAGATACAGTGGACTCAAACACTGATGGCTCATTTACCATGGTTACCTGCTGCGCCTCAGCAACATTCTTTCGCGGCAACAGTTCATGAAATCTTTTCAATGGTCATTCTCTCTCTACCTCTGATTTAAAAAAAGGTAATCAGTTTCTGGCAATAGAATGTGCACTGCACTGATTAACCACTTAGGTATGAGCCTGCCCAAGAAAAGTGTGGATAGACATTCTCTCTGGCTTGATATGACCTTAATAATGTTGACTGGCTGTTAAACTCTGAAACCAAACAGACTCAGGGTTAATTCGAACTTGCTCTTGATTCACACATCTCCTGATAACCACATCTTTAGGATAATTTTGGGTTGTTTTTCTTATTTCATCCTGAAATACATACATGTATAGATATATTTTTTTTTGTTCTCATTAGAAGAGCATCAAGCTTCATGATGCTTCCACAAGTAGTGATAAACCGCTTAGAGGATCAAAGCCTGCCCAGGAAAAGCGGTGCATGTCGGCCCGTCCATGCTTATAAACCCTATTGGTTTCATTGGGCGACAGGGCTTGAGATGTCATTTCATCTCAATGTCTGATAAAAGTCCCACAAAATTGGAAGCAACGTCTCCAAAATGACCTTTACAGTGTTGACGGGGACGTTAAACCTCAAATCAAACACACAAACAAACAAAGAAGCGCATCAATGAGGCTATTCTAATATGGGTACACCCAACATTCCTTTATTTTAGAGAAGCTAGAAATGTTATTCCCATGATGCCTCCTGATTTGCCTTATAATAAACCCTCAGTGGCTAAAACTAACCCAAACTCAAAAAAATGGTCCTAAAGTTATTCGTCAGCCACTGAAGTATGACTGTACATTACAGGTAACAAGCATTTCAACAAAGAACATGAACATATTGGTCCATATGAAGTGACAACAGAATCATAATTCTAGATGCAGTTCTGACCCGGAGATTAACCCTTGAGCTGCCGAGAAAAACAACATT
The DNA here is from genome assembly GCA_963580285.1 of Lucinisca nassula. Lineage (NCBI taxonomy): Eukaryota > Metazoa > Mollusca > Bivalvia > Lucinida > Lucinidae > Lucinisca > Lucinisca nassula. The sequence goes on along the minus strand of OY757013.1, from coordinate 27,851,220 downwards.
TGAAGAAGTCGTCAGCTTATGTCGCCTGCTGAATCTTCTTGCATACTTTTTGAAAATAGTTTTGCATACAGGCACTGTTTGCCAAAAAAAAAAATGACTATTAAGGTAACCGGTAGATGGCAAAGCAGATGACAGTTGTCGGGATCAGCATTTTATTTTTATGGGTAAAATCTCGGAAGAGTTCGAATTTGGTTTGAATCTGACCAGCGGGTTTCCTTGAGTGTGAAAAATTTTCCTATATACTTATAATGGGGAAAACGACGTCTCCACTTTTTCTCAGCCATTTCTGATCCGATCTTCATCAAACTTGCAGATAACCAGGAGGGGCTTACAGTATATGTCAATTTCGAATTTGGCGAACAGTGTAGACCCTGATCAGACACTGCATTGTGCAGTGTCTGATCTGGTTCCACACTGTTCGCCAATGACCCAGTAAACACGAGCCAAGTCCAGAGCCTGGTCCAGACTTTACTTTTTAAACAGTGCTCCAGCCAATCTGACGTTAAAGGCAGAAGACTAGGGTTGGTTTAAATAACCGGTACTTAGATTTTGTACATGGTCAGTTGTAGTCATGTGGCCAAGAGCAGGCGGGAAGCTTCTGCATTTAGAAACTTTGGGTTGATCTACAGACAGTCGACCCAAAAACCCTTTTTTTCATGTTCAGCACACCTGAGCAAGAAATTTGTGCTGCACACAAATATTAAAATACTAACGTGTAAGACACACAGGAATGATATTTGTCCAGAAAATCTAGCTCCTAAATATTCAAAAGTCAAAACCTGCTGGCATTTTAACTCTTAAACTGTCAATCATCACATCTGCAGATGTCGTTTTCATTTTTTTCTTATTTTCAGCGAAAATAAGGCTTGACATTAAGTGAATTGTCTGCTGGGCAGATAATTCACATGAAATGTCAAGCCTAACTTTTTGCTAAAAAAAAGTTTAAACATGAATTCTGCCAAAGGCTATGTTACGCCTGTGATTGTAGTGTTTAGAAATGGACTTTGAACATCTGGGCTGACACTTGGATTGACCTAGATGTTGACAAATTAACAATGGATGATCAGGAACCAGTAGTTCAAAACTAATGACACCATTAGTTAAAATACTGTTAAAACTTTGATCAATTAATATGGAAATATTCTATTTTTTTTCAGCGAAAATAACAAAATTATTGTAGACATTGTACCTGCTAGAACACTTAATAATTTGTCTACTAACAAGCTAATTAAACTAACAAGGCTTTGAACAACGGGACCCAGACAGACAACTGAACCAACAAATGGATGGAAAACTGGACTTCTTTAAAGCAGGTGTGTTTGTTTGATCTGAGGTTTAACGTCTCTGTCAACATTGTATATGTCATTTTGGAGACCCTGCTTCCAATTCTGTGGGACTTTTACCCGAAATTGAGATGAAATGACATCTCAAGCCCTGTCGCCCAAAGAAACCAATAGGGTTTATAAGCATGGACGGTCTGACTCGCACCACATTACCTGGGCAGGCTTGTATCCTCTAAGCAGTTTACCAGTACTCATGTGCGGTCAGTTTCAGCTCTGCTTGGAAGCATCATGCAGCCCCTCTATTTCTTCAAGCCCCGATGGGTGGGGGGCGTAAAGCAGGTGTGACAAAAATGAAATTGATATCTGCTCTAAAATTTCTATGGTGCTTTAAAGGGTTAAAATTATTATTTTAAATTGTATATATAAAACTCATGGTCAATTAAGTTTATTAACCTCCGACCAGATCACTGCATGAAGTATTACATCACTGGGAGTATCGCTAAATCAACAAAATAAATTTTCAGTTCAACATGTCAACTCAACTGAGTATTCACTTAAACCTTCCTAATAATCAGTTTCACCTCTGCAGAAAATGATGGTGTTTTAACTGCAACATTTTCCATAAAAGTAAATGACATTTCATCAGATAAAGCAGTATTCATGCTTGGCCATAAAATAATGGTTTATATGTTTCTGACTTTAACCTCTACTTCCTAAAAAAATTAAAAATGTCAAGGTACTGAGCAAAATGAACGATATCTGCCATTATAAGCCAAATCATCTATAGACTTTTCTAAAAGATACAAGATTGATGAACTTGTTTTACTGGTTTATATGCCTGTTGGTGGGTCGATGCTTAATTATGTTTTTATGCCCCCAACTTCGAAGAAGTTGATGGGGCATATTGGTTCCGTCTTGTCCGTCTGTCTGTTACGCTTTCACCCTGTAGGAAACTCAAGAATGGTTTGAGCTAGGAACTCGAAATTTCATATATGGAATGTGCATGAAAAATAAGTGGACATATATTTTTTTTTTCGCCGGACTTGTCTTTGCAGAGTTACACCCCTTTTCGGACGTGCATTGTGGCTATGAGGAAACCTTGTGAGCAAGATATCTGGAGAACCACTTGAGCTAGGCTCATGATATTTAGTAGAGAGTTTGGGTCTAAGGTGTAGATGACCTGGTTAACTTTTGACGAAATTCCGAAAATATTTAACGGAGTAACGCCCCTTTTCGGACTTGTGCATTGCGGCTATGGGGAAACCTTGTGAACAAAATATCTGAAGAACCGCTTGAGCTAGGCTCATGATATTTAGTAGAGAGTTTGGGTCTAATGTGAAGATGACCTGATTAACTTTTGATGAAATTCCGAAAATATTTAATGGAGTAATGCCCCTTTTCGGACTTATGCATTGTGCCAATGGGGAAACCTTGTGAGCAAAATATCTTTTAAATTATGTGTCTATTAGTGGCAAGCATATGGTTGGGGGCATAGTGTTTCACAAACACATTTTCTAGTTGACTTTGTCTATCAACAACTACTGGTATGTTTGTTTGTATTGGAGTTTAATGGCCCAGTCAACACTATTTTAGGTCATTTTTAAGCCGGTCAATTTACCTATCCACACTTTTCCTGGACAGGCTTATACGTAAACGGGTAACCAGTACAGTCCACATTCTTCCAGCAGAAACTGACAACTACCCCCCACCCCCTGGTATGATATCAACCCACCAACAGGCTTGTAAACCAGTGATATGAGCTCATCAATCAGGTAGCCAAAATGTCAACCATTATGAAACATTGTAAATTTAACGCCGTAAAAACAAAAAATTTCAGATGAAAAATTATGACGTGCTTAACTGAAAATTCAGACCAGACTGCTGAATTGCAAAAATTCATTTCGTCGGTCAATTTACAAAATCTCATAACTGCACTTTTTACAAAAATGGCTTTTCAATTTGATTCTATTCTGCTCATCAAAAAACACCTTGTTACAAAAGTTTGCAACTCAAAACCAATCAGAAAGGAAAATTTTTTTGGCTCCAAAAGTGCGCAGATATGAGGTTATAGAACAGTCTTAGCAGCATACTACATTGTGTAGTTGTTTCGTTAGCTGTCGTCAGCAAACCTTCAATTATGATGCTTGAAGGTTAAGGAACGACAGCTAACGAAACAACAACACAGGTTTTTTGCTTCTCCTGTAAAAATGTAGTAACAAGATCATGTAAACCGTCAGAGATTTGTCAGTTTGCATAATTCTCCCATTTTTTTCCCACTAAAATACATTTAAAAGTTATCTACATCTTAATATTGCACACAACAGTTAATAAGGAATGATTTTTTTTTTAACTTTCATTGTTACAAGGACAGATGGGCCCCGTCAAGCGATTTTGGTACTCATCGCCTATGCGAGCAGCGAAGGTTCAGGCGAGCCTGCGCATCCGCACAGTCTCGACAGAACCGTCGCTGCTCGCTCATACAAGCAGTGAATCAAGAGGAACCTTCAGACAGAAAGCCATATCCCTGGCCCCTCTGAATGGCTGGGCATGCGCAGTTAAAATTTGTCATGACGGAATGCTCGAAGACAAAAATTCGCTTGGCGTGGCTCAGATATGCCTCAATAAACTCTACATTCTGATAATACAGTGACAATCATCTGATCTGCTTGTACACTGTCAGCCATTCTGTCAGCAAGTTTACCGAGGTTGTCTACTAACTGCTTAAGGTATCCTATTAAAGCCTTCAGTTTAGACAGGTGGATATGCCTTATATATCTTTCTGCCATTTTTGCAAGGGAGAAAACTTTCATGACTACATGTTTGCTTTCTTGCTATCTCAATCACTCTGAAAAGGGGCCTACTCTACAAGGAAAGAATTTGCTCCACAGGAGCAAATTCTTTCCTTGAAGAGTGGACCCCTATTGAGAAGGAAGGCAAATTATTATTGCAAGAGTTGCCTCCCTACTTGCATGATCAAACTCATGTTGGAGAGATGCTTGAAGTTTAGGTTTTGGAGACAGTGCCTTGGATAAAAGTCATTCAAAAGACTGCAGAGTTTGGAGCCGAATTGGACTCATGAATGAAACAAGCTATGAGTGTCAGACACTTATAATTGTAACAGTATCAATATCTTGTGTGGATTATCAATGACACAATACATTTAACAGCAAAGTTTAGGTGAAATGCTGATGCTACGATATCACAATCTAAAAACAACAGTGAAACAATGTCTACTTTAGTTTACAATTCAGCACTACCTAGTATACTGTCAACTATTCTAATACCACACTAAAGCTTTTCCTATTAACCATTTTTAAGCAGGAAACCCAAACAGTGATGCTGCAGAATGTGGCGTCTTATCAGGCAAACAAGGATTGAGTGATTGAGTTTTACGTCCCACCAACAGCTAAGGTCATACGGAGACGGGACCTCAGTTTAAAGACTCATCCGAAAGTCTGGAGAAGCCCGGGATCGATCCTGCGACCCCTGGTTTACAAGGCGAGTAGTGTAACCACTACACCACGGAGGCTTCTGACAAGAAGCAAACAAAGAGTAATGGGGACAATGTTGCGATACATTTTTTCATATTTTTCCATTAAAACATATTTTAAGACCTCAATGAAGTGATTTTAACTCTTATCTTGCTGTTCATGACAACCCCTATCTTTGCAAACAGTGTTGATCCAGATCAGATGGCTTCTGAAGAAGCCATCTGATCAGGATCTACACTGTTTGACATTCAGTTTATGAATTTGTAGGAATAAATTACATCAAGTAATCTGATTGGTTCAAAGTCAGGGTGTGGCTAAAATGAATATTCAGCAAGAGAAGGGCTAACAAGTACCCACAACATATGGTTCTAACACAAAACAAAGACCATGTCCCATTAATTATCCGATCTCGAGCTACAGCGACTATAGTATTTTACAAGCTTTTTTCAAACCTTAAATATAGCATACCAAGATATAACATGGTTAGCAAACATCATTGCTTCAATTTTAATCACTCACTTACATGTTGTCCACCTGCAAAAATCTGTGTGCTACAGTATAGCTCCAATATATCGCGTTCCGATATTTCGCGATGTTCAATCTATCGCGGTCGCGCCGTGGATCCCGTTTTTGTTCCCTTAAAAATTCATAATTAAGAAAAATAGAGTTTTAAGTTGTTAAAATTTATTTAAAACCAGGTTAAACCAGGCCCCAACAGCGTTTGACTTTTCCCGGCCAGTGTCTGCTATTTGGCGCCAAAACATAACCATTCACGAGATCGCAGAAAAGTCCGTTTTTATGATGCAAACATCTACCGTTAGATGAGGAGGGATTAAATCATTTTCACATTGACTGTGGATTAAATTTTATGATTGGAAGATAAACGCCAATTAGAGACATAACTTGACCATATTTTCACACCTTATCGACACGCACCGCAGGGTGGCAATTATATGACAGGGATTAACAATAGCGTCATACCTGAACCGTAATAAATACACAGATGGTTTGTCTCTCAGTTGACAGTGCAGCAATTATTGCGATTTACTTACTGGTCTAGTTTTACCTTATTTAAGGACTCAAAAAGACTAACAGTTGTAGACGATTTTTTTTACACTTGCCCGCAATCAAAACACAATAAAATGATAGTTTTGTTGTTGTATAGTTTTTCGGCCCGTGGTAGACGTTAAATAATTTTTTTCCAACAGCTACTTTTAATGATTCTGAGATCTGGCAAGCCAAGGGAAACAACTAGAATTGCTTTAGCGCTTTGCGCTTATGGTAGTTGCACCCCTTGGCCGTCACCCATTACGCAAATCCAAAATGGCGTCCTGTTTTGACATTTTAGCAATCACATGTTTTCAGACGCAGATTTTCTGCTGTTCTCGAATGAAAGTTAATTGGTAGACACAGTCCCCTTTGTTTGTTCTGTCACTGAGTAATTCTGAACCTACTTTAATGGTGAAATACGGCCGATAGCATTACTGACAGCCATTAGTGTGGATTGATAAACGGCTCTCACCAAACTATCACCGCGACTTGTAGTGGCATCTCGGCAAACTACCGCGACTTATATCGCGCTCCGACCACATCGCGGTTTTCGGGCTATGGCCCCCGACTACCGCGATATATTGGAGCTATACTGTATAACAATCAGAATGGTTATCTTAAAACCCTCTTGTATAGTCTTCTAACCCATTTTGTACTGAATGGAATCTTCCACCTTATTCATAGCAGGAGTCCATTTCAAAATGTAGGTATGTCAGGTTGAATTATTTTTCAGAAATTTATTTGGAAAAGTGGGTTACATGAAGTTTACAAGTCCATGAAATGAAGACCCCTCTAAACCCCACTTTCTATAGAGAAAACTGGGGTTTATGGGGTATACAATTTTTCTTATTTTTGCTCCAAGACAAAGGTTTGGGTACACGTTCGAACCATCTCTTTGAGGCAGTTCTAACGAGCACCGACAACCTATGTTTGCAGTATTTATAAGAAAAATATCATGGAAATTCGACAGAAAAGTAGCCATTTTGGAGATGTGAAAAAAAATGCACTATGTCGCACGGCTGTGTAATCATAATGACTTTTTTGCAACAAGTGAAGGCCCTGATAGTTGCCACATTCTGATCAGATGCCACAGAAAGTGGCATCTAATCTGGGCCTGCACTGCTTGCCAGTGTGACACCATATTGGGGTTTTACTCTGAACAAAAAGGGCTAAGAAGGTATGAATGAAACTCGTAAATTGTTGGAATTCTTTTAGCTTGTCACATGATATAGAATACATAGTGGTTTTTAACAGAGCAACAACTCAAGTCTTCAGATCAGATCATAAATATAATACACAGATTCTAACTCAGAGCTATGTTCAGAGCATGACCAAACTTACTTTAAATATTTGAACACAAACATGGGCATGCATATACTGACCTAGATCAGAGTCTGATCATGGTCTTTACTGTTCACCATACCCTTAGCAAACTGTTGACACTATGCCAGGTCAATTTGTTTTGTTTTAGAAATTTATGGCCCAGTAAAGACTACTAACAGCCTACATTGACATAGCAAAAGATAAACTTCGTATTTTGCGAAAATTAAACGACAGTTTTGTCGGATCTCCATAAAAACCAACAACACAGGTTTATATGGTGAAATAAGGACAACTATCCTTCAATTCTCACAAAATACCCATCTTATGTGTTGCTATGTCCCATCTCTGTTTTTCTAACTGTAGGTGAGTAAACCATATACAACCTAACCCTTCGCCTGCTGAATATTCAGTTTAGCCACACCCATTTTTGACTTTGAACCAATCAGATTACTTGATGTAATTTATTCCTACAAATTCGTAAATTGAATGTCAAACAGTGTAGATCCTGATCAGATGGCTTCTTCAGAAGCCATCTGATCTCGATCTGCACTGTTTCCAAAGATAGGGGTTGTCGTGAACAGCATGATAAGAGCTAAGAATTCAGTCACCTCAACTTCTTACCACGATACTTATTCCAAAATTTGAACAAGTACAATTTTCTACCTGATGTTGTGTCTAAAAATAGCTGGATACGTGGCGAATAAAAATTGGTCTTGATGAGACCACGCGACATCTTGGCCTACACTTTTGCCCATGCTTGACAGTCTGAATTACCATTTTTACCGTAAATATCTGGACATCTAAATTCTTTACCATACTTGCTCTAAAATTTGAACTAGTACAATTCAATACCCCACACTGAGCCTAAAAATAGCTAGATGAGTGGCAAACAGTGTAGACCCTGATGAGATGCAGCGTTCTGTGGCATCTCATCTGGGTAGGCCTACACTGTTTGCTCAGCCTTGTCTGTCCGAATACATAAGGTAAATATGATACTTCAGTAAATATGGTATATCCACAGTAACCTGTAGACTCTGATCAGACTGCATGTACTGCATTTAATTGTACTTAATTGCCTCAAACAGCATTGAGATTGGGCTGTAAAGTTCAGAAGCTTTGCTGGTCTCACATGCAAACTTTCACTTTTGTGTGCATAGACTGGGGCTCGGTTAGATCTAAAATCAATATGTTCAATCTCACAGATTTTGCAGTCTTATACATAGAAACTTAAAAGGTGGGTAGATCTATTTGGTGATAATTGAAGAATCAAAGGATAATTTTCTTTACCTTTGTCGTGGGTATTCATTAGAACCACCTTGGTGGAGTGGTTCTAATGAATACCCACAAATTAGATTTTTATGCAAAAATGATAAAAATTATCCCTCCATTATCACAAACACCCTCCATTTCTGTGTCTCATCACGAAAACAAGCCTATATAATTTTGACCCCCTTGAACCCCACTTTTATATAGTAAAACGGGTCTGGAGGTATACCTTATTTTTCGTATTTCTGCTCTAAAATATAGATTGTGGGTACTCGTTAGAGCCGCCTCATCGAGGCAGTTCTAACGAGTACCCACAATCTATATTTGGAGCAGAAATAAGAAAAATATCACAATTTTTCATCATAAAATTTTCATTTTTTCAGCGATAAAGGTGGCAATGTATTTGTATAGGCGTGTTTGCGTAATGTATGCTTAAAGGTAACTGCAATAACTGGGTAATGTGTTCAAAGTGTTTAAGTAAGTATGGTATGCTCTTTAAGGGGAATGGATACACCTGGCAGATTTTTCTGCCATTTTTCAAAGGGAGACAACTTTCAGGATCTTCTGTTCACTTTTCTATAAACTTTGTCCCATGCAAAAAAGGTGTCTACTCTTAAAGGAAAGAATTTGCTCCTCAAGAGCAAATTCTTTCCTTTAAGACTTGACGCCTATTGACATGGGAGACAAAAATACTTTGGCAGGAGTTGTCTCCCTTGAAGTTTTATCCATTTCCCTTCAGGAAAATGAATACACCTTCAATTAACTTTATGCATGCTGGGTATTTTTTCACCAGATGACAATTTGTAATATTTTTCCTATTTTTCACAGAAAACAGGATTTGACATTTCATGCAAATAGTCTCAACTGAAAACAGGAAGGACTTGTCATTTAATACTTTGCCGATTTTTAGCTATGGTGGCTATCTTGTTCCTTGGAGCAGAACTGCCTAAGCTATTTTGGCAGAGCGTCACCTATGCAACCTTCCTGTGAAGTTTGAATGAAAATGGACCAATGGTATACGAGTTGTGATTTAAATTTTTTGTTTCTATTTTAAGCTCTGGTGGCCACCTAGTTCATCTGAGTGGAATCTTTTTTTGCTGATTTGAAAGAAGATGATCTGAGTGTCTGGTGTATTTATTCCCTTTAACCATTGTCCTGCTGAATACTTAAATATGCCACACCCAGTACTGGTTATCAACCAATCAGATTACTTGATGCAAATTATTGCAACAAATTCACATTCTGAATGACAAACAATGTAGATCCTGATCAGATGGCTTCCTCAGAAGCCATAAGCCATCTGATCTGGATCTACATTGTTTGAAAGGTAAGGCATATCCGGGCTCAGCAGGACAAGGGTTGATCTATTCAAGTATTGCCTATCCCGCTTTAATTCAACATGGAATGTTTGTCATAGATAGTCTTTCTCTGTTCCTTCACTGTTGTTTTCCATCTCTTCTGTTCACTAGTGACATAGTTAATCACTGATGTCTGTCGGCCTAGCCTCGGTCTGGCAGCACTATCAAACTGTTGGATCTGACTAGGGGTACGCTCCTCCTGAATATGGAAATATACGTGTATTAATGTAAAGGGCAGCATACTCATAGCCCTAGCCCTAGGATAACAAAAACATTCAATATGGTGGGAAGATGAAATTAAAAAATATGTGATAGCTAGAAAGAACAATTCCGTGATAAAGGCTGTCAAAAGCAGAAACGTCGTAGATATTGAAGAATTAATGAGAAAAATAAATGTAATAAAACTGTTTGTGCTTCAAAGATATATTAAGCAGGTCATTTATCATAGGTGGGCAAAAACCCTAAAAGTAGATCAGTCATTTTCAGAAAAAAGGAAAAGAGCTTTGCAAGCTTATTCAGGTTTGGCATATTGTTTACGACATAATTATTTGCTAGTCACAAATGTATATTACCCTTAAGCAGAGAGAAAAAAAACATGTTAAAAACTTAATAATTACTTTTCAAAACTGCCATATTTCCTGCAGATCTTATATTAACTGTATTGTCAAGCATTAAAAAGGACAAAGTCAGAGATCTATTATGATATGCTCTTTAAATTTCAGTTTCTGGCTAGTATTATGGAAAGTGTAATTGCATACATGTCAACACATTTTTATACCATTTCAAAAACATTAAACCATAATCATGATGGAAGCAGTGTGCTATATTGGAACTGCAATTTAAAACCCTTGTCCTGCTGAGCCCGGATATGCCTTATCTTTGAAACAATGTAGATCCAGATCAGATGGCTTCTGAAGAAGCCATCTGATCAGGATCTTCATTGTTTGCCATCCAGTTTATGAATTTGTTGCAATAATTAGCATCAAGTAATCTGATTGGCTGATAATCAGTAGTGGGTGTGACATATATGAATATTCAGCAGGACAAGGGTTAACTTCTTTATAACACTGTCTGTCCTGGCCTCGGTAGCTCAGTTGGAGGCATGTCTGACTGGTGTTAAGGAGGACACGGGTTCGATACCTGTTAGGGTCGGCAACATTCTTTCCTGGAGATTAATCATAAAATCTTTTCTATGGTCATTCTTTCCCTTCTGCTGATTCAAGAAGGGCAGTTGTCATTTTCTGGCGAAAGAATGTGCACTGTACTGGTTAACAGCTTATGTATAAGCCTGCACAGGAAAAGTGTGGATAGGTAAACTGACCGGCTCAAAAATGACCTAAAACAGTGTTGACTGGGCCGTTAAACTCCAATTCAAACAAACAAACAAACAATAACACTGTCTGTTATAACATGGCTTATAGATGGATCCCGAAAATGTGCAGTGACCATACCTTAAAATTCCTAAAATCCGCATATCTTGAAGATCTGCTGTAATTCTCCTAAAATTTTAGCAAATTTGTTTCTCAATCCAGCAAGGAGTCCAAAAAGTGTCAACGGAATAGCAAACAGTGTAGACCTTGATCAGACTGTCCTTCAGGGGCAGTCTGATCTGGGTCTGCACTGTTTGCTTAGGCCTGTCTATTCAAATAATTAGGATCATTACAGTAAATGGTCATTTTTCTACATAATCTTTACTTTTTAGTTTGAATATACCATGTATATGGTTACTTAACTAACACAGTGTCTGCTTTGGACCCAACGACAGTGTAATAAAGAGCCTGTGATATAATGACAAGTTGTCTATTTTTTCAGTTCTTTACTTTCCATAACAGCACTGAATAAAAGGTTAATCAATTTACTACTATTTGATATACATGTATTAAAGAGAGATAATGACTTTTATTTAACACATAGCAGTGAAATCAGTGCATATCTGAAACAAATAAAAGTGATATTTTCACACTGTGAAAATATAAATGATATTTTCACAGTGTGAAAAATAACATGACCATGTTATTTTCACAGTAGCAGCCCGGACTATTTTTTCGCCAAAATTCATATGTTATCTATAAAATAATTCTGTAAAATACCTTGAAAAAGCATTCTCTGAACTGTAAAAATGCTGTATTAAAAATGGCGACTGTTTATGGTTAGCAACTGACAGTTGTGACGTCATAGCCAAGTAAAAAATTGTGACGTAAGAACCGATAGATCAATTACAGTAGGTGTCCTAAAATATTATCAAATAAAAAGAAAATTTACTTTTTTTCGATAAATATCAAAAATATTTCATCTCGTGTGTTGAAAACATCAGAATTTTCACTCGTGCTTCGCACTCGTGAAAATTCTGATATTTTCATCACACTCGATGAAATATTTTTGATATTCATCTCAAAAAAGTAAATATCCTCTATATATACATGGACAGATATACAGTAAAACTTCGATGACTCGAACACCGATGGCTTGTTTACCATGGCTGAGTCGAACCCGTTCTTGAGTCCCGAAGGAATTTCTCCACATAAGAAAAAGGGAGGGTAATTAAGATTTTATTTTCCTATTCTCTTGTAAATGTATGTTGTGTGTACTCATTAGAATCGCCTCTTTGAGGCGATTCTAATGAGTACATACAGCATACATTTTTGTTATAGAACACCAAAAAGATGTCCCAAAATTAAGGCTGTTATGCTTCATGGCGGTATCCCTCAGTGGCTCGAACTACCCCTGGCTCGAACAGATTTTCATGGCCCCAAAGGTGTTCGAGCCATTGAAGTTCTACTGTAAATGAATTAAAACAGAAGATGAAACATGCCTGTAATCTGTATCCTCTTAACCAATTTCAACATTAAAGGTGTGCCGACCTTGGTAGCTCAGAACAATGCACATCAGACATGGTGATCAGGAGGTTACCAGGTCGGCAACATTTTTTTCGTGGAGATTGATCATAAAATCTTTTCTAAATTCACGAAAATTTACGAAAGCCCACATATTATGGGACAGCATTGACTAATTTATTCCTTGCATAAAGGTCAGTCTCATGTCAAATTGTTCGAAATATACCAAAATTAAATAGAACATTTCAATGCTATAATTAATAGAATATGACATCACTTCCTTCAATTGTTTCTAACTTCCTTGCATTTGAGGCTAGCGTTGTTTACTTCCGCATTGTTATTGTTCTTCTGATGATCTACCTTCAGTAATTATACTGTTTCAGAAAATACAGATGAGATTACAGGCACATTTCATCTGCTGTGTTAATACATGTATCTACAAATATTTTAGTTCTACACTGTGGACTTCGTAGGTTTGGATATATATGGTGCGTATACAATGACACTACCCCAGTTTCTGCATATAGACCAAAACCATGTTATAAAACAATTTATAACATGGTTATAAAACAATTTATAACATGAATTTGAATATAACATGATTGGAGAATGGATGCAAAAAATGTACAGATTATATAGAAAAATGACCAAAAATTGTCGTTTTTCTATGCAATTTATAATTTATAAATTCGCTTCAATATAACATGGATGTTTAGTTAACACAACTAGATCCCCAAAAATAGTGTTATAAAGAGGTTGTAGTGTACTGATACATATGAAACTTCTCTATTGTCAGCCTCGATAGCTGAGTGGTTTGCGTGTTTGACTTACAGAACACCCACATGATTGTGTAGGGATATTATGTTCTTGCACACCAGACAAGGAAATCCATAATTTAACCCTGGGATAGAAATTTATGCTCTGATCCTGGTGTTTGGACCCAAAATCGAATATAATCGCATGCTTGACAAATGCACTGGTTGAATACGACCTTGTATGCGACGTCGTTAAGGTCGACGTCGCAGCACGTTACGTGACGTCACTCAACATTCTTGTAGTGTCATCACAATATGGCGGACGTTGGTAACCAAAGTAACTGCAGCATTAAAATCCGAGCTAAGAAATGGAAGGTGTGCAAGAAAAAGAATCCTATATGGGTGTGAGGGGTGGATAGAAAAATCCGTCCCTCGGGATCACTGTCCGGCATCACTTGGCAAGCCTTGTGATGCCAGACAGTGACCCTTGGGACGGGTTTTTCAATCCACCCCTCACACCGATATAAGATTCTTATATTATACCCTACAAGTCTGTCTGTTTATCCATCTCTGCATCCACATCTCATTTCTGATCAATAGCTGGAGTACATGTATTTCTTCAACTTTTGTATACACATTTGTATCATGGATATATGGTTTGGGATTGTTTGTGGATAAAATCCATGAATTTTGATAGAGTTATTGCCCTTTTCAGTTCCTGAGAAATGGTTTTTGGCCTGTTATTTTTTGACTGTATAGAATAAAGGACACTAAGGTGACATACTGTAGCCAAGCAGTACTATTTGGGCCATTTCAGTGTGTGAGTTTTCTGCTCTTGATGTATCTAAAGAATGACATTTGCCCTGAATTTCTTTTCTTTATGGAATATCTTAACCCTTATCTTGCTGAATACATGTATTCAGATGAGCAACACCCATTTCTGACTTTGAACCAATCAGATGACTTCATGTAATTTATTCTTACAAATCCATAAACTTCATGTCAAACAGTGTAGATCCTGATCAGATGGCTTCTTCAGAAGCCATCTGATCTGGATCTACGCTGTTTCCAAAGATAGGGGTTGTCGTGAACAGCATGATAAGAGTTAACAATCATGTGGGTGGATATAAAAAGCCCATTACAGAGGCTGAATGAGTTTATCAGTCGCTCCATTCTGGATTATCAACATTTCCAACCTCATGCACCCTGTTAGTTTTAACTCAACTGCTATATAAAATTTTGGGGCACAAGTCATGCATATTTTTAAATATATGTAGTTTCTTAGTAAATGAGGCTTGACATGTAATGTCAAACCTTATTTTCTCAAAATGCTCAGTATAAGTGCAACCAAGGCCAACATCTGACCAGGCCTGAAAAGGATATGCAATGTGAATTGTCAACTTTGACAGAAAAAAATAGCTTTTACTTAAGAAATAGATCAGCTCTAGCTGTGATTTGTTGAGTAATAAATCACAGTTTGGAGGTCAGTTGATTTGTCTTCTTACAACTGACCGAGAAACTGTGATTTATTACTCAACAAATCACAAACTAGAGCTGATCTATTTCGATTTCTAACAGGCTGAAAATCGGCAATAATGTTGTTGTTTCCTTCAAAGTCTCACAACTTTTCGCCATTGTTAGAAGAAATCCCGCTAAAATTATCGACTGAAACACATGCATTTATATCCTTTTCTAACGTTTTCAATACGAGAAAATGGCGTTACACCGTCTAACTTCAGGTAAATCTACTAGTGACGTCATAAATTGGCAGTTTTTAATGACGTCACTCTTCACGCTCTTCCTTGCTGAGATTTGTTGTAGAATAAAACACAGCTATTTTTCATTGCCTATATAGGCGCGGTGTGTTAGAATTCAGGACAACAACTGAAATTGTAATACTGAAGCTGTATCATGCAAAACATGTTCTTTAACCCTAAGAGATCACAGTAATTTTGACAACAAAATAAGGCTTGGCATTGCATGTGAAGTGATTCACATGTAATGTCACGTCTTATTTTCTCTGAAAAATAAGAAAAAACTAGAAATGTGTCCATACGACACAGATGCCCCCGCCAAGGGCCCCGCCTCACCCCGAAAATCCATGTTGCAACAAAATTTTCCAAGTGTGTGACCTTGACCTTGAGGTCATGGGCAGGGTCGTTGGTATGGGTGAATGAGACTTGGGACCTGTATCTATCATCATTCCAAATATGAAGCCAATCTATAAATATGAGCCCTAAAACTTTAAAAGCATAATAAGACTAAGTCTGTGACCTTGACCTTGAGGTCAGGGTTGGGGGCATATCCAGCTTTTGACCTGTAACTATCATCATACCAAATATGAAGCAAATCTACATGGTTGGGTAGTAAGAGCTCTTAATAAACTTTAAATAAAAAATTTCTTTGCCTGTGACCTTGACCTTTAGGGCACGTGCATGGGTGGGGGTATTGGACCAGTATCAATCATCATACCAAATATAAACTTAATTCATCGTACGATTTGGGAAATATATACTCTTAAAATATCTAAGTCTGTGACCTTGACCTTGAGCTCATGGGCATGGGTGGGGGTATCGCTGAATAAAATGGACAGGTATCTAACATCATACCAAATATAAACTCAATCCATCGCACGATTTGGAAAATATCAACTCTTAAAATATCTAATGAAAAATTTCTAAGTCTGTGACCTTGACCTTGAAGCCATAGGCATGAGTGGGGGTATTGCCAAATAAACATTTGGACCTGTATCTATCATCATAGCATATATAAGCCAAACCCATAATATGGTTTGGAAAATTTGAGCTCTTTAAAATCTTTAACATTAAAATTGTCTAAGTCTGTGACCTTGAGGTCATAGGCATGGGTGGGGGTATTGCTGAATAAAACATTGTACCTATATCTATCATCATATGAACCAAAGCCATCCTAAAAGTTCAGGTTCTACAAGGTACAAATACCTTAACTGGAGTCTTTAACATGGAAAATTTCTAAGTCCATGACCTTGACCTTGAGGTCATGGGCATGGGTGGGGGTATCGCTGAATAAAACTTTGGACCTATATCTATAATCATACCAAATTCCATCAAATGGTTTGGAAAATATGAGTTCTAAAATGTTCAGGTCTACCTGTTACAAAAACATTCTTTCGTGGAGATTGATCATGAAATCTTTTCTACATTCATTCTCTCCCTTCCGCTGATTCAAGAAGGGCAGTTGTCAGTTTCTGGCGAAAGAATGTGCACTGTACTGGTTAACCGCTTACGTATAAGCCTGCCCAGGAAAGTGTGGATAGGTAAACTGACCGGCTCAAAAATGACCTAAATAGTGTTGACTGGGCCGTTAAACTCCAATACAAACAAACAAACAAACAAACAACCTGTTACAAAAACCCTAACCTGAGTCTTTAACATTGAAAATTTCTAAGTCTGTGACATTGACCTTGAGGTCACAGGCATGGGTGGGGGTATTGCTTAATAAAACTTTGGACCTATATCTATCATCATACCAAAGATGAACCAGTTCCATCAAATGGTTAGGAAAATTTGACTTCTAAAAGTTAAGGCTCTACCTGTTACAAAAACCATAACCTGAGGTTACAGGATCACGTATGTACGTAGACACACACGTACAGACCAAACCGAAAAACTATATGCCTTAAAAATTTAAACAGACATCTGCAAATTTGGTGATTGGAAGTTTAAGGGTTTAAAAAGCCTGTCTTAGTGTTTGAGCTGTGGCACAGATCAATCAGCACATCAGGTCAACTGGACATATTCATAATAAAACCCCAATGAAGTCCAATTTATCAAAAGACAAAGATGGCTCCTCTTAGGATTTAATGATCAAACTCAATGAAATAATGTTGCCGACCCTACAGGTATCAAACCTGCCACCTCCTGCTTATCACTCAGACATGCATCTGAGCTGAAGAGGCCAGCAACATGCATGGATGTACAGGTTGATGTGTCTTCCACTGTCAATCAACCCAAAGGACAGGTGTTCTTTTCAGGCATTCAGATGATAACAGGTGAAATTCTAGGATACCCAGGGCAAAATTCAATAAAACTTAATAGCTCGAACACCGAAAACTCATTTACCATGGCTTATTTAATTCCAGATAATTCAGGATAATTAAGGGAAGGCTTTTTTCTTATTTTATTTTGGAAAGGTATGTTGTGCATACACATTAGAATCACTTCATTGAGGCGATTCTCACGGGTTCGATCCCGGGCCGCGACATACCAAAGTCGTTAAAAATGGTACTAGCTGCTCCTCGCTTGGCACTCAGATTTACGGGGTAGAGCTAGGACTGGTCGACCCAGTGTCAGGATAATGTGACTGGGTGTGGTATCATGTAATGTGTCTGGGACATGATACTTCATTGAGGCAGCACTATAAAAGTGAGCCTTGAGCTCCCTGTCGCAACCAGACACCGTCGTGATATGACTGATAAATTGTTGAAAGCGACGTTAAACCCGAATTCACACACACACACACACATTGAGGCGATTCTAGTGAATACACAAAACATGCCTTGTTTACCAACGGGAATTCAAACTCACTTTAAAGCCCCTAGAGAATTCTTTCCATAGCTCCAGATAATTTAAGATAATTCAGGGAGAGTGCCTTTTCTTATTTTATTTTGAAAAGTTATGTTGTGTGTACACATTAGAATCGCCTCAATGAGGCGATTCTAATGAGTACACACAACATTCCTTTAAGCAACAGGCAAGATAAAAATATCTTTAACCCTTATCTTGCTGTTCACGACAACCCCTTTCTTTTCAAACAGTGTAGATCCTGATCAGATGGCTTCTGAAGAAGCCATCTGATCAGGATCTACACTGTTTGGCATTTAGTTCATGAATTTGCAGCCATAAATTACGTCAAGTAATTTGATTGGTTGATAGACAGAAATGGATGTGGCATATATGAATATTCAGCAAGAGAAGGGTTAAGTCATCCCATTATGCCTTTTGACCTGTCGCTATGATTAAACCCCTTTTTGTTCAAACTACCCCTATCTTTAACAAATTTTCATGTTCCCAAAGGTATTTGAGCTATTGAAGTTTTGGTGTAACATGCTTACAGCTGGCAACTAAGTATGAGGATATCAATGGTACTTCACTGACCAATTAATTTAAATCGTGTGCAAACTAGCTATAGGGATGTAACAATACACTGAGGGCCCCCGCCCATCAGGGCTTGGGTTGCATGGTGTTTCCAAGCAGAGCTGAAACAGACCACACACAAGTATTGGTAAACCACTTAGAAGGGCTGAGCCTGCCCAGACAGTGTTGCGAGTGAGACCGTCCCTGCATATAAACCCTATTGGTTTGCTTGGGCGGAAGGGCTTGAGATGTCAATTAAATTTCATCCCACAAAAATTGGAATCAATGTCTCCAAAATTACTTAAACAGTGTCGATGGGGATGTAAAACCTCCAATAACAAACAAAATACATGTAATACATTGAACTATCAATGCATTGCAATAGTGACCTCGGCAATAGATTCCCAACCATGAAAACATCCCATCTTTTTAAAACATTATTTCTGTAGCTTTCCCAGAACTTTCTTCAGCATCAGAAACTTTCCCACCCATCCCCTCCCTTGCTACCATTGATATCCTGTGTATAGTAAGAAGGCCTGGCTAATTGGAGCTGAAAAGATAATCGATTATCAGTCCTGTCATTGCGATCAATACCGTAAAAATTCGGCTATAAGACGAGGATTTTTCCCTCCAAAATGAGCCAAAAAAGTTGACCCCGTCTTATAGCCGAGGTCATGGACTGCAGGCTTTTTTCCGGCAATGTCCGGCGAAGACCAGACATACGGAAAAAGCCGATCGGTTATTTTTGAATTGATATAAATCGCCGCCCACAAACTACCGCTACGATTTTTCTGCACGCGATCGGTAAATGACGTCATCCGACGCATAATCCACACACGTGTTTAATGTCATTGCATGTGTCTCTTTCATTAAAAAAAATGTTTGGAACCGGTAAAAAATATTTTCCCGATAGCTAAGCGGATGTGAATAGAGGTGGAAAGAAAATCAGTGCTTTGCACAGCTCCCGAATTATCCCCAGAAGCTCCGTGTCAATAACCAACAACAACGTTCGACTTTTCCCCGACAACGTCTGCTATTTGGCGCCAAAACATAACCATTCATGAGATCGTAGAATAGTCCGATTTTATAATGCAAACATTTACCGTTAGATGTAGCTAATAGTCTGAGGAGCAATTAAATCATTTTCACACTGATTGTGGATTAAATTTTATGACTGGATGATAAACGCAAATTAGAGACATAGCTTGACCATATTTTCACACCTTATCGACACGCAGGGTGGCAATTATACGACAGGGATTAACAATAGTGTCATACTTGAACCCTAATTAGTACACAGATGGTTTGTCTCTGAATTGACAGCAATTTACCTACTGGTCTAGTAGTACCGTATTTAAGGACTCTTGACTGGCAGTTGTAGACGATTTTTTAAATTTTTTGCACTTGTCCCGACCGAGCGTCATAAGGTCAAATACACCTGCCCGGCGTGATTTTGGTCTTGTCCCGGACGGCCGGGAAATGGATTTGTCAGCCCCTGTCGTCTATTAAATAGAAGTCTGTGTAGCCTAAGCCAGCAAAGCATGTACCGGGCCGACAGCGATACGACATTTGCCGCTATTTTGTGCTAGTTGGGGCGTTGGATCTGAAACTGAATAGCTAAGTGTTGTGTTCCCCGATAAAAAAAAACGTTCAGTTACTTCTGACGAAAAAAGGCCGATTTCTCACATCTAAATGGCATCTGGCGGTAGCAGATAGGCCCCGACAGATATGGCAAAAATTTGACCCGTCTTATAAAAGAGTATAAGCAAAATCCCACCTTAGAAAACCGTCTTATAGCTGAATCACCTTATAGCCGAATTTTTACGGTAATCTATTAGTAATTGCTAAGGTTTTTGTCATAATTTTACCTGTCTGGCTTTCTGTCTGAGCAGGACTCTTACCATATGTTGCACTTTTCCATATGCATATTTGAACAGACAGGCGTGAGCAAACAGTGTAGACCCAGATGAGATGCCGCAAAATGCAGCGTCTCATCAGGGTCTGCATTGTTTGCCACTCATCCAGCTATTTTAGGCATAACTTTGGGTACTAAATTGTACCTATCTAGTAATAGATTAAAAGCAAATCAGAAATGATAATCATTTTTGTGGAATTTATCGATCAATTAATTGATTATACGATTAATCGTGTCAGCCATAATAGTAAGGAGTGTTAATGTAGCTATCCCAGAGCCACTAAATGTTACCAAATTGATCACCTCCTCATCAGTATGTTCTTGATACTGTGCTGGTCTCCGAGCTATCAGTGGGTCCAGGCAGAGCAGGAATAACATATAGACTAGCAGCAGGGCTATCACACATATAATGATGATTACCACCACCTAGAAATAGAAATCAGCACCAAGTTTTCAAATTTTAACCCTTTTTGTACCAAATGGAATCTTCCTCCTTGTAAATAGCAGGAGTTCATTTCAAAATTTAGGGGTTTCAGGTTGTGTTTCCATGAAAATTTATTTGGAAATGACTGAACTTTTAGCAAACAGTGGAGGTCCTGATCTGACGCTGGGTTCTGTGGCGTCTGATCTGGGCCTGCACTGTTTGCCAGGGTACCCTTTTTGGGGTTTCTGGTACTAAATGGGTTAATAGCAAATGAGAATCCCCAAAATGGGGGTCATTGGCTAACAGTGCAGGGCAAGATCAGACACTGCTGAATGTGGCATCTGATTAGGGCCCTCATTATTTGCAAAAAAATCAACCATTTTTTTTCATCAAGTTCTAAAATTAACTGAGAATGACAACAAGAATTCCTAATTAACTCTTGCTGTATATAAGGGGGAAAAACAGATTGTGGATGATTGTGAGAACTGCCTCATTGAGGTGGTTCTTATGAGAACTCACAATCAATCTGGACCTCCAGATTTTCGGATGAGTCTTTAAGCCTGTATTGTAAGCCTCGATAGCGCAGTGGTTAACACGTTCGACTAATGATCGAGAGGTTGTGCATTCAAATCCCGCACCCAGTATCGAGATGTGTCCTTGGGCAAAACAGGTAAACACACTGCCTCACTCCACCCAGGTGTAAATGGGTAGCAGTGGTTTAATAGTCACTGCATCTCTCGCACGTGCGTGAAAACATTCGGAATGAGTGTTCGAGGGCAATTAAATAAGCTTGAAGCTTCCATCGCAATCAAACTCAAATAAATTAGTATAAACTAAACTGAGGTCCCATCTCCATATGATCTCAATTGTTGGTGGGATGCACAAACACACACTCTATAATTTTAAGAGAAAATAAAGAATATTGTTAAAAGATTGTAAACATAGATTATGGATGAAAGTAAGAACCACCTCATTAACTTAAGGCACTTCTTATGAGTACCCACAATGTATATATTTAAGCAAAAAAATACAGAACATATTGTTTATGCATGTGAACCCCACTTTTTTCAATATAAAGTGTCATTTGTATGGGTGTTCATAACACAGACTTGTTAAAGCGATGTAACACACGGATCAGCCTGCGTACCTTCTAATTCAGACTACAGTCTTCCCTTTATACATAACAAAACTGTAGGATAATGAGCATCCATAAAGTTCACCTTTAATAAGCATCCATAAAGTGCACCACAAAGACTGAGCAGAAGTGCAGGCTGATTCGAGTCTTCACTGAGTGCATATGTCTAACCCTTGCCCTGCTGAGCCAGACCATACCTGTTTCAAACAGTGTAGATACAGATCAATTGGTTTCTGAAGAAGATGACTATCATTGATTCATTATCTACACTAATTGAGATTCAGTTCATGAATTTGCAGGAATTTCAAGTAATCTGATTGGTTGAAAGTCAGAAATGGGCGTGGCTAAATTAATTTATTCAGCAGGACAAGGGTAAAAGACACATTTCACTTAGCAAGGTTTATACAATTTATATATGATTGGATTTATAGCTGATTTACAATGCATACTTAGTAATCTAGTATAAATAGACAGGCAAACTTTAATGGATCAAACAGCTGTGTGACCATAAAAATATGTTTGAGACAGGGTTACAGAGATAGTTCGAGCCACTGAGGGTTAACTCTTATCATGCTGTTCACGACAACCCCTATCTTTGAAAACAGTGTAGATCCAGATCAGATGGCTTCTGAAGATCTCAGGATCTTCACTGTTTGACATTCAATTTATGAATTTGTAGCAAAAAATTACATGAAGTAATTTGATTGGTTGATAGACAGAAATGGGTGTGGCTTAAATGAATATTCAGCAAGAGAAGGGTTAATCATATCATCAGGTCAGGAGACGCAATGGGGATATTGTAGGGAAATCATTTTGATCGTCTTATGTTGTCTGTAGTCATTAACCCTTCTCTTGCTGAATATTCAGATTAGCCACACCCATTTCTGACTTTGAACCAATCAGATTACTTCATGTAATTTATTCTTACAAATCCATAAACTTCATGTCAAACAGTGTAGATCCTGATCAGATGGCTTCTTCAGAAGCCATCTGATCTGGATCTACACTGTTTCCAAAGATAGGGGTTGTCGGGAACAGCAAGATAAGAGTTAAAATCACCTCAATTAGGTTATTCTAATGAGTACACACAACATATATTTTCTTGAAAAAGTCAGGAATGTCTCCAAAAATTATCCATAAATACTGTATATTTCTCCCAGTTAGCACCCCTGCTCCTATGTGGAGCGCAGTGGTGCATTGGTAAAGCATCGGATTTGAGATTGAGAGGTAGCCGGTTCGATCCCTGCAAGCGCCAAGTGTTGTTTCCTTGAGCAAGAGACTTTATCCACATTGCTTAGTACTGGTTTCTTCCCAGGAAAAGAGGGCCACATGGAAGATTATTACTTGTCCTAAATGTGTTACCCTCTATAAATAAGGTCAATTATTATTATTATAAGCGCCCCATCACTGTTCTTCCAAGAACAAAATAATAAGCACCCATTCTGCTGTCGGAAGACCAAAAATATTTTGGATACCTAAAGTAAAGAATCCAGCCTTTCAATCGTCGCCATATCTGCGCTAAATAGTATCATGGAAGGTATTTCTAAACCCCTTGTTATCACAGAGTGTCTGTGTTGACCACTTGGTATTTTAAATGTCATGATTACACCATATATTCTAATGGAAAACTACCACATGTATGGGTTTAAAAACTCTCTGTTTTGATAAGATTTTTGTCTCTAATAAGTGCCCCCTCCTTTTCCATTTTTTTAAGTGCCCAGGGTACTTAATGGGAGGAATACGGTATATGATATCTGGATCTCAAGAATGAGTAAAAATCAGTTATGGTAAGTAAGTCGTCCATATGTTTGAGTCAATTATGTCTAAATGTACAATAAACCTCTATTAAGACAACCTTTGGGACTGTTCAAAAGTGGTCTTTAAGACCCTTCTGAACAATTCAGAAGGTGGTCTCTGACCAGATGACACTGTGTGCAGAAAACACAAAGAGAGAATAACTGAAACTTTCTAAATAAGCTTTTAAAGCAGAATTAGTCTCATTTTTTGGTGGTCTAAATAGTAGAATTTTACTGTATACATGACTGTATGTACATGGGAAAGGTATATTTTCCTGAAAAATGTCTATGGTAATACATACCTTGATTGCACTTGACTACCTCCCCACCCCACAAGAAGTATATGCAATCATTAAGGCCAGCATCAAAAAGGAATGGGCGCGCATTTGGCAGGGACAACACGGCTTTAGACACTCGATCTGTCAGTCCTTGACCCCGAAATTGGTACAATATAGCGACAGCCGAAAGCTCGATCGCATATATACACGACTAAGACTCGGGGTCAACGGACTAAATGCACACAACATCTTCTATAGCGAGGCCGATCCATTATGCGAGCACTGTGGCGGGGTGGAGTGTGTTCAACACTACCTCGCAGAGTGCCCGGCACACGGCCCCGCCAGAAGTGAACTAAAGGGAGAACTTACAACATTAGGATACCAAGGGGAGATAAACGCGGTTTCTCTGCTCAATCTAAATTCACAGGAAATGAGGGACGCGGTCTTCAAATTCTTTGAGAAAACAAACTACCTGGACAAAATATAGGGGAAAACTAAGGGCGCAGACTAAATTTAATCGCATTGTACCGTAAAACACACCCCGTACGATACAAGAATACATACTTTAAATCAAAATCTCTAGAGACCCGAGTTCAGAACAGTAAAAATAAATATTCGAACCGCACCTTAGACGCTACCAACCAAAAAGGGCTGTAGTGATCAAAGGGCGGCCGTCTCACAGCAAAAAGGGGAACAAAGTCAACGATAGGCGCTGTGGTTGCGGCCTCGGCTTTGCACTTAGGAGTGCCTATCGGTGACGGCGATCCCTGGATCACTGTGAGAAGACCACAGCAGAACGGGGCATGGACTCACCACAAGGAAAATCCATGGCCCCGACCCACCCTCCAGAGGGGTTGTGGCAAGCGAGAAGTTAAGACAAGGTGTAGCGTTGTGGTTGCGGCCCACTGGCTTTGCACTTATGAACACTGCACCAAAGCCCTAGCTGATCGGGAGCCACACAGCCCGAAAGAGGACCACACGAAAGCACGCCGGGACTGGGCATGGACCCACCACAAGGAAAATCCGTCGCCCAGCCCCTCCTGAGGGGGTGAGGCAAACGGGAAGTCAGAACGAGACCTAGTGTTGTGGTTGCGGTCCTTGGACTTTGCACTTAGGAGCGTTGTGTCAAAAGCCTGGCTGATCAACAGCCACACAACCCAAAGGAGAACGGCACAACAGCACACTAGCAAACAAAGCCTCTCCTTCAGGAACGCATATAGAAAAGTGGGACAGAAATAAGAAACAAGACGCCTTATCACATCTTTTTCTTTCTTTTTTCGCAACTTTCGCTTTCGAATAAAGGATGTCGTTATAAGGTTACCCAAACGGAATGACCTGGGGGCCCTCAAAAGGGCCTTTTGCATACCACCACGACTGAAAAACCGCATCTCGCCTGGTATATCATACAGCCCTCCGTACTGCCCTTGTCGCATAACATCACCAAAAACAGCAAATTGCGCCATGACCGTAATAAAGACAGACGGTCAAGATGGCCACATATCAATACAGACAAGGGCAATTAACTAACTAACTAGGGCATGACTTAGCGCGACCTGAAGGAAGGCTTTTAATGCACACAACCACCCACGCGAAACTAAAACAACATACAACCACACTAGATAGGTAGATATAGCGATAGTTGTAGGATAGGAATACAGTAGAGAGGATAGTATAGAAAAGAGAGATCAAAAACCTGGAGTTAGAAGAAGAAGAAGATTTTCTTAAAAAGAGATTTCAAACATTTTTATTGTGTAAATATGAAACATTAAAAACAAGATCGCATAGGAGCGCTCGACTGCGCATGTGCGCAGGCGGATGCCTGTATGCGACCTACATGATTATATAACAATTTGCACTAACCACTTTGACTGAAGAGATTGGCAAATGTTGTCTCGGGTCCCCAAACGGCTCGGCAAGAATACTTTTTTTCTTTTCTCTACTTTGATGCCTTCCTACACGTAGGATGCGATAGTGATATGCAAACATGGCGACACAAAATGACTCTCCTATGGTCCCACAGAATACGACATCCTGCGTCGAGGAGGGCATCACTTTTTCTAAACTTCAAACGAAAAAGCATAAAAGGGGATTGACCTACTTTCCACATCCTCTGCGATAGAGGTCACCCACTAACTAAAATAAATACGAATTTGGGCCCGAGACGGCGGAAGCCAACACACCATGTTACTATGTTATATGTTGTATGTACAGAATAAACAAAAACAAAACACAAATATAATCTTCAAGCACAACCTTGCAGGTACAAAAATTGTCCTTCCTAGCAACTGTTGTCTCGGGCCTCCAAATGGCTAGGCAGGAATACACTTTCCTCCTATGGTGCCTTCCTTCACATAGGATGCTAAATGATATGCAAACATGGCGACTGACCCACTTATGGTCCCGCAGAGTGCGACATCCTACCTCGAGGAAGGCATCACTTTTTCTTAACTTAAAACGGCAAATGCATAAAAAGGGATTGACCTACTTTGCACATCCTCCGCGATAGAAGTCACTCACTAACAAAATAGATACGAATTCAAGCCCGAGACCGCGTAGGCCGGCACTTCATGTTACTATGTTACATATTGTATGTACAGATAAACAAAAAAAAAAAATAAATAAAAAATATAAACCACTAGCACAATCTTGCAGGTACAAAAACTGTCACCCCCAGCAACTGTGAGCGGGTGGGCTTGCCCTAAAACGGACAACACCACCTTTAAGGCACAAGAAAAACAAACAAAACAGGTCTGTGGTGGGGTAAGCACATCCGCCTGCATATATATACTTAAAAAATAGACCACTCAACAAGCTGGGGAAACAGACCAAACAATGTAAAAATGTACATACGTTACATAAATATACAAAAATCAAATAAAAAACAAAAATACCAATATCAAAATTGACCCTTTCCTGCTCTGACATGGTTCGGCATATTGACAAGCAAAAAATTATAACGTCGAGTAGAAGACAAAATGGACCGACTGCAGCAGACTTACGATAGACACGGACGGACGGGGCTGGAGCCGAGCGATGGTCTCCCTGTTCACCGGCAACGTGGAATGGGGATACCACCGAACGGCTACGGTGTAGTGCCAGAATGGATTCGTTCCCTGGGACCCCACCAGCTGACGACCCGTGACACGGGGAAACTGGAAACAACAACAACAACTTACCTTGATTGTAGTAGTATTCCTATTCTCATACTTGCACTGGCAAAGAGCGCAATTATTGGTGTTATTCTTCACGACAAATTCGCATTTACTGAAAAAGAATTTAACTAATTCAAATACCAACCTATTCAATTATTTTGACAGCTGAAGGTGCAGAGGATAATGAAGCTAAGTTTTCCTCTTTGGTGAGAGCTAGGGACTAACTTCCCATATCACAGGCTCTGATCTATGAATGTCATCTGACGTGCCACTAGTAACAATTCTGATTCTGAATCTATCTCCACTAGTAACAATTCTGATTCTGAATCTATCTCATTAGTGGCCTGGGAACCTTTGGCTCTAGTGAGTGAAAAAATGTCTGAATACTGTAACATAGTTATGACAATTTTTTAAGGTAAAAACACATATTATTCTAAAACAGCATGCCTATTTATGCATGCAATAAATCACTGTGAAGAAGTGTGTGATGTGAAAACCTGTCGTTTTATGTAAGTTTTTTAATTCTTTGATGTAAGACAGTGAGGCAGTTCGATCACGAACCATGGTTAACCAATGGTTAACCAAAGTGTGAACGAACTCAGTCTGGTTGAGTAGTGGGAAAGTCTTGACGTCACTCTGGTCCAACCAGACCAAAAGAGTTGGTTTCTATGGTAAACAGTGTACAAGATGGCGCCCAAAAGTAAGAAAATCTGTTGGCCCAAGGTAAAAATACACATTTTATGTGTTGTTAAAGCATGTTTATTTGTAAAAAGATGTAAAATATGCACAGTATGAAAGGTAGAATCAGCACTGCTATTTCTACAGTGTTCAAAATAGTGATCTACCCCGTCGTCCAAAAATTCCAACTGTGACATGGGGGCCGTCATGTTTGTGTACCAAAGATCCACCAGAGGTCGTTAAATCACATCGGTTAAAAAACATGTGCAGTTTGACTTCCTGTACCATAGTACTGTCGATTATCAAACTGGCTCAACATAACGTCATTTTCTTACAACAAAAACTTTACAGTTTAAACAATGTCGAAAATGCATGTAATACATTCAGAAGTGTTGGTAGGATTTCTGGTAACAATGGCAAGAGTTTGGGAGAATATAGAGGAAACAACAAAACTAGTGCTGATTTTTAGTGTGTTAGAATCAAAATAGATCAGTTCTAAGTTCTAATGTATGAATATTATTGAGTAATAAATCAGAGCTTGTCGGTCAGTTGTAAGTAGAGAAATCACTTGCACTCAGCACTTGTGGTTTGCTCTTACTACACTATAGAGGTGGCCCCCACCCATTGGGGCTTGAAGAAATAGATGGGTTGCATGATGCTTCCACGCAGAGCTGAAACCGACCGCACTCGAGTACAGATAAACAGCTAGATGATCTAAGCCTACTCAGTCAAAGCGGTGTGAGTCGGACCATCCATTTTTGTAAACCCTATTGGTTTCTATGGGCGACAGGGCTTGAGATGTCATTTCACCTTGATGTTGGGTAAAAGTCCCACAAAATTGGAAGCAACATCTCCAAAATGACCTATACAGTGTTGATGGGGATGTTAAACCTGAAATCAAACAAACAAAAACAAATACTATTAAGGCCTCCACAAAATATTAATCACAATTATAATAATATTAATAACATAAAAAGAAACATTTAAAAATAAAGACATTATTTGAAAAGGCTAACACAGTTAGTGGAGAACTTTTTCTCAATAAATGTATACAAACAACCTTTATGAATATGATGGTTAATTTAACCCCTTCAACTCAGAGTTTCTGAGGTGAACTTTTTGTATTTGGCCTAAAATTTGCAAAACATCCCTTATCATACAATAACAGTGTCCAAAAGGTACAATGTGCAGACAGTCCTACAATCAGACACTACAGCAGCAGTGTGTGTTTGCTCCAGTTTGTGTATCCCAATATGTCATAGGATATAGGATTTTAGTGTACATGTACAAGTGAATTCATAGAAACTGATAAGGTTGGTATTTGGTGACAACTAAAAGATGATTTTTGTGAATTCTCCATAAATATCTTTGTGTCAGCAAGGCATAATAAAAAGATGATTTCTAATAAATCATCACAAAAAGACAGAACAAACAATCAACAGCGGTAAGATTAACTTTATTTGATTCTAGTCTACGCGTTTCGGTCACACAGTGACCTTCATCAGGACAAAGATAAATATGATTTCCTGCGAGTGAAGTAGTGGAAAACGGTAAGGTATTGTCACGTGATTTAACTGTTACAAAAATAGAATAAGTTGTCAAGGTAATTATATGAATGGTATTTATAAAGTGTAGTTGTAAGTTAGAAGGTTAGATGATTTTTGTGAATTCTTCATAAGTATCTATGTGTCAGCAAGGCAGTTAAAATGAATACCCGCAACAAATGATAACCTATGTTAATATGGAGAAATAAGGGTAATAATCCTTCAATTATCACCAAATACCAACCTTATCTATTGATATCAGGAATGTTAACCCATAAAATGCTAATCACGACAATTGTCATCTGCTTTGTCATCTGCCGGTTATTTATAAAGTTATTTTTGCAAACAGTGTGGACCCAGATCAGACTGCTTCTCTAGGAGCAGTCTGATCTGGGCCCACACTGTGTGCTTGTATGAAAAAACATTTCTAAAAAGTTTGCAAGCAGATTCAGCAGAAGACATTTTCAGATGTAGTTTTTCTCAGTGTCTTAAGGGTTAAATCTTCCGCTGTACCATACATGTCAATGGCTTCCTTTTTGTTTGATTTGATACTTAATACTATTTAGGTCTTTTTGGAGAGGTTGCTTCCAATTTTGGGAGACTTTTAGTCTTTACCCGACAGTGAGATAACATTACAAAGCCCTGCCGCCCAATGAAACCAATATGCATGGACCATCTGATTCACACCACTTTGCCTGGGCAGGCTTAGTCCCTATAAGCGGTTTACAATTACTCATGCACGGTCGGTTTCAGCTCTGCTTGGAAGCACAATGCAGCCCAGTCTACTTTCCCCGTGCCCCGATGGCAGGGGACCCACATGTGAATGGTACATGTAATTATGTTTATTTGTATGTTTCACACTCACCACCGGTTAGGATCTGCATTATTGCTTATAAACACTGTCCTATCAGGTACTGTAGAATTAGCATCTTTCTTAAACTTAGGACACACACACTTACATCTGGCATCTTCAAAACTAGTTTTTGAAGCATATGTTGGTATCTGAAATGAAAAGTAGCAACCAATTATGCATACATGTATCAAAGCCTGCAAAGTGTGCATGAGAAAAGCAATGAACCAGACCAGCCCATCCATCCAGCCACATACAGTGTTCACAAAAGTCAATCAGATCGTCAGACATGTACAATCATTGGTCAGAGAAAAAAATTCTACATAAGGCTGGTGTGTCCATTAGCCCTTAAAACTCCACCTTAAAATCTACATCTGAAAATGTCGTCTGCTGAATCTTCTTGCAAACTTTTTAAAAATATTTTTGCATACAGGCAAACAGTGTAACCCAGATCAGAAGCAGTCTGATCTGGGTCCACACTGTTTGCAAAAATGAGTTTTAAAGTATCCGCCAGAAGACAAAGCAATTGTGGTGATTGGCATTTATGGGTTAAAACTCTCTGGCCAAAGATTATGAGCAAGAATCAGATATAACTGTAATCGACCAGTCAGAATATTGTTTTCAAAGTGTTAATAACTTCACAGTGCTGGTTATCTGCAGTATGAAGTAATACATATTGGTCATGCTGACTTAACTGTTACAAGAGCGGGAACCATTATAGCATGCACATGTTTTCATGGAAGTTCAGCCAGTTGGAAAAGAAATTACAGGATACCATCATTTTCATTTCATTCCTGTTTGGTTTATCGCTGCAAATTAGATAAACAAAACACAGAAAGACTAGTCACTACCAATAATGTGAACGCCTGACCAGTATCAGCAATTCAGCATGGTCTGTCAGCAAGTGTAATGGGAAGGGGCGAACTCGTGACTACAGTGTAATCTTAACCCTTATCTTGCTGTTCACAACAACCTCTATCTTTGCAAACAGTGTAGATCCAGATGAGATGGCTGATCAGGAGCCGCACTGTTTGGCATTCAGTTTATGAATTTGTAGTAATAAATTACATCAAGAAATTTGATTGGTTGATAGACAGAAATGGGTCTGGCTTAAATGAATATTCAGCAAGATAAGGGTTAAACAGAAATGCCTGAGCAAATAGTGTAGCACCTGTCCTGATTCTACATCTACATTGTACG
This sequence comes from Lucinisca nassula, assembly GCA_963580285.1. Taxonomy (NCBI): domain Eukaryota; kingdom Metazoa; phylum Mollusca; class Bivalvia; order Lucinida; family Lucinidae; genus Lucinisca; species Lucinisca nassula. Next base: position 27,819,774 of record OY757013.1, on the reverse strand, counting down.
TTGAAGCAGAACAGTCCCTTCTGGCTGTTACTTAACAGTCTGACTTCATATGGTATTGCAAGAAGGACAAAACAAGATAGAATTAACCCATAGTATACTAGTGGATTATTCCACTGCTATATGCTGGACAAGTCCATTTGTCATATAACGGGTGGCAAGCCTATTTTATTGTACTTATTCCATTTTTGACGGCAAATTCTGTAAGCAAATAGTGTAGGTCCTGATCAGATGCCGCATTCTGTCGGAATTCCCAGTTTATTTCCCGGCGTGTGCAGTATTCTAATATCAATGCTGGGAACCGCTGCGAAAGGTTGTGTTGAAAAGATTTTTGACGACTGTCAAACAATTTAAAATCATTTTATTTTTAAGAAATAAATAAGATAGAGGAAAGAGATTAGTATTGTTGTAAAGGTAAATGAATGCAGGACAAACGGATGTTAGGTAGATACAGTCCGGATTTTTTACTTTGGCAGTGTTGGGATAGTTTGTCTTGGACTGGTCGAATTTGGGTCTGGCGAAGTTTTCCATCTTTCCATAAAAGGGCTATATAGCCACCACAACTACCACAACTACTTTTATAACCTTTCTAGAGGTTCCGGTTCATTTCGGCCCATAACAATTTTGGCCCATAAATGATTCCAAGGCTGTTGTAGTGTTCAATTATCAGCCAAATTTAAAAAAAATGAATGATATAGTTAATTAACTGTATGATAAAATTCATGTATATACAATTTATTTTACCCCCTTTCACCGCTCGGGATCTGTATCATTATTTCCAATACTTACCTCCCTCAGATGTGAGTTTTCTTGCAATGCAAGCTTTTGTAATGGAAGATAAAAAATAAAATAAAAATGGAAATAAAAATAATATAAATGAGGGTATGTTTATTTAGAAAAAAAAAGTATATTTATGAACTTGGAAATTGTACTACTGGGGTCATTGTTTATTTGTTTATATTGTTTGCACATGTCCCTATGCAAAATGATCAATAATCACTTTACGTTGTTACCTTTATTGACATGTGCCTTAAAGTAACAAACAAAACGATTATCATATTACTCAAAACCTCAGTTTTTATTAGGGCACGTGCCAATCACCCATAAGTTTATGTCTCTAACACGTGTCTTTGTTTCATCTGATGAATGTTATTGGGCAGGGGCACATCGATAGCTATATGTTGGCCTAGCGCCGGCGCCCAACAAAGACTCTCATCAGCCTGTGCAATGTGCATCCGCGCATTCTGATTTGTGTGTAAATATGAATCATAAAGTAGCCAAAGCTTCCTCATGCCTCCAGCGATCATGGCCATAATGTGTGGTTGAGCAAATCCAGCTGTGTATGCTGGGCTCGTGATGTAGCCAAAGCTTCATTACACCTACAGCGATCATGACCATACTGTGCGTCTGAGCAAGCTGATCTGTGTATGCTGGGCGAATTGCAGAAATTGCTGGGCCCTTGCTCACTTTAATTTACTTTGTGCTACAATCGGCAAAATGTTCAAGCGGCTTCCTCGGGACCCGGCAAATGTTAATGCTCGATAACCTATGGGTGATTCCTGGTTAAGGGCGGTATTATTTTCTCGGGCTTGTTAACATGATGTGATTTTTTTATCATATGAAGATATTAATTTCTCAAACTGAACATATATATGTTTCTTTTTATCCCATTTTCGACATACATGCTACTGATTTAATTGGCCGTGCAAGCAAATCAATTATATGCAAACATAGTAATTATGCCATCATTAAAATTGTGGATCGAAATCGCTATGGGCCGATTTTGTATGGGCCGATTTTGTCATGGGCTGATTTTGTTATGGGCCAAAATGTCCAGGGACCCTTTCTAGACATGATGAAGCTTTCTGAACATGTTAGCCAAGTCTATCTATTGAATCAAAGTACTGAGGAAAATTGATTTATGAGGAATAATTATTATATAACAATGTTAGTCGATCGTAGATCAAGCAGTTATCTAGATAATATGTTGAAAAAATCTGGAGACTAACTTCCCATATCACAGGTCCTGGTGTATGAATGTCATTTGACGTGACACCAGTAACAATTCTGATTTGACAAGGTCCCGGAGGGTTAAAAAAATCGACAAAGAAAAAAATGAGTCATCAATTGTTTTGAGTTTAACGATAGGTCAACCCTAGTGGATCATTTTTTCTCTTCTCCAAGAGAAAGGGGGAAAAGAGACAGTAGAGGAGATGATTTGTTTGTTTGATTGATTTGAGGTTTAACGTCCCCGTCGACACTGTAAAGGTCCTTTTGGAGACTTTGCTTCCAATTTTATGGGACTTTTACCCAACATTGAGATGAAATGACATCTCAAGCCCTACCGCCCATTGAAATCAATAGGGTTTATAAGCATGGGCAGGCCGACTCTCACCGCTTTGCCTGGAAAGGCTTAGTTCCTCTAAGCAGTTTACCAGTACTCGTGTGCGGGTCAGTTTCAGCTCTGCGTGGAAGCATCATGCAGCCCGTATATTTCTTCAAGCCCCGATGGGCGGGTGCCGTTGCAGAGGAGATGAAAGTGAGGAACAGAGGAGAAAGAGGAAAATGAATGGAAGTGTAGAAACAGAAGAAATAACAATGCTCCCCCACTCTACCGTTACCTGCTGCAAGGACAGCAGGTGTTGCCCAACTGTAAGTCAATATCAACTGGACTACCCAGTGACATAATACACATCGCCATTGCCTCACTCAACTACCCCCACGAAGAAAACACGGACGAAAGAAAGATAAACCTGTCTGCCAAATTCTTCATGGTCAAACCATAAATTTCTAAATTAGCTCAGTACATATCTGGATGCTAATAATCTTACAGAGAAGGCAGACACATGATGTCTTAGCAACGTCGCATCAACACGTGACGATGCACGTATACGTACGTTGTGCAGCTGCTTGGAGCTTTGTTCCTTCGGGCGTCGGGACATAAAAAGAAGAATAACTTGACAAAAAGATAATTTTTAAACTATTTCATTTAGACAGTATAACTCTGATCAGACGCCGCGTTTACCCAAGGCGAATTAAAATATGTTTATTCCAACCTGTATGGGGTCCTAAAAGCATTAACCCATAAATGCCAATTGTTTCAATACTGGAACATTTGGAAATAGAGGCAACAGAATGTTGTGTCTGATCGGTGTCTTCACTATTTTATAAAGTACGGAACTTGATTTAAAGCTCACAGCTCAGCCCCCGCCCATAGGGGCTTGAAGAAATATATGGGCTGCATGATGCTTCCACGCAGAGCTGAATCAAGCCCGCACACTAGTACTGGTAAACTGCTTAGAGGATCTAAGCCTGTCCAGGAACCGCGGTGCGAGGCGGACCGTCCATGCTAATAAACCCTATTGGTTTCATTGGGCGACAGGGCTTGAGATGTAATTTCATCTCACTGTCGGGTAAAAGTCCCACAAAATTGAAAGCAACGTCTCCAAAATGACCTTTACAGTGTTGACGGGGACGTTAAACCTCATATCAAACAAAAGCTCACAGCTTACAACACGTGTTTTGTAATTAGAGCTCTTGAAAGCAGGCGAAATGTAGGTCAGTGAAGGGTTGTTCAGTTGGTCACTGATAAGCTAACCCTTTTAGACCGGTGCAGACGACAAGGAAGAAATACACTGAATCTATGCAAACATTGTAGATCCTGATAAGACGGCACGAGCTAGAACGTCTCGACAGAATCTACATGTACACTGTTTGTCATCATAACAGTGAACTAATCAGAAATTCCTTTCTATAAGAATATATTAAAGCAAGAAGAGACCTTTTTAGAAACTCAGGAATGAAAGAGTAAAACATAAATATCATCGGAAAGCGTGTAGGAAAATATTTTCTTTGCAGAATTCGTATTTCTGTGCCAGTTTATATTCAATCTGTATAAAGTCTCGAAAACTGAAATATTTTAAAAGACGTTCCATGCCTGCAAAATTAATTTTCAAGAGTTCCTTTGGACTATTTTATGCAGCGAACGAACAGGGGAAGTGGAATAACGCGGTCCAGTACCGGAAGTAGAAATGTAGTGACATAGAAACTTGATTTTAAAAATCAACTTTCAAAAACTGTGCAAAAATCGAACTTCCATAAAAATTATCCTGGACTTCATTCTCGAGGAGAAAACAAGACGCCAAGTTGATTCAGTTATGATCTTCAGCGATAGTCAGACCTCTGTAGGAATCTTGCAACTTGGCTGGGAGAACAAGACATATAAAAAGACCAGCTCTGACATCCTACAAATTATGAGACCAACAACAGAGTGGCACAGAGGTAAAGATACAGTGGCCGCTGGCCCAGGTCATGAGGAGATAGCTGGTAATGAAACAGCTGACAAATTAGCCAAGGAGGCAGCTATAGAGGCAGAGGACATGCCTGAAGACAATGGAAAGACAAGCCAGGCAGAAATACAGCAAGGAGCCAGGGAAGCGGTAACTACAAAGTGGCAACGTAGATGGAAAATATCAGAAAAAGGGAGAACACTGTATCAACTAAAACCACTAGTTAAGCTAAAGAAAATCAGCTTCAAGACACAAAAAAATCAGAGAGCTTTACTACAGTTGCAGAATGGATACAGTCAACTAAAGGAATACAGACACAAGATAGGGGTAGCAGACAATCAATTCTGCGAGTGTGGTGATATTGAAGATGTTCACCATTATTTACTTCACTGCCCAAAATATGAAGGACCAAGGGAGATAATGAAACAAAAACTGCTCCTGAAATACGGCCTTAGGTACTTGACAGTTGAGCAGTTCTTGGAAGAGAAAGAGGATGAAGAAGAAACCAAATACATACAAGAAGAAATCCTAAACATACTTGACAACTACATTGACTCAACAAAAAGATTTTAAATGATAATGCTAAAAAAAAAAAAAGTAAAGTTAAGAAAATAAAACTAACTTCTGAACTTCACAAATGCGTCTAACAATGTACCCAGAGATTATATAATTAGATGACGCTTATGAAGACAAAGACAATACCTAAGAGTTACCACGGCGGAATGGCTATGAACCAAACCAAACCATTCCAAGAGGTCAGTTCTGCTCATGATCACTCACCTGAGTCCAGGCCCCAAGTATCTGTGGAAACGACCCACCAGTCTGGTCAAAAAGACCTACCCTCAAAAGTGGGCCGAAACGACTTGGGCAGAAACGAACCACGACCGATTGAGATTCCAGTTGCCAATATTTGTCCTGCGCATTTTGCCCTGCTGGATAACCTGTTAGAATGACTTCACTTCCCGCAATATTGACAATATCTTAATTGCAAATAGAATGTCAATTAAGAAGCAAATTAGCGTGGATTACCAACCAGAAGACAACATTTAATGAAAAGGTATGCATGTCAATGTGTTTTAGAAAAATAACTGGTCATAGAAACAGACCCTAATCTAGTTATTTATCTAAATGGTGTATGAATGTCATTTGATGTATCTTCAGTAACAATTCTGATTCTAAATGTCCCTATCTATCTACTGATACTGCGTCGGTCACTTTTGACCATTACCGCAAGGTCATGTATGAAACACCCTTCCCGATCCGAAAATCCCTGATCCAAAATTTTCTATTTGCCCGAATTCATTAATTAAAATATATTTTAAACACTTTTTGTGTTTATTTTATTACTTTTCAGTATTTTAATCATTATTTATGTATATTTTGTTTAAAAAAGTCCAATTTGTGATTTTAGCCTAAATTATTCCTATCTCAGAAGTATGAAAGACCCTGCCGATTTTTCGTAAAAATATTGTATTCTTCCGCCTCTAATTAAAACAAGAGGCTCAATGAGCCTAAACCGCTCACCTGAGGAACTTAAGTTTTAACAATTCACAGACTTGACTACTAAATCTGCTAATAGAATCCAGCCCATTGACCCTTACAGGATATAAGTCATGATTATTGCATTGCATTCCAAGTTTGAGACTTCTAGCTTCTATAGTTCCTGAGAAATCTTTGACGAAAATTTAACATTGGTCAAAATGGAGAGAAAGAAGAATGAAAGAACAGATGAACAAATAAGCTGAGAAAGCCCAATGTCTCTTACACAAAATAAGTCATCATTATTCTTAGGAGTGTAATGATGCATCGGACTATCGATGTATTGCGATAGGCACTGGGCCGATGGTACTGCATCGATGGTAAAGTTAAACATCGATGACTATCGCCGATAGTGTTTTGAACTATCGATAGTTTCGATAGTTCTCTATATCTCAAGTTTTTTTTCCAGATAATTCCCGAAGTTGTTTTCATTTTTGTACCCGGTAAAGCGTCAAACTGTATATTTTCATAATTATAATGCAAAAATATACCGTATCAGTGGGGGTCAACGGCTGCTTGTCGCGAGATAAAGGGGCAATAAAATTTCAACCGAATCGCGATTTGGCGGTAGCCTACAGATACAGGGTGTTTATGCATCATATTTGTTATGCATTATCCCCTTTACACCCAATGTCAGCACGCTGAAAATTCCTTCATTGAACGGGTAAATTTTCAGCTTTCTGAAGCACATTTTAACAGTAAACACTTTGATGTTAATTCCTTGGAAATAATTGACACGGATGACCACGCATATTTTGATTACGCTAATCTGCAAGCTGTCTGTAAGCCAGTGATAAGAAAAGCGATGATTAATTAATGCGTGTTTACACAACGGTATTCCTTGTCAAAGGATGCCGCCCACATAAGCACGTGAAGCATGGGAAGTCTGCACATGTCACTACCGCTTCGAACGGTGCAAAAAAATTGTTCTGGTTGATGTTTTAGAGGATTCTTATTTTGTCAATAGCAGACATCAAATGAAATGAAATGCGTGTCGTCTTGCAAAGAACGTTAATAATTTGAGAATCCAGACATGTTTATAAAGCCGGGGAATTAATTTTAAATCTTGGACACAGTTTATTAAAAATATATGCACATGGAAATACCGCACTAGAAAACAATTACAACTCCAACCCCATTATAACACAGAACTCTGGCCGGTCCAACAAACGGACCTTGTTAGTTAATCGAGTCGTGTTATAAACGCCGACTGTGTTTGTCACGGACCAGTCTATTCTACTATCACACTGTAAACGCAAGCCTCCGGTGCTATCGAAAAATCTATATAATGTTCCGCATGACAAGGTGTGAAAATAAGGTCAAGTTATGTATCTAATTTGCGTTTATCCCTTAATCATAAAATATAATCCACAATCAATGTGAGAAGGATTTAATCTCTCCTAAGACGATTAGCTATATGATATATATAAAGGTTTATGTATGTGTAATAAAAACGGACTATTCTACTGTCTCGTGAATGGTTATGTTTTGGCACCAAAAAGCAGACCCTTGGCGGCAAAAGTCGAACGCTTTAGTTTGTCTTTACACATCTGTATGCTGTTGTTGGTGATTGACACGGAGCTTCCGGGGATAAGTCGAGAGTTGTTTCCGGGAGCAAGGCGCAGTTTTCTATCCACCTCTATTCACAACCGTTTATCTATCGAGAAAAATTTTTTACTGGTTCCAACAACGTTTTTTTTCATGAAAGAAATATGCCCCAATAAAATAAAACAATGACATCAAACACATGTGAGTTGATGGGGTCGGATGACATCATTTACCGATCGCTAGCCCCCCCCCCCCCCCCCCCCAAAAAAAAAAAAAAAAAAAAAACAACAAAAAAAAAAAAAAACGGTAGCGGTGGTTTGTGGACGGTGGATTTTATGGCGATTTGGATGGCGGAATATTTTGATGTTTGCCTTTTGGATGGATGTGTCGTCTTGTGGCTAGATCCTTAAATTATAAATTATGCTGCAATCTTTATTCTCTTTTCTCGCTAAGCTGACAAGTTTGATCTTTTGAGTATATCGGCTGCAGCTCGTATTAATAACGCGAGTCAAGCTAAATGGGTCATTCCACGGTACTGGTGAATTTTAGGGGTACCCCAGTAAAATCATTATTTTTAACCGTATACATTAAGAACATACTGAGAAGGTTTTCTGATGTCATAAAGACACATTGGAGAGATAAAAAAAGATAAAATATGTAGATTGTCATAAATGAGAAAAGAAAAAAATGAATTAATTTAACCAAAATAACCCGATTTTTTGCTTTGAATTTGTGACATTGCAATGGTGCCCTCATTTGATTGCCCACTGTAATGGAATATGCCATAGCTGTAGAAAATCGTCCATGTAATGAAGAGTTAATACATTAAGAAAGGTTTTTATGTCAAAATATTCAGTAAACACCTCACAGACACTGAAAAATTGACTTTGTAAAATATACATTGTGCTCGTTACTATCGTGTCCCATAGTTGTTCATGAAATATTGATTTATATTAACGCACCATCGTTCATTACACAAATATCACACGGATGTATTTCCTCTTTGACAATTAGCCTACTGTTTGCACGAAACTGAGTCAGCCTGAGGCTAGTTTGATTATCCTATTTATGGAAAAATATCCGTGTACCCTTCGTGGTGTCCAATTTGTGACGATCGTTATTATCGATCTACCCAAGTGATAAATTTGTTTATGGGTCGGAATTTGCCGCCAAATAGAGCCATGTGACCTATTTTGTGTTTACACAAAACGCGCTCTGTGGGTTGCAAAAGGAGAATAGTCACAAACAGTAAAAGTCGTGGTGTCCACAGTTATCAGGGAAGGTGACGATCGTATGTATGTCACCGGTTGTTACGATCGAATGCCGGTTTTTGCCAAATTGGAGTTGTAAACACACTTTATCTGCGATCAGATGAAGATATGATAATATGCGTTGTTTTCTTTGGTTATATAATGCATTTTTATCGACGATTATTTTATCACCCACAAAATATGAATACTTTAATGTCCTATGAGACACAATGCTGAAGACGTTCGTTACATTAAGAAGCCAAAAATCCGGTGTCCTATTTGAATATTGACGATCGTATAGATTTTATGATTAATATGGCTTCCGTTTATTTCTTCTCGACTTTATTGGTATCAGACTGATTTAAATGTCTGTTTCTTTACAACAGCTTATTTTTTTATAACATTGTGCGCCCCTTGAATTATTGCTGGACGTGGCCTGGGCAGTCGTCACAGAAGGACACGAAAAGCTGTTTGCTCGTTACAAACAGACACCAAAATACGGTGTCCATCTGTCACTTGTAACGATTGGTAATTCCGATGGTCATATTATAAAATAAGATCATCTTACAATAGCCTACTGCTCATTATATGCTTTTCAGGTATTCAACCTTTTTTTTTTTTTTGAAAGAATCGAGAAAGAATGTCGCTAGAATCACGTTGTAAGCGCCGATGAATAACGATCGTTACAAAATGACAACAAAGCGCATTTTAAGCATTACCGTGGACACTACAAATGCTTTCTCGTTACAAAACCAGGGCCCAAATTAAACATCAAAGGCGTCCCGCGGATTCCCGAAAATTTCTCTGTACGGCCAAAAATCTTTACCGAGACGTATAAACCCGCCCACTTTTAGCGGTTTGTAAAAAGTTTGCTCCGCCTCCTTATCTGAAACAGCTTTCTGTGTTTATTGAGAACTAAGTACGTCCCATTTTCTGCTTGTGCGGTATTATATTGACAGTCAGAATCACGTGCGTCGGCACACCTTTGATCGTCATCGGCGTGTAAAAAACGTGTCGAGGTGATTGCTCGGGTGTTTGCATATAATTAAACAGATTAGTAGTTGAGGATAAACTAATTATCTCATTGCCGATAAGTGTTTTTTAATCGTGTAAACTTGTTACTGTTTAAATTAAAGCGGGTCGTAATTTAGGTGTTTCATTAGAGATGCAAAGTGTGACAATATTTTCAAAGATAGATACGCATTTTTTTCTTGAGTAAATAGCAGGTGTTCACTAGGTGAAATGACGAAAATAATTTATAAAATCGCAAAATGTTGTCGCGATCGCTGTTTGATTTTGGCGCCTGGAAAATGCGTAAAATCGGCGAATGTGACCAGGCCGGTTTGTCAGGGTCCGCGCTGCAGTCTGATCTGTCTGTTTGCCAAAAGCCAAAAAAAAAAAAAAAAATACCGCTGACTCCTCTAAGTCTGCCCCAAATGATCAAAGTTGTACGTGTTTCTGCCTGTTTGTCTGAAGCAGTTCCGAGTGTTTTAATAGAGTACAATGGCAAAAATCTTTTGCAAAAGAATTTTTCTTTTTTTCTTTTTAATCCATATATGACAATGGGCGTCAGGTTTGTTTTATTTGTGTTAAGTTCTACAAACAGTGTAGACAGATCAGACGCTATGTTTTGTGGCGTCTGATCTGGGTCTACACGGAAAATGGACCACTAGGCATATATGGGGATGGGTAATGCGATTGTTTTCTTTACTTTTTATTTATTTATTTTGGGGGGTGGTGGGAAGGGAGTTTTACTTGGAAAGTTGTAAAATTTATACATGCCAAGCAAAAATATTTTTTTTTAGTATGCACTCCTCTGCAGTGTACTGACCGCATGTATGTCACAGTTATGAGTATTTTTAACTTCCTCACAGAGCTTTGCTTGATAGTTTTTAGTTTAACATAACAGCCCAGTCAACACTATTCAAGTCATTTTTGAGCCGGTCAGTTTACCTATCCACACTTTACTAGCCCTCTAAAAGAATATACAGGTGATTAAAAATGCAAACAAGAGATTCATAGATTAAATGATATATATTTCTTCGTCAAAACAATTTTACGATCCGCAAACACCTTCCTTCAAAATTGGGACTTCTTGAATTTTCCAGTGGGACTTCCAGATTTCAAGGGTAGGAAGTCTAGGACTTCCTCAACTTGGGAGTAAATGGAAGCCCTGCAAAACAGAACCAAGAATTCAGTATGAGAAACTGCAACGGAATGACCGCCTTGGGACGGTCAGTAGTAAAGTAGAAGTAAAACAAAGATCAGGAATTGATACAATTAACTTACTCCACCCATAAAAGACACCAAAGGGAAAGAAATACAAACATTAAGCGACCAATAATGACAAAATTACCACACTCCGTTTTAAGCCTTATAGATAACTATGGTCATATAACGGAGGTCAGTCTTTCGATGGTTCTACCTGGATTCTTATCAGTGTTGACTTTAGTTCACTGCATGTTTAACACATTTTATAAGTTACCTCACATATTAAATACATGTATTGTAACGCATTTACCTGATAAAGATATGCTATCTCAGGACCTGTCAGGTTTATCAGGTCAACGTGACGTCGTCAACGTGACGTCGTCAACGTGACGTCATCAACTTGACGTTGCGCTTTAATGACGTTGCTCTTTGATAACAATCAATACCTGTTTATTGATTGCATATTTAAAGAGTGAACAATGCGTGTAACTGATAAATAGAATACCAGATTCGTGTCATTTGATATCAAGTTTATCAGGCTCGGCTTTGAGAACGCATGTAGAATCGCTCGGCAAGCCTCGCGATTCCACAAGCGTTTTCGAAGCCTTGCCTGATAAAATTGATATCAAAAGACACGAACCTGGTATTCTCTATTTATCAGTTACCTCCCATATTAATTACGTTGTAGTGCATTGACCTGATAAAGATAGACTATCTCAGGACATGTGAGGTTTATCAGGTCAACGTGACGTTGTCAACGTGACGTCGTCAACATGACGTAATCAACTGGACGTTGCGCTTTAATGACAATCGATATCTGCTTATTAATTGCATATTTAAAGAGTGTACAATGCATATAACTGATAAATAGAATACCAGGTTCGTGTCATTTGATATCAAGTTTATCAGGCTCGGCTTTGAGAACGCATGTAGAATCGCTCGGCAAGCATCGCGATTCTACAAGCGTTTTCGAAGCCTTACCTGATAAACTTGATATCAAAAGACACGAACCTGGTATTCACTATTTATCAGTTACCTCCCATATTAATTACGTTGTAGTGCATTGACCTGATAAAGATAGGCTATCTCAGGACATGTGAGGTTTATCAGGTCAACGTGACGTTGTCAACGTGACGTCGTCAACATGACGTCATCAACTGGACGTTGCGCTTTAATGACAATCGATATCTGCTTATTAATTGCATATTTAAAGAGTGTACAATGTGTATAACTGATAAATAGAATACCAGGTTCGTGTCATTTGATATCAAGTTTATCAGGCAAACCTCGCGATTCTACATGCGTTCTCAAAGCCTTGCCTGATATACTTGATATCAAAAGACACGAACCTGGTATTCTATATACCTCCCACAAGTGTCATAGAGTGCCGGCTGTTGCAGACGACTTTTAAAAACATTGCAATAAAAGGAAAAATTGCTGCAAACTAGCAATTTCACCTTTTATTGCAGTTTTTGTAATATAAATTTGTAACTGTAAAACTTCCAGTTTTTTAGATTATTTTTTTTGTTTCCTAGCTGCAAGTGACTGACAGCTTTCCCTCATGAAACATCGTTATAAGAGTGTTAAGGATAAGAAGTTGCTATAGAAAAAATATTCAAAATGAAGATAATTGCTATGGTGAGCCACCAGGTCCACTTGCACTGTGGTTTCCTGGCTAACCAGTCACTTATTTGACTGGGGGAATGTTTTCAGAACTAGTAACAGTGTTATTAATCACATAATTTCACATCAATTAATACGCCTGTGAATTATATGATATAATATTAAAACACTGCTGAAAACTTCCCAACCCAATACGAAAAGTGCAAGGATGAGGTTATAAGCAAACATATAAAGTTACTAGCTACTAAAAGCAAAAAAAAAAAATATGCATGCTTACACTAAATCCACATCATCCGCCTACCATGCTGATATGTTACAAGCACCATAGCATACAACAGAGGGTAGTTCATGGGTTAAAGGCACATACTGAGAGATGTACACAAAATTTACTAGAAAACTCGCATTGTGTGGTGCACATTTATTTTGGAGAGCATGCTATGAACTTTCCGTTGGTTAACAGTCATAAATAGCAATAAAACAGCCTCTATGATTGATAGTATCCAAGACTATGGCTTTCCAGTCGGGTTTGCAGTGCAATGTGATCGTCACATGGTGTCCGCCTTTAGTGAAATGATGATGCCAAATAACTCAAAATTACCATTGAAAGTTAAAATATGAAAGTATATAATACAAAATCGATACTTAATTGTATTTTAAAATGAGATTTGTTTCATTTTTCCAATTAAATTATGCTTTCTGTAGGGACACCATGTGACGAGAGTATTTTGGTGTCCTCTGAAACGAGCATCTTGTTCTATAAAAAACGTCTTAAAATTTTGCGATTTTCATGTTAATCATAATCCTATTTCTATAGTTATTTAAACTATAGCTTTATGCAATATTTAAATCAATGCCGATGATCTTTTTTATACAAATAACGTTAGGAATTGAACATAATTAGTAGGATTTGAAAGACAAAATGTCCCATGACTGTTTTTACTTCAAACAATAAAAGTTTTGAAAAAATAAGCATTCTTTCAAATTGAAAAGACTCTCACACGTGAATACTAATGAAAAACAAACAATTTAGTGAATAAAATCAGATAAAATTGCACAAATTTGTGCACAATTGGACACCACGTGACGAGCGTCATTTTCTGCCCACAATGGAAAAAGTGAGATTTTTTTTTCTGTACTTCAAAATACTATCTTCTCCATCTAAAAATAAGAAAGCTCAGACATGAAGTCAACTTGTAAAAGTAGTTTCAATCCATATTACCTGCGTTTAAAAAATGACCCTCGTGTCACAATTTTACTCACCAGTACCGTGGAATGACCCATATGAGTTTATATAATTGTATCTTTAATTACTAATTGGATAAGCTTTTATGACACGTCTGCAATTAACTTGAGAAAGGACCATTATTGACCGTGACAACTATAGTATTTTCTACCATATTACCGCACTTAAAGTCGTACAGAAATAAAGTTATTGTACTTAAAACTTGATAGAAACCTTAGATTATATCTATAAATGTTTGTTGGGGAAAATATGGGTCCAAATATATTTTATTTTGATTAAGAAACTGATGGTAAATTCTCACTCACTGTGAATTGATACATGCATTTGGCAACTTCTATTTAAATGAGTCTCCAAGATGATTTACACTTGAAAGGAAAAAGATGCTCCTGGGGAGCTGTTTCCACTTGTAAGGACAGGCAGAAAAGCAAACAGGAGTATGCAGCAGTTGTCCCTCTGTGTAAATTGTCTTGTATTTCTTTTATGCAGATTATACATACAGAAAAACAGTTGACGTTTTTTTTAGTTTTTATTTTCTTCTAAAACAAGAAATATCTTTCAGGCAATAGTATCGCAATAGTATTGCAATAGTAGTCAGCAATAGTAATAGTATCGCAATGGTTCTTCATGCAATGTCAATAGTATCGCAATAGTCATTTTCTGACTATCGTTACATCCCTAATTATTCTATTAAATACCAAATTTGATGCTTCTAGCTTTTATAGTTCCTGAGAAATCTTTGATTAAAAATTTAACATTGGTCTATTATCTCTATATGGAGAGAAAGAAGAATGAAGGAACAAATGAACCCGACTAGCTCCAAAACCTAATGCAGCCTTTCCCCTTGCCCAATGGTGCTACACATAAAATTTAAACAAGATTGGTCGACTGCCTTCTGAGATATGCTTCATTGAAAGTGTGGACGACGGATGGACGGACGACAGACGACGGACTCCGGAGCCTTGGTATACTATCAGCTCACTGGAGCCTTTGGCTCAGGTGAGCTAAAAATTCAAGTCGCTATTTCTGTCACAACATTTTCCCTACATTAAGTCTATGGGCAAATTTTTTTGTCTCTCAAGGTCACGTAACTCCGAGGTCAATATTCCGATTCGGCCCAAAATCGAACTTAACCGAGATTTTATGCCTGTCCTCGGTACCTGCAAGTTTGAAGCTGATATGAATAAAAATAAAGTTGCTATCGTGGTCACAACATATTTTTTTATGCTCAAGGGCAGGTAACTCCAAGGCAAATATTCCGATTCGGCCCAAGATCAAACTTAACCGAGATTTTATGTCTGTCCTCCTTACCTGCAAGTTTGAAGCTGATCTGAAAAAAATTCAAGTCGCTATCGTAGTCGCAACATTTTCCCTAATTAAGTCTATGGGCAATTTTTTTGTCGCTCAAGGTCAAGTAACCCCGAGGTCAATATTCCGATTCGGCCCAAAATTGAACTTAACTGAGATTTTATGCCTGTCCTCGTTACCTGCAAGTTTGAAGCTGATATGAATAAAAATAAAGTTGCTATCGTGGTCACAACGTATTTTTTATGCTCAAGGGCAGGTAACTCCAAGGCAAATAATCCGATTCGGCCCAAAATCGAACTTAATCGAGATTTTATGTCTGTCCTCGTTACCTGCAAGTTTGAAGCTGATCTGAAAAAAAATCAACCATTTTCCCTATGTAAAGTCTATGGGCAAATTTTTTGTCGCTCAAGGTCATGTAACTCCGAGGTCAATATTCCGATTCGAACTTAACTGAGATTTTATGCCTGTCCACATTACCTGCAAGTTTGAAGCTGATCTGAATAAAAATAAAGTTGCTATCGTGGTCACAACGTATTTTTTTATGCTCAAGGGCAGGTAACTCCAAGGCAAAAAATCCGATTCGGCCCAAAATCTGACTTCACCGGGATTTTATGTCTGTCCTCGTTACCTGCAAGTTTGAAGCTGATCTGAAAAAAATTCAAGTCGCTATCCTAGTCATGACATTTTCCCTATGTTAAGTCTATGGGCAAATTTTTTGTCGCTCAAGGTCACGTAACTCCGAGGTCAATATTCTGATTCGGCCCAAAATCGAACTTAACCGAGATTTTATGCCTGTCCTCGTTACCTGCAAGTTTGAAGCTGATCTGAATAAAAATAAAGTTGCTATCGTGGTCACAACGTATTTTTTCATGCTCAAGGGCAGGTAACTCCAAGGCAAATAATCCGATTCAGCCCAAAATCGAACTTAACCGTGATTTTATGTCTGTCCTCGTTACCTGCAAGTTTGAAGCTGATCTGAAAAAAATTCAAGTCGCTATCGTAGTCACAATATTTTCCCTATGTTAAGTCTATGGGCAAATATTTTGTCGCTCAAGGTCAAGTAACTCCGAGGTCAATATTCCGATTCTGCCCAAAATCGAACTTAACCGAGATTTTATGCCTGTCCTTATTATCTGCAAGAATGAAGTCGATCAGAAAAAAATTGACGGAGCTAGAGTGATGACAAGCTTTTTCCTATGTTAAGTCTATGGGAGCTATATGTTGCCATGGTAACCAGTGTTCCACTCAGATCTGCATGAAAACCTTATGCAGTCTTTCCACTTGCCCAATAATGTTACACATGAAATTTGATCAAAGTCGGCCAAGTAGTCTTCAAGATATACATTTTTGAAATTCACATTAACCCTTATGCAAAAATGCACAAGGGCAGGTAACTCCTAAGTGTATGATCCGATTCTGCCAATTATCGAACTTGACCGAGATTTCATGGCTGTGCTGGTTATCTGTAAGGATGAAGCCAATCCGAACAAAATTGAAGCAGCCACAGTGATGACAACATTTTCCCCATGTTAAGTCGATAGGCAATTTTTCGGGCGCTCAAGGGGACGTAACTCTTGAGTGAATTATCTGATTCGGCCAAAAATCGAATTTGACCGAGATTTTATGCCTGTACTCGTTATCTGCAAGAATGAAGTCGATCAGAAAAAAATTGACGGAGCTAGAGTGATGACAAGCTTTTTCCTATGTGAAGTCTATGGGAGCTAGATGTTGCCATGGCAACCAGAGTTCCACTCAGATCTGCCTGAAAACCTAATGAAGCCTTTCCACTTGCCCAATAATGCGACACATGAAATTTGATCAAAGTTGGCCAAGTAGTCTTTAAGATATACATTTTTTAAATTCCCATTAACCCTAATGCAAAAACACACAAGGGCAGGTAACTCCTAAGTGAATGATCCGATTCTGCCAGTTATAGAACTTGACCCAGATTTCATGGCTGTGCTGGTTATCTGCAAGAATAAAGCCAATCTGAAAATAATTGAAGCAGCTACAGTGATGACAAAATTCTCCCCATGTTAAGTCAATAGGCAATTTTTTCAACGCTCAAGGGCACGTAACTCCTGAGTGAATAATCCGATTCAGCCCAAAATCGAACTTGATCGAGATTTCATGCCTGTCCTCGTTATCTGCAAGAATGAAGTCGATCAGAAAAAAATTGACGGAGCTAGAGTGATGACAAGCTTTTTCCTAATTCCCATTAACCCTAATGCAAAAACACACAAGGGCAGGTAACTCCTAAGTGAATGATCCGATTCTGCCAGTCATCGAACTTGACCGAGATTTCATGGCTGTGCTGGTTATCTGCAAGAATAAAGCCAATCTGAAAATAATTGAAGCAGCTACGGTGATGACAAAATTCTCCCCATGTTAAGTCAATAGGCAATTTTTTCAACGCTCAAGGGCACGTAACTCCTGAGTGAATAATCCGATTCAGCCCAAAATCGAACTTGATCGAGATTTCATGCCTGTCCTCGTTATCTGCAAGAATGAAGACAATCAGAAAAAAATTGACGGAGCTAGAGTGATGACAAACTTTTTCCTATGTTAAGTCTATGGGAGCTATTTGTTGCCATGGCAACCAGAGTTCCAATCCGATCTGCCCGAAAACAGTATGCAGCCTTTCCCCCTACCTGATAATACTTCACATGAAATTTGATCTCCACTGGTTCCGGAGATATACTTCTTTGAAAGTGTGGACGACGGACGACGACGGACGCCGGCTCGTGGTATACTAATACCTCACATGAGCCTTCGGCTCAGGTGAGCTAAAAATAAACAATAGCTAAATGATAAAATCAACGTAAAGGAATTGTTATACATGTATACTTTCATGGATTTTCTCAAATAAAAGAGAACTTAAAAAGACTTTCGGAAGTTTTTTTTGCATTGTTTTATCAAAAACAATTACCGATCATTATTTCTATTTATAGTTACGTAAATTGAATCGAATGTGAAGGAAATCACCGGAAACGGACCGATCTTGAGTTTCACATTTTCTAAAAAATAAAAATAGATAGATAGGGCACGGTGAAACTTCTCTCACTCGCACAATGGTCATTATATGTCATATTATACGATTTTTGAGACAATGTGAAACTCAAGATCGGTACGTTTCCGGTCATTGTTTTCACATTCGGTTCAATTTTCGTAACTATAAATAGCAATAATGATCGGTAATCGTTTTGGATAAAAATATGCAAAAAAAAAAACTCTTATTAAGTTCTCCTTTATTCTAGAAAAGCCATAAAAGTATATAACAACTCTGTTATTTTGATTTTATCATTAATTATTGTTTATTTTTTTAATTAGAGGCGGAAGAATACAATATTCTTTACGACAAATCGGCAGGGTCTTTCATACCCCTGAGAGAGGAAAAATTTAGGATAAAATCACAAATTGAACTTATTTAAACAAAATATACATAAATGATGATTAAAATACTTAAAAGTAATAAAATAAACACAAAAAGTGTTTAAAAACATTCTAATGAATGAATAAGTGTAATCAGAAAATTTTGGATCGGGGATTTTCGGATCGGGAAGGGTGTTTCATACCCGACCTTACCGCAAGTGTACATTACATACACTCCAGGTTTGCAGGATGACAGCTAGGGCTGGCTAATCGGAGCTGAAAATATAATCGATTATCAGTCATGTTATTGCAATCGATAATCGATTAGTAATCGCTAAGGTTTTTGTCATTATTTAACCTGTCTGGCTTTCTGTCTGGGCATGACTCTTACCATATGTTGCACTTTACCATATGTATATTTGAACAGACAGGCCGGAGCAAAGTGTAGACCCAGATGAGACTCCGCATAATGCGGCGTCTCATCAGGGTCTGCATTGTTTGCCACTCATACAGCTATTTTAGGCACAACTTTGTGTAGTAAATTGTACGTATCAAGTAATCGATTAAAGCAAATCAGAAATGATAATCATTTTTGCGGAATTGATTGATCGATTAATCGATTATACGATTTATCGTGTCAGCCTTAATGACAGCCTACACAGTAATCATGTAATTATGGTAGGGATCTTTAACCTGCACAGGGGATGGTTCTCCCTGCACAGGGGGCCTCCAGTTAACGTCCCGCTCTGAACGACGGTGCACTTTATGACATTCATCCCTGCAAATGATGCCAATGGAGCGTGTTCGGACACCAAAATTTTATCGCCGCTGCCGGGGATCGAACCCGAACCTCTAGCATCAGAGGCAAGTGCACTTACCACTGAGCTATCACGTCCCGAACAATAATCAATTACATCAGTCATGGCAGCTAAAATGTAGTAATGCAAACAAAGTTTTTTGACTTACTTCGGAATCGGCGTGTGAAAAACTAATGCAGAACAGTAGAATGATCAATGCTGAAGGTATATACGCGTATATAGGGCAGCCCATGCTTGAATATTTTACAAATAACTGGTTTTAATCAGATGACATTTCATTGTCATAATTAAATTAATCAACGTCAATCAGAGACTCGCATTTACGTTGAGTACATAATGGTGCAAGCTCCGTATTGACTAGGATCGAACTAGTGTCACCGCAACGGAATAAATAGAACCGAAAGGGTCCCCCTATTTGCAGACAAGAACCGTCAAGAACCGACAAGATAGTCAAGATCCGACAAGAAGCTTTTTTTTTTTAGTTATTTATCACAAATTATAATTTAAAATGTTAATTAAAACCAATTTTGATATATGCCGATGTGATAAGATCATTTTTGATACATGTGTTGTGTCGTGAGCTATCCAGAAACGCCGACCGGAAGGTGATGGGTTTTACCCACTTGGATAATCTACAGTACCCGGAAAGCGAGAAAATCATGCAGAACAGACCACGCTCTTCAGTCTAGCTGAGCCACTTCAACCAACCAGACCAGTGCCTCTGCCAGAGGGGATTATCAACCATTTACCCAGGTAAGACTTCTTCCCTATCCCGTCCCCAGTCCTGGTCCCACATACGGGTTATCAAAAATACATTATTTGGCGACGAGGATGGGATAGGGAAGAAGTCTTACCTGGGTAAATGGTTGATAATCCCCTCTGGCCGAGGCACTGGTCTGGTTGGATTTCAGAAAGAGTTTAAGAATTAACAGAAAAAAGTGACTGATTAGCCAGATGGTTCACCGGAGTGCTTGGAGTCTTCTAGACACATGCGCTTTGGTTGACATCATCAGACAAGAATGAAAAAATAGTTTCACGTGAAAAAAGTCTTTGGTCTCTCCGAAAGCAGATATGAAAATGGACTTGATAAGAAAAAAGATAGGCCTCATGTCAGTGAATGATTCCTACAGCCGTAAAAGACATTTATGGTCAAGATCACATGGTAGGAAGTTCGAAGAGTCAAGAAGTTTACTGTCGTCATCAAGAAGGCAAAGCAGACCAAGGTTAAACTCCAGGGGTTAAAGGTCAATACCACCCACAAGAGGGCAGATTAAGCCAAGATTGGAGACACCTTTTAGAAGGTATAGAAGGTCAAGCTCACCGTCAGGAAGACAGAAATTGTCAAGGGCACCTAGGAGGCATGGAAGGTTAAGCTCTCTTTCAAGAAGACATGGTTTGTCAAGGTCACCTTCTAGAGGGCATGAAAGGTCAAGATCGCCTTCGAGATCGCATGTTGAGGAAATCACCTTCAAGGTCAAGATGTCAAGGTCACCTTCAGGAGGGTAAGGAAGGTTAGTCACCTTCAAGGGGACGTGAAGCGTCAAGGTCACCTTCAAGAAGGCAGGGAATATCAAGGACATCTAGAAGGCATAACATGTCAAGGACACATAGAAGGCATGACAGGTTGACTCTTCAAGAAGGCATGGCAGGCCAAGGTCACCATCAAGAATGACAGGTCAAGGTCACCAAGAAAGCATGAGAAGCCAAGGTCATGCTCCAGATATGCAAGGTCAGGGTCGCATACAAGATCATACATTCGACATCGGATGTCAAGGTCACCAAGGACATATTCAAGGTTGAGCATGTCAAGACACTAATGATAGTACTTCTAGGTCAAGGTCACCATGGCATACCGCTACTGATGTGGGAAAAGTGAGTGATGATAACATATCACATCCTGAGGAGTCTTCTAGACACTCAAGGAGAGAGAGGCGTGGTGGTCCGAAAACAGCTTCCAAAGAAAATGGATTTGATGGAAATGTGTGCTGGATGTTTTTTAAACAGACACAAGTTTGAAAGCTGCTGGTCAGCGATAAAAAGATTTGACAGAGAATGTTATGATTACCTTAATTGGTCTTTAGAGGGCAAAGCTTTGGATTTCTTCGCAATCACTGCAGGACTGGGAAGAGATTTTAGAATAGATTGAGAAACAGCAAGAATGAAATTCCAGCAATCATTTCAAGACAGGAAAGATCTTTGGAAGAACAGCTGACCGAGTTCTGACCCTTGCCACTGCCACATTTAGAGACCCGCCTGAAAAGCATCGGATGCAGAAGGCTATTTCATAATTCTGTCAGGGATGTGCTGATGAATAGACAGCCAAGCAAGCTTGTTTTGAACATTCTAGAAGTATGGAGGCTGCTCTTAATGGAGTAAAACAACACCAGTGCAAATCCCAAGCTGTGGAAGGAAAGAGACATTCCAATGGGTAAAGGAAAAATGTTTTCCGTTAACAGTCAGCTCAACAGAATCCCGGGTATAAAGACTGACTGCTAATGGGATTGATGGACAAGTATCTGAATGGCAGAAGAATGAAACATCAAATGGAATGATCCACATTGATATTTTCAGATCATTGGTGGAAGAACCAGTTGTCTAATGACTTCTACACTAAATTTTGAAATGGCGTGATGAAAACAGTTTCTTAAGTAGGCTTCTAGTCACTAAGAAAAGCTTCCACTTAAGTATAGGCTTATAAAATAGCAGTTTCTCTTTGCCTCCATAAGAAAGATACAGTTGAATGAACAAAAATAGATTTTAGCTGGAGTTGAAAGAGTATAGGCTTATAAATAGCAGTTTCTCTTTGCCTCCGTCAAAACACATTTGCATGAACAGGAATGAGATTTTAGCAGGGTTCTTTCTAGGGTTTTTTAAATTAGAGTAAAAATGCAGTCCTCCAGAAAAAGTTGAGTTTTACCATACTTTTCAAAAAAGTTGGGAGTCAGAAATGAAAAAGTTGGAGTAAATTACTCCTAATTTGGAATTAACTAGAACTCTGTTTAGCCACAGTATTGTTTACCAGTTATCTTGGGTACTATCTTCTAGACAAAATTCTGAAAAGGCTCATTCAAGTTTAACATGGTTTTTAATGTTCAGGGAGCCTTAAGGGTCAGCTAGCTCAATGGGTTGAGGGGTTATCTTAATGAAGCTTAACCTGAAAATACAGACAGTTAAGGAATTCAGATCCTCTAATGCCATGTGCAGCATACCGCACATGGGTACTAGTAATCTACTTAGGGGGTCCGGGCCTGCCTGGACGGGGTAGTGCAAGTCTGACTGTCCATGCATATAGGCTATGCTGGTTTCCTTGGGCGGCAGGAATTGAGATGTCATTTCATCTCCGGTAAGGGTCACGCAGGGTTGAGGGCGGCGTCTCCGTGGTGGCCTAGGTGGTGTTGATGGGGACGTTGGGTCTCGGGATCAGGTAAACAGAAATTTATCTATCTGACAAACACTTGCTGTAGTTTTGCCCTGCGGTGGTTATCATTACTGCACCAGGCCAGATGTTTAATGGGTCAGGTTCACGGAAAATGTGGGTGGCTCCATTCGGGTACAATTAGCTGGGCAGGGAGAAAAAAATAATGGGATATGCCATAAGGAGACAACCACAGAGATGAAAGACAAATTATTACTAGAAGATGCACGCGGATAAAGAATTACCCGGTAACCAATAGGTATACTGATTACTTAAGTTCACTGGTTAACAAACTGTGCTGATGTTTTGGAAGTATCCACTAAGAATGAAGGAAAGATTGATTTTCTAGATCGCACAAATCCAGAAATGTGTCTTCTAGACGGCAGTCTATCCGCGGATTTCTGTAATAGTCCACTAAATGACATTGAGCTTCTAGTTCTGTCACGATTTCTGGACTTCTAGTTCGAAATCTGTTGGACTTAACAAGATGGCCAGACAGCAAATTGAGTGTGTCTTCTTTGTCCGCTCAAGCTGTCAAATAACAAGCTAGACTCAACACAGCAGCTTGCAAGTGAGGCTTCTTCGTCTCCTTCAAGCCAGACAATAGACTGAGACTTCTAGTCTCGTCCAAGCCCGAAGTAACAGTGGGACATCAGTCTCACTTGAGGAACAGTGGGACACCAGTCCCACTCAAGGATGAACCTGGCAGCTGGTGACAAGGCCTTCAAGATAAAGTGGGGAGGAGTGTTGTGTCGTGAGCTATCCAGAAACGCCGACCGGAAGGTGATGGGTTTTACCCACTTGGATAATCTACAGTACCCGGAAAGCGAGAAAATCATGCAGAACAGACCACGCTCTTCAGTCTAGCTGAGCCACTTCAACCAACCAGACCAGTGCCTCTGCCAGAGGGGATTATCAACCATTTACCCAGGTAAGACTTCTTCCCTATCCCGTCCCCAGTCCTGGTCCCACATACGGGTTATCAAAAATACATTACATGCATGAGAAGCTGGAACACAGTGGAAATCATATACCAAATACCGACAAGAAGAATTTCGCAGGCGCTCGTAATCTAAACAGCTTAAAGCTTATCTAGGACAAAAAAATTGCGAATATCATATATGAAATATAACATAAAACATTGATTGTAGGTTCCCGCTTATAACCGCTCGACAGGTGAACGAAAGAATCTCTTGTCGATATTTACCGACAAGAAGAGGAGCTACATCGTGCAGATATATCAAGCTCTAAAACATAGATTGTGGGTACAAGTTAGAACCACCTCGTTGTACAGAGTTGTAAACGTAATGAATCTCTGGCTGACAAGGAAAGAAGTGATATCATACATAAATGATATTCTCTGAAAGGAAGCTTGTTGATGTTCGTTAGAATAGCCCCGAGGTACATACTTGTGAACGTAATGAATCTCTTGTCGGTATTTGCTGACAAGAAGAGGCGCTATATTATGCAGATATATTAAGCTGTAAAGCGTAGATTGTGGGTATCCGTTAGAACCGCTTTGTTGTACCGACTTGTGAACGTATTGAATCATTTGTCGGTAATTAATGACAAGAAGAGCAGTTAAGTTCTTAAACATAGTCTGTGGGTACCCATAAGAACCACCTCGACGTTCAGACTTGTGAACGCAATGACTTTCATGTCGGTACTTGCTGACAAGGCGATATGTGGTATAGTGCATAAATGATATTTTCTGAAACGAAGCTGGTGGGTTCCCATTAGAAGCGCATCGATGTACAGACTGGTGAACGTAATGAATCTCTTGTCGGTATTTACCGACAAGTAAAGGAGCTACGACATCATGCAAAGATATTCAGCTCTAAAACATAGATTGTGGGTACCCTTTAGAACCGCCCCGCTGTGCAGACTTATGAATGCATTGACTCTGTTGTCGGTATTTGCTGACAAGGAGAGAAGTGATATATTATATAAATGATATTCTCTGAAACCAAGCTTGTGGGTACCCGTTAGAACAGCATCGATGTACACACTTGTGAACGTAATGAATCTCTTGTCGGTATTTACCGACAGGAAGAGGACTACATCATCATGCAGATATATTCAGCTCTGAAACTTAGATTGTGGGTACCCGTTATAACCGTCTCTTTGTACAGACTTGTGAACGCAATGACTCTCTTGTCGGTATTGCGGACATGGAAAGAAGTGATATCATGTATAAACGATATTCTCTAAAACGAAGCTTGTGGGTACCCGTTAGAACAGCATGTATGTACAGACTTGAGAACGTAATGAATCTCTTGTCGGCCTTTACCAATAAGAAGAGGAGCCACATCATGCAGATATAATATGCTCTAAAACATAGATTGTGGGTACCCGTTAGAACCGCCTCGTGGTACAGACTTGTGAATGCAATGACTCTCCTGTCGGTATTTGCTGACAAGGAAAGAATTGATACTATGTATAAACGATACTCTCTAAAACCAAGCTTGTGGGTACCCGTTAGAACAGCATGGGTGTACAGACTTGTGAACGTAATGAACCTCTTGTTGGTATATACCGATAAGAAGAGGAGCCTGTTAGAACTGCTAGAATAGTCTCTAAAACGTAGATTGTGGGTTTGCTATACTTACCAACAAGAGAATTTACCGACAAGAGAACTGATGCCTTTTTTTTCATACATGTAAATCACATTCGCTCACGATGCACGTTCATAGCTGATATCTAAGGACGGAACTGCTGTTTGCTATAAATACCGACATGGGAATTTACCGAAAACAGAATTTGCAGTCAAGAGAATGTAGACAGCTTTGTTCAAGTGCGAAAGTAACCGACTTAACACAATTTACCGACAAGAGACTATACCGCGAAGAGAATGTTGACAGCTTTGTTCCAAGGCGAAAGAGATCATGTAAAATACTTAGTTTTTTTTTTATCATGTTTGCACGATGAACATACATAGCTGGCAAATACCGACATGAACATTTACCGACACGAGACTTTACCGTCAAGAGAATAACGTGGACAGCTTTATGCAAGGTGAAAGTGACCCTTTCAAATACCTAAAGTGTTTTTCTCTGAATTAGCCACCGATTCATATTTTGGAGTGACACAGCTATTATTTATATAGGCTTCCTGTTTAAAATATAGTTATAAGCTGTTTAGTTCTTGCGCCTGGGAAATTCTTCTTGTAGGTATTTGATATATGATTTCCATTGTGTTCCAGCCTCTCATGCATGAATAAAATATCAAAATTGGTTTAAATTATCATTTTGAATAATATTTTGTCATAAATAACTAAATAAATGCTTCTTGTTGGTCATTGTCGGTTCTTGACTGTTTTTCTCGGTTCTTGACGGTTCTTGTCTGCAAATAGGGGGACCCCACAGACAAGAGGTCGAAAGCAAACATAAGTCGGCTCTATTATTTAGTCGGGGCGGACGGACGTCCCCACGCTCAGGCATTTATTGAGTCGTTTCTATGTTGGAGTGTCTCAAGAAAAGGAGAAAAGACAATAGGCTCATACTTTTATACAAAGGTCTAAAGGATGCTGCCAGCATCCCAATCGATGACCTTGTTTACCCAGCTAGGCCCTGTAGAAATCATCATTCATTGGCGTTTCGGACCCTTGCTGCAAGAACTGACATTTATAAAGAATCATTCTTCCCCAGAACCATTAGAGATTGGAATGCCCTTCCCGATTCGATTATTTCAACGGAGGTGCTGAGGATTGTGTAGCTAAACTAAATATACCCACCCAGCACGAAAAAACTCTGGATTTGCTATTCACAAATTCCCCATCCCCCGTTAGTCCTGTCAAAGGGATGCCCCCGGTCGGCAAGGCCGATCATGATATAGTCTATATTGAGTATGATATAAAAGCAAAGCGAATCCGACAAGTATATGTATATAAGCGTGCGGATATGGATGGTCTGCGAGACCATATGGCGCGATTTAAGGATTCCTTCCTTTCCTCTGACCTCTCTCGCATGTCAGTAAATGACTTGTGGGTCAGTTTTATACGGAACCCGGGAAGGGACATTTTTGTTCCAGTTCTAGCAGAACAGAATTTAAAACAATAAAATTAGCGTGGAGAGGAAAACAAGAAATATTTCGTTTAAACGATATAATATGCCGTTTTATCGTTTTCCTTTCCACTCTGAAAAAATAGGGTGGAATGAAAAACAATAAAATTAGAATGGAACAGAAAACAAAAATACATTTCTTGTTTTCTGTTCCACTCTGAAAAAGTAGCGTGGAATTTAAAACGATAAAATTAGCATGGAACAGAAAACAAAAATATGTCGTTTAAACGACATATTTCTTGTTTTCCTTTCCACTCTAAAAAGTTGGGTGGAATTTAAAACAATAAAAAAAGAATGGAACAGAAAACAAACTTATGTCGTTTAAACGACATAGAGGATATTTGATTTTTTCAGTGTAAGATCGAATTTTATTTCATCGAATGAACACCAAAACTGTTATTTTCACGAGTGGCGTAGCCACGAGTGAAAATAGCAGTTTTGGTGTTCATGAGTGAAATAAAATTTGATCTTGCACTGAAAAAATCAAATTTTCTGTTTCTTACATGCTTCAAAAGGCAATATTTAGCGTCTTTAATGGTGTCGCTCACATTCGGAGAAAATTATCTTTGTTCCTGTTCGTTTCGCGTCAATTTAGTGGTGTCCATCGTGTTTAGTGGGTATACTTTTGGGTGTAAACTGAAAGTTTGCACCTGTGAAATGGCCTGGGATGGTATTATCATGAATGATTAATGAAATAATTGAGAGAGTAGTTTTCCAAAGAAGTTGCTGGCAAGTCTAACGTCGCGCGACAAAAGACGTGACGTCAGCGTCATAAATGACGTCAGTAACGTCCTCGTCACACATGAACGGGCTATGCGTCAATTAGAACACATTTCAGTATTGTTCAGTTATCTGACAAATATAAAATTTAAATTAGAGTTAGATTTGAAGAAAAAAGTAGTCCCAAACAGTGAAAAATAAAAAATCGTATTTTCACTGTTTGAAACAGTGAAAATATCGATTTATATTTCACTGATAAATCTCTATCATTCATTGAAAGGCATGTAAGAAATATTTCTTGTTTTCCTTTTCACTCTGAAAATAGTAGCGTGGAATTTAAAACAATAAAGATACCGTTTAATCGACATGATCTTGGCCTCCCATTTGTTAAAGATGTCGTTTAAACGACATCTTTAACCAATGGCTTCCATTGGATGGTGTTGAATACTTCTGTATATTCACCTCCCTTGAAATTCTAAAAATAAATATGTTCTATTTGACTGGAAAAAAGATATATCTATGACTGATTTTTTAAAGTATGAAAACTTATTTTGTGTAGTATGAATTTTTATAATATCCTTTTCTACTAAGTAGGTTTTACTATTTTTAGCTCACCTTTCACGTAGTGTCAGTGCGTGCGTAAACAATTTCTTGTCCGCACGATAGCGTCTTCATTTATGATTTGATTTTAACAAGACTTGCACACAACGTGTACCACCATGGGATCTGGGTTCCTTTCTTGAACCAGCCATATCCCATCATGTGTTACGGAGTTACGACCCCTGAAAGGGCAAAAAATGCCTATTTTGGTCTTGTCCGCATGAAAGCATCTTCATTTATGATTTGATTTTAACCAGACTTGCATACAACTTGTACCACCATGAGATCTGGGTTCCTTTCTTGGACCAGCCATATCCCATCATGTGTTACGGAGTTACGGCCCCTGAAAGGGCAAAAATTGCCTATTTTGGTCTTGTCCGCATGATAGCATCTTCATTTATGATTTGATTTTAACCAGACTTGCACACAACTTGTACCATCATGAGATCTGGGTTCCTTTCTTGGACCAGCCATATCCCATCATGTGTTACGGAGTTACGGCACCTGAAAGGGCAAAAATTGCCTATTTTGGTCTTGTCCGCACGATAGCATCTTCATTTATGATTTGATTTTAACCAGACTTGCACACAACTTGTACCACCATGAAATCTCGGTTCCTTTCTTGAACCAGAAGCCTCCGTGGTGTAGTGGTTACGCTACTCGACTTGTAAACCAGGGATCGCAGGATCGATCCCGGGCTTCTCCAGACTTTCGGATGAGTCTTTAAACCGAGGTCCCGTCTCCATATGACCATAGCTGTTGGTGGGACGTAAAACTCAAGCACTCACTCACTCACTCCTTTCTTGAACCAGCCATATCCCATCATGTGTTACGGAGTTACGACCCCTGAAAGGGCAAAAATTGCCTATTTTGGTCTTGTCCGCACGATAGCATCTTCATTTATGATTTGATTTTAACCCGACTTGCACACAACTTGAACCACCATGAGATCTAGGTTCCTTTCTCGAACCAGCCATATCCCATAATGTGTTACGGAGTTAGGGCCCCTGAAAGGGCAAAATTGCCTAATTTGGTCTTTTCCGCACGATAGCATCTTCATTTATGATTTGATTTTAACCAGACTTGCATGCAACTTGTACCAGTATGAGATCTGGGTTCCTTTGTTGAATCAGCCATATCCCATCATGTGTTTCGGAGTAACGGCCCCTGAAAGGGCAAAAATTGCCTATTTTGGTCTTGTCTGCATGATAGCTGTTTCATTTATGATTTGATTTTAACTAAACTTGCACAAATTTTGTACCACCACAAAATATCTCGATCAAGTTCGAATGTGGGTCATGTCGGGTCAAAAAGTAGGTCATTAGGTCAAATCAGAAAAAAACCTTGTGAAGACACTAGAGGCCACAGTTTTGGTCCGATCATCATCAAACTTGCACAGAATGATCATCTTGACAATATCCGAGTCAAGTTCGAATATGGGTGTTGTCGGGTCAAAAAGTAGGTCAGTAGGTCAAATCATAGAAAAACCTTCTGAACACACTTGAGGCCACAATTTACGTCCAACCATCATCAAACTTGCTCAGAATGATCATCTTGATAATATCTTGGTCACATTCGAATATGGGTCCTGTCAGGTCAAAAAGTAGGTCAGCAGGTCAAGTCATAAAAAAACCTTGTGAACTAACTAGAGGCAACAGTTTTGGTCCAATCATCATCAAACTTGCCCAGAATGATCATCTTGACAAAATCTGAGTCAAGTTCGAATATGGGTCATGTCGGTTAAAAAAGTAGTCCCAATAGTTCAAATCAGAAAAACCTTGTGAACACACTAGAGACCACAGTTTTGGTCCGATCATCATCAAACTTTCTCAGAATGATCATCTTGATAATATCTTGGTCACTTTCAAATACGGGTCATGGCAGGTCAAAAAGTAGGTCAGTAGGTCAAATCAGAGAAAAACCTTCTGAACACACTAGAGGCCACAGTTTTGGTCCAATCATCATCAAACTTGCTCAGAATGATAGTCTTGACAATATCTCGGTCAAGTTCGAATATGGGTTATGTCACGTCAAAAATAGGCCAGTAGGTCAAATCATAGAAAAACCTTCTGAACACACTAGAGGCCACAGTTATGGTCCGATCATCATTAAACTTGCTCAAAATGATCAATTGACAATATCTCAATTAATTTCGAATATGGGCCATATCTGGTCAGAAAGTAGGTCAGTAGGTCAGAGTGTTGAAAAACCTTGTGGACACACTAGAGACCCCAGTTTTGGTCCGATCATCATCAAACTTGCTCAGAATGATCATCTTGACAATATCTGGGTCGAGTTCGAATATTGGTCATGTCGGGTCAAAAAGTAGGTCAGCAGGTCAAATCATAGAAAAACGTTTTGAACACTCTAAGAGGCCACAGTTTTAGTCAAATCATCATAAAACTTGCTCAGAATGATCATCTGGACAATATCTCGGTTAAGTACGAATATTGGTCATGTCAAATCAAAAAGTAGATCAGTAGGTTATTTTGTCATAACTTTTGAACCGTTTGAGATAGAGCCTTCATATTTGGCATGTAGGTTCCTTGTGACAAGGGCTTCCCACTCAAATAAAGATTTGACCTGTGACGTTGACCTGTGACCTACTATATCATAACTTTTGAACCATATGAGATAGAGCCTTCATATTTGGCATGTATGTTCCTTGTGACAAGGTTTTCCCAACCATTCAAAACTTTTGAGCCATGACCTTGACCTTTGACCTACTTTGTCATAACTTTTTGAAGCATTTAAGATACAGCCTTCATATTTGGCATATAGGTTCCTTCATAGGAGTGAGTGTTTGAGTTGAAGTCTCACCAACAGGTAAGATCATACAGTGATAGGACCTCTATTTAAAGACTAATCTGAAAGTCCTGCTACCCCTGGTTTACAAGGCAAGTAGCATGGCCACTTCACCATGAAGGCTTCTAAACTTCATTGGAATGTTGTGTAGATGACCCTCTAGGAAAATAGCATTACGATTAACAAATGGTCACAAGAGCTAAAAATAGAAAAACATTGTAAATTTGCTTTCAAATGCGAACGCCTTCTAAACCTTTGGGCCAATTGGATTTAAAACTTCACAGAAATGTTGCCTAGGTTACTCCCTACCAAATAAGCTAAAATTACTCTGCTGATGAACAAGATGGCCACCATAGCTAAAAATAGAATGTACTCGAGACAGTGACACACAGGTGAGCGAACCAGGGCCCTGTGGGCCCTCTTGTTTATAGGAATTGACGGTTGCGTGAACTAACTAAAATCTCTCTAATAGATGTATTTTTTTCTGCACACCTTGCTTATACACAGGTCTAAAGGGTGCTGCCAGCATTCCAACAGATGACCTTGTTCCCCCAGCTAGACACTGTAGAAATCACCATTCTTGGCGTTTCAGACCCTTACTGCAAGAACTGACATTTATAAAGAGTCGTTCTTCCCCAGAACCATTAGAGATTGGAATGCCCTTCCCGATTCGATTATTTCGACAGCTGAAGGTGCTGATGATTATGTGGCTAAATTTACCGCTTTGGTTAGAGCTAGGGTCTAACTTCCCACATCACAGGTCCTGGTGTATGAATGTCATTTGACGTGTCACTAGTAGCAATTCTGATTTAATCGTTTGAATTATACACTCGCTGAACAATTCAGCGAAACTATTCATCCTCATGATTGTGACTCTCTATGCAATACGCGTTCAATAATTTTTAAAATAGTACTTTCTATTTCTTCAGGTCCCACCTCGTATCAGCGAAATGCCAGCAGTCCTTTTCACATGCCCGTCTGTCTGACTAACTTGACCGAGAAGTAAATTCTTCCGTCATATTAAAGTTAGAAGCTGGTATTCCACCCCACAGAAACACAAGGCGAAAACATAAGCTGGTCGTCTGTCCGTCCGTCCGTGTCCTATTGAGCTTAATGAGCTATTCTAACACAGCGCGCCTATATAGGTAATGGAAAATAACTGTGTTTTATTCTGCAACAAATCACAGCTTGGAAGAGCGTGACGAGTGACGTCATTAAAACTGCAAATTTATGACGTCACTGGTCGATTTCCTTGACGTTAGACGGTGTAACGTCATTTTCTCGCATCGAAAACGTTAAAAAAGGATATAAATGTGTGTGTTTCAGTCGATAGTTTTAGCGGGATTTCTTCTAACAATGGCGAAAGGTTGTGAGAATTTGAAGGAAACAAGAGCATTATTGCCGAGTTTCAGCAATTTAGAATCGAAATAGATCAGCTCTAGCTGGTGATTTGTTAGGTAATAAATCACAGTTTGTCGGTCAGTTGTAAGTAGACAAATCACGCGCGCTACGCGCTTGTGATTTGTCTACTTTACAACTGACCTCCAAACTGTGATTTATTACTCAACAAATCACAGCTAGAGCTGATCTATTTCTTAAATAAAACCTTGCTGAACTGGTGACGCGACTCTCTTTACAAGCCCGATCAGTCCGACCTTCTACAGTTCGAAAACGCAACATGTCCACAAACAATATAATGAAAACCCCTGTAAATCCAACTCTACATAGAGAAAACTGGGGTTTACAGGGATCTACATTTTCTATTTTCTGCTCCAATACCTATGTTGTGGTACTCGTTGGCGATGCGGTTATAACGACAGACGGGCATGCGAAAAGGGCATTAGTCAGACGGAAGGACAGCTGACACTATGATCCTAGGTTCGTTTCTCTGGATATGACCTTTGATTTGAGTATAAGCCTGATAACACCCAATGGACGGCCCTCGCACACCAGTGCTTGAAGAAATAGTCTGGGCTGCATTGAGCTTCCACGTAGAGCTGAAAGCAACCGCTCATGCGTAGGCCTAGGCCTACTGGTAAACCGCTTGGATGTTCCAAGCATGCCCTAGAAAAGTGTTGCAAATTGGATCGTTCATGCAGATAAACCCTTTTGGTTTAATTCGACGGCAGGGATTGAGATGTCATTTCATCTCAATGTCGGGTAAAAGTCGAGGTATCCAAAATGACTTAACAGTTTTTAAACCTCAAATAAAAACAAACAAGCCAACCAATGGAAGGCTAGGATTATATCGTTAAAACGACATATTATGTTGAAAAAAACGACATCTCTAACCAATGGGAGATCAAGAAATCTTGCCCGATGGACCTGCAGGCGATGGCGGAACAGAAGTAGTGTTGGTGAAATGCTCGATGAGCTGGAGTGGCCATCGTTGGAGGCCCGTCGCGAGCAGTCCTCTTTAACCTTCTTTTATAAGATACACTCTGACACAGTGTCTCTTAATAAAGATAAATATTTGACCCCTGTGAGAAATTCAACTCAAACAAGGGCATCAAAATTAAACAACAGTCAATATCGTAGGTACCAGGCCTACAGAATTCAGACCCTGAAGAATTCTTTCTTCCCTAGAACTATTCCTCAGTGGAATAGTCTTCCCTCCTCTGTGGTAATGCCAAAACGGCAGAGGAGTTCAAAGCTCGCATGGTGTACATTGAGACCCAGAGGTGTGCGTTTTAGTACACCTCTGAAAGCAGTTTGCAAATAGTTTTAAGAACCCATCCAGTGATTTTTTTTTCGCTGAATTCTAACTTTAGCGCACCACCCAACTGGAGTAATGGCCAAGTATGACTGACTCAGTATAATTATGAAGATAGATATGAAGATAGAGATAAGCTTACCTCACAGGTACGTCCTGGTATATGAATGCCATTTGACGTGTCACCAGTAACAATTCTGATTCTGATCTGATGTTAAGAGATACCCAGTCCATTGAAACAAAAACAACAAGAGGACCATGGTGGTCGTATATCGCTCACCTGAGCGAAGAGATTAACGTGTAGGTCCAAAGGCGGTGCAAGTTTTGGAACCAGGTCTATAATTTGAACAATCTAAGCAGAGGTCCACTGAATGAAGCTTAACATCGAAAATCAAAGGCATGGGCCTTCTGGTTTCGGACAAGAAGATTTTTAAAAGTTCTCTCTATTTTAGTCTATGAAAAACCAGTCGGCCCAAGGGCGGGGCCATTTTTGGCCACCATGCTTTGATTTGAACGATAATGGTAGAGGTCCATTAGAATAAGCTTCATACCAAATATAAAACACCTGGGCCTTCTGGTTTCAGACAAGAAGATTTTTATATGTTTTCCCTATATAAGCCTATGTAAAACCGTTTTTGCCCTCAGGGCTATAATTTGAACAACCTCGGTAGAGGTCAACAAGATGAAGCTTCAAACCAAATATCAAAGACCTGGACCTTCTGGTTTCAGACAAGAAGCTTTTTTAAAGGTTTTTCCTCTATAAGCCTATGTAAAACCAGTGGGCCCCGGCGCAGGAGCATTTTTGGCCCCAGGGCTATAATCTGAATAATCTGGGTAGAGGTCCACTAAATGAAGCTTCATACCAAATATCAAAGACCTGAGCTTTCTGGTTTCAGACAAGACGATTTTTAAAGGTTTTCCCTATATAAGCCTATGTAAAACCAGTGGGCCCCGGCGCGGGGGCATTTTTAGCCCCAGGACTATAATTTGAACAATCTTTGTAGAGGATCACTAGATGAAGCTTCATACCAAATATCAAAGATCTGGGTCTTCTGGTTTCAAAGAAGAAGATTTGTAAAGGTTTTCCCTATATCAGCCTATGTAAAACCAGTCGGCCCCGGCGTGGGGGCGTTTTTGGTCCCAGGGCTATAATTTGAACACTATTGGTAGCGGTCGACTAGATGAAGCCTCACATCAAATATCAAAGACCTGGGCCTTCTGGTTTCAGACAAGATGATTTTTTTAAGTTTTCCCTATATAAGCCTATGTAAAACCAGTGGGCCCCGTGCGGGTCATTATTGGCCCCAGGGCTATAATTTGAACAATCTTGGTATAGGTCCATTAGATGAAGCTTCATATCAAATATCAAATACCTGGGCCTTCTGGTTTCAGAGAAGAAGATTTTTTAAAGGTTTTCCCTATATAAGCCTATAAAACGAGTTGGCCCTGGGGCGGGGTCGTTTTGGGCCCCAGGGCTTTAATTTGAACAATCTTGGTAAAGGTCTACTAGATGAAGCTTCATACCAAATATCATAGACCTGGGCCTTCTGGTTTTAGAGAAGAAGATTTTAAAAGGTTTTCCCTATATAAACCTATGTAAAACTCGTGGGCCCCGGCGTGGGGGAGTTTTTGGCCCAAGGGCTATAATTTGAATAATCTTGGTAGAGGTTCACTAGATGAAGCTTCAAACCCAATATCAAAGACCTGAGCCATCTGGTTTCAGAGAAGAAGATTTTTTAAAGGTTTTCCCTATATAAGCCTATGTAAAACCAGTTGGCCCCGGTGCGGGGTCATTTTTGGCCCCAGGGCTATAATTTGAACAATCTAGGTAGAGGTCTACTAGATGGAGCTTCATATCAAATATCAAAGACCTGGGCCTTCTGGTTTCAGACAAGAAGTTTTATATGTTTTCCCTATATAAGCCTATGTGAAACCAGTGGGCCCCAGGGCGGGGCCGTTTTTGGGCCCCAGGGCTACAATTTGAACAATCTGGGTAGAGGTCCACTAGATCAAGCTTCATACCAAATATCAAAGACCTAGGCCTTCTGGTTTCAGACAAGAAGATTTTTAAAGGTTTTCCCTATATAAGCCTATGTAAAACCAATGGCCTTCTGCGCGGGGACATTTTTGGCCCCATGGCTATAATTTGAACAATCTTGGTACAGGTCCACTAGATGAAGCTTCATACCAAATATCAAAGACCTAGGCCTTCTGGTTTCAGAGAAGAAGATTTTTAAAGGTTTTTCCCTATTTTTTTCCTTTTCATTGCCATGGCAACTGGAGTTCTGCATGGAATTAAATTCTTTGAACAACTTTGAGAGAAGACCACCTAAGGATCATTTCTGCCAAGTTTGAACAAAATTTGTTGAGTGGTTTAGGAGGAGATGTCGTTTAGAGATTGTGGACGGACGGACATACGGACGGATGACGACGACGACGACGGACGGTAACCGATCACAATAGCTCCCCCGCAGCCTTCGGCTCAGGTGAGCTAAAAATAGGAGCGTGATAGCTCAGTGGTCAGTGCATTTACCTCTGATGTTAGAGGCCCCCGGTTCAATCCCCCGGCGGCGGAGATTATTATCACCAATTGGCTATCTAAAACAAAATAATATAAGCGTTACACACACACAAAAGACAAACCATAACAAAAATAAACAGCGACAGAAGAACCGCCTTGGAACGGTCAGTGGAACAAATTCCACTGGGGTCGGAGTGGTGGTGGTGGTGGTGGGGGGGGGGGGGGGGGGCTTAGATCGATTTTACCCAGCTGAAATCCTCGCCCGTACTTCCGTCGCGATTTAGACAAATGATTTGTTTAGAGCCAAAAAGACAGTACTTCCCACAAAATGGCCAATTGGCTATCCAAAACAAAATAATATAAGTGATACACACACTCAAAGACAAACCATAACAAAAATAAACCGCGGCAAAAGAACCGCCTTGGAACGGTCAGTGAAACGAATTCCAAGGTGGTGATGATGGTGGTGGTGGTGTGTGGGGGTTATATCAATTTTACTTGGCCACAATCCTCGCCCTTGCTTCCGTCGCGATTTAGACAAATAATTTGTTCAGTCCGCATGAAAGACTCCTAACTCATCAGTGCAACATCTCCGAGAACACGAAAATCAAACAACCACAGAGATGAAACAAAGGTGAAGACCAAACACCAAGAAACCACTGACATGCTGGAGTAAAAGATAACAAACAGTTAGTCTCCGATGGGCCCGACCAGGGATAGAGCATAAGGCACCAATCAACATTACATATTAAACCGGCCCCGATAGCTCAGTTGGTAGAGTGTCCGGTCCGGGGAACGGGAGGTCACGGGTTCGATCCCGGGCCGTGACATACCAAAGTCGTTAATAATGGTACTAGCTGCTTCTCGCTTGGCACTCAGATTTACGGGGTAGAGTGAGTGAGTTTAAGTTTTACGTCCCACCAACAGCTAAGGTCATACGGAGACGAGACCTCGGTTTAAAGACTCATCCGATAGTCTGGAGAAACCCGGAATCGATCTTTACGGGGTAGAGCTAGGACTGGTCGACCCAGTGTCAGGATAATGTGACTTGGTGTGGTATCATGTAACGTGTCTGGGACACTTCAGTGAGGCAGCACTATAAAAGTGAGCATTGAGCTCCCTGTCGCAACCAGACACAGTCGTGATATGACTGAAAAATTGTTGAAAGCGACGCTAAACCCGAATTCACACACACACACACACACACACACACACACACACACACACACACACACACACACACACACACACACACACACACACACACACACACACACACACTACATAAAATTAAATTATCTCTAATTTTCAGTAAGCCTTTACGCTGGAACCGCCATAGAATCTGAGGTTTGACCCACCGGCGTGCAATTAAAGAGGGAAGCAAAGTTGTCAACCGTGATTGGGTTAACTACCAAGCATGCAGTTTGTCGTATAATATTTATGTTGTACCCAATCTTTTTATATCGAAGAATGATTTTACGAAATTGGGTGCTGAATTCATTGCAATTATATATTTTTATGAATTTAAATGCTCAGTCACCATATAATTCGGATTCCGATAGACCTTGTTGCAGAAGAGATTTAAGTCCAACATTGAATTTTGAAATTAAATCGGAATGACGTCTATAAAAGTTTGAAAAGGCTTTACGTAGTTTATGATACCGATAACCCTGATTAAGAAGTTTGCAGTTAATAACTTATTACGAGTGTTGAAGTCAGTTACATGACTAGACACTATAGCAAATCGAATCAATTGCAAAATATTAACGCCATAGCATGCCGCACGAGGAACATCGCCATCCAAGAAAGGACAATTTACAATCTTAAAATCAAAATCCTCGCGTTTATTATAAATTTTGCGGGAGACAAACCCATCTACAATAGGCAGATGTAAATCCGAAAACGGGGCCTCTGTTTAAGATGAATTTGCTTTATTTTACTGAAGTTCTGGGGGGGGGGGGGGGGGGGTAGGGGTAAATTTGACTGATCAAACCATCGAAATATAGGTATTGTTAATATTTAATAAACCATCCAAATGTCTGGAAGTCGAGCTAAAGGCTTCAATGATTTCTGATTGGTTTTCAATGGAAAGGGACATCATGAAGTCTCTTTCACAACAAAACAAGAACAGATCAGCCACAAGGGATACGCAATTCGTACCCATCTGCATACTCACAATTTGTCTAAATAACTTAGTACCAAATAACCAAGTAAATGTTGTCAAGTAATAAGGTGAGAGCTTCACACACTCTCTGACATGACCATAAAGTATAATTTTATACTCTTCAGAAGTGAAAAAGCATTTCCCACATAACATTCAAGATAGAGGGAATCTTCCCTATGAAATGTCCATTCAATTAAATCATAAAGTTTTTCTTTTATAAGACTCTGAGGAAGTGTAGTGTAAAGGGTGGAA
Source organism: Lucinisca nassula (assembly GCA_963580285.1). Lineage (NCBI taxonomy): Eukaryota > Metazoa > Mollusca > Bivalvia > Lucinida > Lucinidae > Lucinisca > Lucinisca nassula. The sequence goes on along the minus strand of OY757013.1, from coordinate 27,781,328 downwards.
AATTATAAGAAGACAGACTTATTTGTGTCGCTTATAATATTTTATTTTGGATAGCCTATTGGCCATTTTGTCGGAAAGTAACTGTCCTTTTGATGTTTCCATTAGGGTCTGTTGTTTCATGTTTGTGTTTCTTTCCCTTTGGTGTCTCAGATGGGAGCTACGGGTTAATTGTATCGATTTCTGATCATTGCCTCCACTTCTACTTTGAAGCACGAAAACGTCTGGATTTTAATTTATTTAAAACTTCATTAGAAATTTTTATAGACCCAAACAGATTTTTCCCTGATCTTTCAAATATGTACTATAAAAGGGTTATCCTTTGGAAGCAAGGAATACACCACAAAACTGAAAAATAAGGAGTGTACGTGTTTTCTGGGCCAGACTAGCTAGTTTCGGCCAATTAAGCCTCATCAGTGACCCTCAGATATTTTCAAAATTCCACAATGGAATCAATGATCCCAAAGGACAAGAAAATATAATCAACACTATGATGTAGGGCAGGGAGACGTTTTACCGCCGCCACACATTCCCACACACCAGCTGTAGTGAAGTTAAATATGTACTATAAAAGGGTTATCCTTTTGAAGCAAGGAATACACCTCAGAACTGAAAAAATAAGGAGTGTACGTGTTTTCTTGGCCAGACTAGCTAGTTTCGGCCAGTTAGGCCTCATCAGTGACCTCAGATATTTTCAAAATTCCACAATGGAATCAATGATCCCAAAAGACAAGAAAATATAATCTACACTATGATGTAGGGCAGGGAGACGTTTTACCGCCGCCACACATTCCCACACACCAGCTGTAGTGAAGTTAAATATGTACTTTAAAAGGGTTATCATTATATATCTTTACTGAAGTTAAGGTAACCAATATAATGTAGGAAGCTTGTCTTGGCCTTCAGTAACACATACAGCAAACTTGGTGGCTGGACAAATGTGGTCATCAACTACAGTCCTCTCTACAGCCAAAGGCTGCATTTCAAAGGCCTTATTACCACCAAGCTCTTGCTGAAGTGTGTTAACATAGTGGAGCTGTCAAACGACGACATTGTTAGTGGCCTTATCTGCTGGAGCCAAAACAAACTTAGGAAATTCTTGAATACATAGTCTAAGGTGACGTAAAGACATCTTAGGATTAGAAGGTAATAAGTTCATATTTTGAGAGTGGAAAGAAATGCGTTTGTTGACTATTTTCAGAATGCTAAGTTTCCATTCTTTGAGGACTTTATGCTCAACATACTCTCGTTTACACCATCGATTACCAAATTCATTCAAGGCAGCATCGATTTCATCTCTATTTTTGATATCAATTTTAGAAGGAAATCGATATTTCGGTACACTCCATATTTTCCAGTTCTGTGGTGCATTTCTTGCTCCCAAAGAATAACTCATTCTAGAATATATTTAACGTCACTACAGCTGGTGTCTGGGAATGTGTGGCGGCCGTAAAAAGTCTCCCTGTCCTACATCATAGTGTAGTTTATATTGTCTTGTCCTTTGGGATCATTTATTCCATTGTTGAATTTTGAAAATATTTGACTAGCTAGTCTGGCCCAGTAAAACATGTTCACTCCATATTTTCCAGTTCTGTGGTGTATTCCTTGCATCCCAAAGATAACCCTTTCTAGAACATATTTAGAAATTATATTTCGTATCCTAGAATCAGGAATAATTCTTAAATTGCCAGTAATAGTTTGACCAGTAGCAGGATAGCAATATATTGAGCTTTTACAATCTCGGGTATCAGGAGTGTCAGTGTCAATATGAAGATCAGAAACAAGTTTATTGAAATTAAAAAGATTGAGCTGAAACTTTATGGGAGGCATCAGGTAAACATGGAGATTCAGAATTGCTAAAATTGTTCCATTCCATAATCCAATTCTTTAAACAACACCTCCTCCGGAATGGAAAGTCACATTGAGCTGAAACTTGATGGGAGCCATCAGGGCAACATAGAGATTCAGAACTGCTAAATGGCCCCTTCTAATATCCAAAATGACCGCCATGGCAGCTATCTTGAAATTCTATAAACAGCATCTCTTGAGCCGAAAGTCGGATTGAACTGAAACTTGATGAGGGCAACATTGAGATTCACAATAGCTAAAATCATTGTTTCGATATTCCGATATTCAAGATGGCTGCCATTGGAGATATCAGGGAAGCGTAGGGATTCAGCTAGAATTAATGCTAATTGTGTTTCGATATTATAAATGGTCTCCATGGTGGCTATCTTGAAATTCTATAAACAATATATCCTATCGAATATGAAAGAGCTCAAACGTGGACGAAGGCTTTGCGAGCAGCATACAGCAACATTACATCTCAAGCCCTGTCACCCAATGAAACCAATAGGGTTTATAGGCATGGGCGGTCCAACTCGCACCGCTTTGCCTGGCAAGCTTAGATCCTCTAAGCGGTTTACCAGTACTCGTGTGCAGCTTGTTTCAGCTCTGCGTGGAAGCACCATGCAACCCAACTGGTAAATGACTGTTTGCCAAATTACTGGTCGAGTGTGACAAAAGGTAAATAATTTTCTTTCTTTGTGTTGTTCTATTAATTGATCGCTCCTGCCTGATGTCGTGTCCATGTTATGTCAGGGCTTCCTATTGTCTTTCTATGTTTTGTCGGATACCGCTTCCGCAGCATGGAGACTCAGAATTGCTATACCGGTAATCATTCCGCTCTGATAGCCAAGATGACCATCTTGAAAATCTTCAGATAACATGTTTATCAGCTCCCGAACAGTCAGTCAGATTAAGTGGAAACTTTGCGGGAAGATTTGGATGATATGGAGATTCAGAATTGCTAAGATCGTTGCATTCTGATATCCAAGATTGCTGCCACGGTGGACATCTTGAAATTCTTCAAAGGATCTCTGCAGGAGCATGATCCTACGCCTTACGATTGAGCTGTTAAGAAACTTGGTCAGAAACATCAAAGCAACATGCATATTCAGAATTGATAAAAACAATCTGATCTGATCCAATATAGCCACCATGTTGTAATGTGACATCCTGGTCAGCCTCATTCATGTGAGCGATTTCTGGTCCACTTGGGCCACTAGTTCCAAAGAACTTTAGTTTCGCCATCTCTAGTTTTCGTACCCACGGGGGTATATAGGAGTCAGTCTGTTGGTTTGTGTATCCGTCCGTCCGTGACATATATTTTTTGTTATGCTAACTACTTCCATATTTCACCGATTGACTTCAAATTTTGTATATGCATTCACAATATGGTGTAGATGTGTATGACATAAATTTCATATGCGTCAAGTCAAGGTCACTATTGCTAATACTAGAATAGAAATCCATGACAATTCTGTGTATCCATCCGTCGTGACACATTTTTTTTTCTTGTTATGTGAACTACTTCGACTTTTTTTCACAGATTCACTTCGTATTTTTCATATGTATTCACAATATGATGTAGATGTGCGTGACATAAATTTCATATGCGTCAAGGTCAAGGTCACTATTGCTAAAACTAGAATAGAAATCCATAACAATTATGTGTTTCCTTCCGTCCGTGACACATTTTTTTCTTGTTATGTGAATTACTTCGACTTTTCTTCACAGATTCACTTCGCATTTTTCATATGTATTCACAATATGACGTAGATGTGCGAGACAAAAATTTCATATGCCTCAAGATGAAGTCAAGGTCACTGTTCCTAAATATAGAACAGAAATCCAAGACAACAATCTTGTGATGCGAACTACTTCCACATTTCTTCAGACTGACGTCAAATTTTCCATATGCATTCACAATGTGGTGTAGATGTGCCTGACATAAATTTCATGTGTCAAGTTCATGGTCACTGTTGCTAAAATAGAATAGAAATCCTTGGGCGAACTTCTTCCAAAATTTCTTCACTGTTTGACTACGAATTTTGCATATACATTCACAATATGGTGCAGATGTGTGTGACATAAATTTCATATTCGTCAAGTCAAAAATATAAAAGAAATCCATGACAACAATCTTGTGATGCGAACTACTTTCACACTTATTCACTGGTGGAGTTCAAATTTTGCATATGCATTCGCAATGCGGTGTAGATGTGCATGACATAAGTTTCATAAGGGTCATGTCAAGGTCACTATTGCTAAAATAGAAAATCTTTTGATGCAAACTACTTTCACATGTCTTCAAAAAGAATGGAGTTCATATTTTTCATATGCATTCATAATGAGATTGAGATGTGCATGATTTAAATTTCATATTTGTCAAGTCAAGGTCAAGTCACTGTTGCTAAAAATAGAATAATCTTTAGATGTGAACTACTCCCAGATTTCTCCACCGATTGAGTTCATATTTTGCATATGCATTCTTAATGAGGTCTATATGTGTGTGACAATTTTTATTTGGGTCAGGTCAAGATCAAAGTCACTGTTTCTAGTTTTTGTTTAGAATTTTGTCTAATAGCTGTATGATGAAGTATCATCACATAAACAGGTCTATATCCCCCGTTTCAGTTAAATGTGCTAAAGGAGAGGTTTTACAGTCAGACCCTTTGTCAGTTCTAGTTGTATTTGCTTTGTGTGTAAGGATCCCATGCAGTGCTGCTGTTTCCCAAAGGCTGGATGAGGCTATTAACCCATTGTAAACGGGTGGGCTCTTCCATTGTTTGTGTTTTGTATGTGTTGAGGTCTTATGTCCCCATCAATACTATTTACGTCATTTTGGAGATGTTACTTCCGATTTGTGGGACTTTTACCTAGCATTGTGATGAAATGACTCCTCAAGCCCTACTGCCCAAAGAAATCTCTAAGACTTAAGGAACCACTTCCCTTGACAGGCTTCACTGCAGCTGGTGTTGTGCCATGTGGCAGCACTAAAAAGCCTCCCAGTACATCATCATACTGCAGAAAATATTTTCTGGTCAATGGGATCATTGATTTTGTTTGGTTTGAGGTTTAACGACCCCGTCAACACTGTAAAGGTCATTTTGGAGACCTTGCTTCCAATTTTGTGGGACTTTTACCCAACCTTGAGATGAAATGACATCTCAAGCCCTACCGCCCAATGAAACCAATAGGGTTTATTAGCATGGACGCGCCGACTCGCACCGCTTTGCCTGTGCAGGCTTAGATCCCCTAAGCGGTTTACCAGTACTTGTGCATGGGTCGGATTCAGCTCTGCGTGGAAGCATCATGCAGCCCATCTATTTCTTCAAGCCCAGATGGGTGGGGGCCGATGGGATCATTGAGTTCATTTAGATTCATTTTGAAAATAGAGTTCTGCTTAAGCCGGTGCTAGAGGGTGTGGCTGGTATTGCACATTTCGGTACTGGTCATGAACAGACTCAAGAAAACCGAGCCTGCTATTTTCGTTTTTTTTGTGTGTGTGTATTCTTTGCATTCAAAGGATCGAGCTATTCAGAACTAAAGGGGAATGGAAACACCTTCAGGGGAGGCAACTCCTGCAAAAGAATTTTTGTCTTCTATGTCAATAGGGGTCAACTTTTAAAGGAAAGAATTTGGCCTGAGACCCCTTTTTCAGCAGGACAGGGCTTAAAGAAAAGCGAACAGGAAGTCCCAAAAGTTGTCTCTCTTTGAAAAATGGAGGATAAAATCTGCCAGGTGTTCTCATTCCCCTCAACCCATAAAATGCCAATCACCACAATTGTCGTCTGCTTTGTCGTCTGCCAAGTACTTAAAAATTAGTTTTTGCAAAACAGTTTTGACCCAGATCAGCCTGCTCCTGTTCTGGATCCAAACTGTTTGCCTGTATGCAAAAATATTTTAACAAGTTTGCAAAAAGATTCAGCAGACAACATTTTCAGATGTAGTTTTTCTCGGTGTCTTAAGGGTTAATAAAAATCAAAAAGGAGTAAAGCAGTTTACTAGTAACCAAGTTTGGTCAATTTCAGCTCTGCGCAGACGTATCATGCAGCTCTGTCTATTTCTACAAGCCAGGATGGATGGGGGCAACTCTTCCATTGTTATATGTTGGGTAAATCCATTTATTATGAAAACACGCCTATACAAATACATTGTAAATGTTACCGCCGAAACAACAAACATTTTAAGTTGAAAAATTGTGATATTTTTCTAGTTTGTTTGTATTGGGGTTTTATGGCCCAGTCAACACTATTTAGGTCATTTTTGAGCCAGTCAGTTTACGTATCCACACTTTTTCTGGGCAATTTAAGCTTATATATAAGCGGTTAACTAGTACAGTGCACATTCTCTTGCCAGAAACTGACAACTGCCATTCTTGAATCAGCGGAAGGGAGAGAATGACCAAAGAAAAGATTTCTTGATCAATGTTGCCAACCCCAGCAGGTATCGAAGCCGCTTCCTCCTGATCACTAGTCAGACGCACATCTGAGCTACCGTGGCCGGCGTGATATTTTTCGTATTTCTGCTCAAAATATAGATTGTGGGTACTCGTTAGAAAAGCCTCAATGAGTCAATGAGGTGGTTCTAATGAGTACCCACAATCTACATCAGAAATAAGAAAAAGTAGAGAAAGCGAACAGTGGGTCACGTATACCCCCGGCCAGCGCCACCCTCTGATATATCTTTTGAGCTTGTATGTAATATGAATGAAGATAAGAATCTATAAATGTGCTTGTAAAAGCTAAACCAAACATAAAATTTCTAAATAGAGCAAAGGAGTGAGGGCATCAAAGTTACTGAAGGGGTGGGAGCATCAATGTTACTGAAGCAGCAGGGTGGGGTATGCATCAATGAAATCTTTGGACTGGTATGGAACATGGATGCAAGTATGAACTGAACTTGTCTTAGAGTTTAGAACATATAGGCATCTATCAACTTTGTCATAAAACTTTAACCAAATGTAAAATTTCTAAGTCCATGACCTTAAGGTCAAGGTCCCCATGGGTAGGGGAAGGGACATACATCATGAAATCTTTGGACAGGTATGCAACTTTGATGCAAGTGTCAAATGAATTTGTGTTAGAGTTTAGAACATACAGGCATCTATAAACTTTGTCATAAAACTTTAACCAAATGTAAAATTTCTAAGTCCATGACCTTAAGGTCAAGGTCCCCATGGGTAGGGGAAGGGACATACATCATGAAATCTTTGGACAGGTATGCAACTTTGATGCTAGTGTCAAATGAATTTGTGTTAGAGTTTAGAACATACAGGCATCTATAAACTTTGTCATAAAACTTTAACCCAATGTAAAATTCAAAGTCTGTGACTTTGAAGTCAAGGTCACTGTGGGGGTTGGGGACATGCATCAATGAAATTTTTAGACCAGTATGTAACTTCAGTGTAAGTATCAACTAAATCTATCAAAGGGTTAAGAAGATACAATCTCTTAGAAAACTTTAACCAAAATGTTAACAGGCAGACGGATGGAAGGATGGATGGACACACAGATGGATGGACGGACGAACGGCATGACAAATACATTATACACCCATAGCATACTTCGTATGCCAAGGTATAATAAGGTATACCCCTCTAAACTCCAGTTTTACTATACAAAAGTGGGGTTCAAGGGAATTACATAGGCTGTTTTCGTGATGTATCATTTGAAGGGTGTCAGCTTATATTTTTTTGTTCTAATTCTATTTTGATGGAAAATCCTGTTAGCAAACAGTGTAGTCCCAGGTCAGGTGCCACATAAATTGAGATCCAGATCGGGTGCAGCATGTGGCATCTGATCTGGACTATATCTCTTTCAATGGGGTTATAGTAGTCCCAAGAAAGATTAACCCTTCTCTTGCTGAATATTCAGTTTAGCCACACCCATGTCTGACTTTGAACCAATCAGATTACTTGATGTAATTTATTCCTACAAATTCATAAATTGAATGTCAAAGTGTAGATCCTGATCAGAAGCCATCTGATCTGGATCTACACTGTTTGCAAAGAAAAGGGTTGTCGTGAACAGCAGGATAAGAAATAACTAAGGTGATAATGTGAATTGAAGTTTTATTCAACTGTAACATATGGCTATTTGGTCTGCTTACAAAAAGCATGCGAAACACATTCTACAGGTTTGTTTTTGTTGTGGTTTGTGTTTGAGTGTGTGTATTGCTTATATTATTTTGTTTTGGATAGCCAATTGGCCATTTTGTGGGAAAGTAACTGTCCTTTTGGCTTTCCGCTATTGATGTTTCCATTAGGGTCTAGTTGTTTCATGGGACTACTATGTTTGTGATTCTTTCCCTTTGGTGTCTCTGATGGGAGCTGTGGGTTAATTGTATCGATTCCTGATCATTGCCTTCACTTCTAATTTTTATGTATGTTCTTCTTACTCAAAATATAGGCTATTTACAGTTTTTTTTTATTATTAGAAAATATAGGTTAAAAGTAAGGTTCCTCCAAACTCACATAAAGATTTAAAACTGTTGAAAAAATATTTGATGAATTTTTTGGCCTTGACTAGTCAGACAAAGTGATTTGCATTCTACAAAGTCAGAGCGAGCCAAGCCAGCAAGAAAAACAATTACAATTTCTTGACACTTTTCATCATTTTTTGGGACTAAAAAGTAAAAATAATAGGGCATTTTGAATCAAAGTTAGGTCTGAATGGCGAGAAGTTTGAAAGTGAAAAATATAGGTTTTTTCATAAAAATACAGGCTTTTTATAGGTTTCATGAATATAAAAAAGGTTTTATAGGTCTGACACAAAATTATCGCCCCCCACCCATCAGGGCTTGAAGAAATAGATTAGCCTGCATGATGCTTCCACGCAGAGCTGAAACTGGCCGCACACTAGTACTGGTAATAGGAGTCTAAGCCTGCCCAGGCAAAGTGCTGCGAGTCAGACCATCCCTACATATTAATCCTTTTGGTTTGTTTGGGTGGCAGTGATTGAGATGTCATTTCATCTCGGTGTCGGGTAAAAGTCCCACAAAATTGGAAGCAACGCCTCCAAAATGACCTAAATAGTGTTGTCGGGGACGTAAAACCGCAATTCAACATACAGTTGACTCTCGTTATCTCGACCCCGCTTATCTCGACCCTATCGCTTATGTCGAACCGATTTCTAAGTCCCGTACATTTCCCCTATATATTTATTGTATTTCAACTTCGCATGTGTCAAACTACTTTTAAGTCGACACTTCGGCTATCTCGCCCATCATTTTCAGTCCCTGAATGTATTTTTCACTGTTTTTACTACTGCGTATCTCGAACCGGGATTCATGACGTAACGAAAAAAAAACAAAAAAACATGCGTCCGGTCCTTCAATTTTGTAATAGGCCTTTAGAAAACAATTCATCAATACTCACAATGTTGTTAATTATCCCATGTGTCCAGGTGCGTTTGCAATTAAAATTAACACAAACAATACCTTTTCGGCTACTAAGAAAATCTTGTGCGTGTAATAAAGACTGACACACGGTGCTCAACCTTTAATCTTACACCGTCTCGTGTCAATGATTTGCAAGATTTCCGTGATTAAAGGCGGCGTTGTCTTTCTTGCAGAAATGTCAAAGAAAGTGACAAAAGTTGTGATAATCTCGGCGTGTTAAAAATGCAGTTGATCGGAACAATTCACGTGTATAGTTGTTAACCCGTCTGTTTCTTAACCGATGCAAATCCATGTACAAACAGTGTAGATCCAAAATGGATGGCTCAAAAACGAGCTTTCGCGGTAGGACCTAAACTGTTTGCCATAGTGACGGTTAATCAGTTAGAGGGGAGATGAGTCAAACTACTGAATGACTTATGTAGCATGTACAGCTCTCCGAAGTAATATAAGCGTTGCATTCACAAGCGGGAACCAGTCTGTTTAGTATCTAACTATATTTTGCGTATTTGGAAACCCAGATTTGTAGGCATTTAAAAGACAACAAAATACGTTAGAAATCTATCAGTTTTATTTATTTATTAATTTGTTCATAAACGCTATACTCTGACAAGCTCCAGTACTTTCATAAACAAGTTTTAAAAACTCAGTAAACCGTTCATGTAAGAATTTCCAAGAATACCAAGCATATCACGGCAAACAATGTGTTCGGTAATACATGTGACGTCACACTTTGGTTATCTCGTACTACGGATAACTCGAACTTTTTTATCCGGTCCCGTGAGGTTTGAGATAACGAGAGTCGACTGTATTAGATACAAGAGTGATTGAGATTTATGTCTCACCAACAGCTAAGGTCATACAGAGATGGGACCTCAATATAAAGACTCATCCGAAAGTCTGGAGAAGCCCGGGATCGATCCTGCGGCCCCTAGTTTACAAGGTGAGTAGCATAACCACTACACTACAGGCTTCTAATTAAAAACAAGAAAACGACGTTACACCATCTTACGTGAAGGTAACAATGAATATCATGAAATGGGATAAAAAGGCGACTCTTCTGCCCAGTGATTTATCACTCAATTTATCACTAGATTTTACTAAAGGCTATATAGGTGACCAGTGTTTATAGGTTATGCTAGAGGCCTGAGAGTGTCCAAATTTGTCCTCAGTGGACTTGTAATCCTTGAAACAGGTGAAGGGAAAGAATGACTGCAGAAAATATTTCATGATCAACTGATGTTGCCAGCTCTGGAAGGCAACACAAAAACCATCTGATAGGAGAAAGAATAGCCCTAAAAAGATTTCATGATTCATCACGATAACAAGACCTTGCAATGAATAACCCTCTAAACCCAACCGTATATAAAGCTGGGGTTCACTGGGGAATACATTAACTTTCTCATTACTGCTCTGAGAAACTCGTTAGAACCGCCTCAATGAGGTGGTTCTAAAAACATCCAAAATATATACTGGAGTATAAATAAGAAAAACGTCACAAATTTCCACCAGCAACATAGGCGTTTTGAAGATATAAAAGAATGCACCATGTCGCACCAGTTAGTTATCATAATGGTTAACTTGGATATTAACCAATTTTGTATTTAACCCTTTTAGTACCAAATGGAATCTTCCTCCTTATATATAGCAGGAGTTCATTTCAAAATTTAGGGGTATCAGGTTGTGTTTTCATCAAAATTTATTTGGAAAAAGACTGAACTTTCAGCAAACAGTGGAGGCCCTGATCAGACGCTGTGTTCTGCGGCATCTGATCTGCGCCTGCACTGTTTGGCAGGGTACCCGATTTGGGGTTTCCGGTACTAAATGTGTTAATGGTATATTCTGTCATATATAGCAGGAGTCCATCTCAGACTGTTCAGGTGGAGGTTGAGTTACTTTTATTTTATTCAAAATTGTAAACAGTTAATGCTCCAATCAGATGCCACAGTCTGCGGCATCTGAGCTGGACCATCACTATTTGCCAGTGCCCTGTTTTAGGGTTTCCTATATCAAATGGGTTAAACAAAACATATCATGATGCAGTTTGTTTGACATCAGTGGAAAAATAAACATGACAAAGGCAGTATAGTTTTGTCATTTTATCTTGATTTGTAGGTACTAAGTAAATATTTACTTATTAACAACACTGTATTTACATAGTTTACATAAAAATATACATGTATATTAAAACAATTATGTCTAAAATCATGACATACACAAAGCGCATTTTTGGTAACTAAATTGCTAATTCCAGATATACAGAGGATCTCACACAAGTGATAATTTCACTTGAAAATTATGAAACGAGCCTTTGGCAACTGGGCCCTGGTTTCACTTGAAGACCCAGTTTCATCACTGCCAACAAGTATGCAGATACAACAGAAAATAGTTCCGTTTTTACTTTCCATCAAGGTGATTCTTAAATATCATAATGATTCTAAGTATTGGGACAGACAGGCCTTAGCAAACAGTGCAGACCCAGATCTGACTGCTGATCACAGTCTACACTGTTTGCCATTCCGTCTGCACCTTTTGGACTCCTTGCTGGATCATGAAACAAATTTGCTAACATTTTAGGAGAATTACGAGTACAGCAAGTCCTCAGATAAAACACTGCAAAATGTGGCGTCTGATAGTTTGCAGAAAGTTCAACAATTTTCTATAGTTTGCAGAAAGTTCAACAATTTTTTGAATAAATTTAGAAAAATAACTGATCAAGACACTCTCAAATTCCGACTTCGACTTTAATTTTTACTACAAACATAGGCTGTGTGTATTTGTTTGAACAACATCAAGGAGACAGTTCTAATGAGTACCCACAACCTGTCTTGGAGCAGTAATAAAGAAATGAAGTAGGTATACCCTTGTAAACTCCAGTTTTCTATATAAAGTGAGGTTTAATTATGCTGTGAGGTGTTGTGATAAAGGTTCAATGCTACACAAGCACAAAGGAAAATTATAGAGCAGATGACAATCTGATTTCAATTAATTTTTCATAAAATAAGGCTTGAACCGTCTGCCTGTGTATATTTTCAACTTTTATTTGGCATCTCTGGCCATATATTTTATTTGAGAAAAAAAAAAAGAAAATACTTGCTAGTTGTGATTTGTGCGTTAAGGTTTAACCCATTGTATACAAGTAGACTCTTCTATTGCTATATGTTGGACAAGTCCATTTGTCATATAAGGGGTGTCAGGTCTATTTTTTTTTTTTATTCTACTTTTGACGGGAAATTCTGTCAGCAAATAGTGCATGTCCTGATCAGACTCCGCTGGGCCTGCACTGTTTGCCAAGGTAACCCTTTAGGGATTTCCCACATGCAATGGGTTAATGTATATGCACAATAATTCCTTTGATGTTAACAACAACTAGAGCTGTCAGTGAAACTGACTAGGGCCCCGGCAGCGCTATCAGAGGAGTAGGAAAATGTTGATGTTAAAAAAGACGTTTTTTTTTTTCCTTTCACCTCTAAGTATGACCTTGACCTTTGAGGTACGGACCTGGGTCTTGCGCGTGACACACTGTCACATTATGGTTAATATTTCTGCTAAGTAATATTTAAATCCATCCAGGTATAAGAAAATTATAGATTGGACACAATAAAAAAGACGCTTTTTTGACCTTTTATCTCTAAGTATGACCTTGACCTTTGAGGTACGGCTGTGGGTCTTGCGTGTGACACTTCGTCACATTATGGTTAACATTTCTGCCAAGTAATATTTAAATCCATCCAGGAATAATAACAAAGTTATTAATTGGACACAGGAAAGACCCTTTTTTGACCTTTAACCTCTAAGTATGACCTTGACCTTTGAGGTACGGACCTGAGTCTTGCACGCAACACTCCATCACATTATGGTTAACATTTCTGCCAAGTAATATTTAAATCCATCCAGGAATAAGAAAGTTATGGAGGATAAAAAAATTTGTGGACGGACAGACGGACAGACAGACGGATGGACAGAATGATGCCAAGTAATATTTAAATCCATCCAGGAATAATAAAAAGTTATGGAGGATAAAAAAATTTGTGGACGGACAGACGGACGGACAGACAGACGGACGGACAGAGTGATTACTATAGGGCACCCACACTTTCAGTGCGGGGCCCTAAAAATTGTAAAACACATACTGAATACATTGAGATTATCTCTAATAACAAGGAAAACAGATGTCATGGAAAAAGGTCCTAAATGTTGTATAGTGAGTTATGCTTCATGGTTAATCAGTAGGGACAAATGTCTACATGAGCTCCTTAAGTGTAAACAGTAAAACTTTATTGGCCCAAACAGCGATGGCTCACTTACCATGGTGTTGTGGTTTTATGGCCCAGTGAACAGCTAAGATCATGTTGGATCACTGCTCCTAGACCCTCTAAGCCATTTACAAGTACTTAGTGAGATCCCCCTCCTGCCCCACCCCCACACTCCGACAGTCGCCAGTAGGTCTACGGCCCAGTAATCAAGCAACACTTCATTTCAAGCCATCTCCCAAGAGATGGGGCATTATAAAGGAAAGATGCATCTAAATCATTCATAGCTGGCACTATGCCTTACCCTCAACCTGTTTCAAACAAATTTTCATGGTCCCAAGTGTTTGAGCTACTATAGTTCATCTGTGCTAGTATACTATGAGCAGCATTAAGCATAAAAGTATCTTAACCTTTATCCTACTGCATAAATTAATTAAGCCACTCCCATTGCTGATTATCAGCCAATCAAATTACTTGGTATAATATATTTGTTCAATTCATGAACTGCATGGCAAACAGTGTAGATCCTGATCAGATGGCCATCTGATCTGGATCTACACTGTTTGTAAATGTAAGGATTGTCGTGAACAGCCGGATAAGGGTTAAGAAGTTCAGATATTGGTATGTGTGCTGAGCTTGGACTAAAATCAACCTGCATACATGTACCTTCTCCATGAGAATACTACCTTTCCTGCAAGTATGAGAACCCCTTGGGTATGCATAAAGCACACAGGTAAGACTGATCAGACCTTGGGGTTATAAATCCTTTTTCATGCTGAACTTAATTGTGCATGGAATTTGTAATGCTCATAAAAATCAACACAAATTTGTGAGGCTATTCCTCTGTTCAGCCGAGAATGTTATTTGTCTTGCTCATACTGAGCTTTGACTTCTGCAGATTCAAGAAGTGCAGTTGTCATTTTTTGCCAAAAATGTGGACTGCATACCGTTCAACCGCTTATTAAGCCTTCTTCGATTTATGTTTTTTTAAACGTTCTTGCAAGAATGTTTGAAAAACATAAATTGGAGGAGGATAAGGGTCTTTCTCATGGGAGAAGCTCTATTCAAGAACATTTAGCCTTCTTCAATTTTTTTTTTCAAACAATCTTAATACTTACAAGAACGTTTGAAAAACATAAATTGGAGATGGATAAGAGTCCTTTCCTCATGGGAGAAGCCCTATCAGTTGGCGGTTCAAGAACATTTAGCCTTCTTCAATTTATGTTTTTCAAATGTTCTTCCAAGAACGTTTGTAAAACATAAACTGGAGAAGGATAAGTCTCCTTTTCTCATGGGCAAGCTCAAATGTGTCTTCAAACCATGCAGTTAAAAAGGGATGATTCCAATGGATAATCTTTGGAATAAATTTCTACTTTTCTCCATTATAAAGCACATGCTGTGGCTCCTCATTAAGAATGCTCAACAACGTTCATCAAACAAATACCCACACTGCACAGCGTATGCTTTATTGATCAACCCTTGTCCTGCTGAACCAGGATTATGTTCTACCTTTGCAAACAGGGTGTCGCCAGAAGCCTTATTCAGAAGCTATTTAACCCTTTTTGTAACAAATGGAATCTTCCTCCTTATATATAGTTTATTTCAAAATTTAGGGATGTCAGGTTGTGTTTTCATCAAACTTTATTTGAAAAATGACTGAACTTTTAGCAAACAGTGGAGGCCCTGATCAGATACCGCGTTCTGTGGCATCTGATCTGGGCCAGCACTGTTTGCCACTTACCCATTTTGCGGTTTCTGGTACCAAAAGGGTTAATCAGTATCTATAGTATACTGTTTGTCATCCAGTTTGTGAATTTGTCAAAATAAATGACATCAAGTAATCTGGCTGGTTGAAAGTTAGAAATGAGTGTGGCAAAATTAATCTATTCAGCAGGACCAAGATAAATGGGAAAATATGGCATAATTCACATAAAATACTCTTTTATTCCTTCATGTCAGTTCTATTTAAGTCATCAACAATCTTCATTATGCAAGAGCAGGAAGTCCAGCCTTCTCTCGACATTTTTGTATCAATGCTCGAAGCATGAACTGTTTCCGAGATAATTCACGAACTTGCTGAAAGATAGAATAAAGAAAGCAATACAGACAAAATTTTAAGAACTCATCGTGATAAAACATCAACATTAAACTTCAGGGGAAGGTATCTCTTTCATATATATTTTCAACTCCCATATGAATCAGCATCTCAGAGTTCTCGGAAACGCCGAATCCGGCGTATTTTTACGCCTGTTTTTGCTTTCGTACGCGTAAAATTTCCTGTCGTGGATTCTTAATTACGCCAATTTTTTTTCGCCTGACGCGTCCGTAATCCCGTGTAAAAATGACCTCAATCACATAAAAAGATGACAGCAGGTGTCCAATTGATCTCCAAATTTAGCTACCACTTTCAGATCAAAAGTTTACCGTTAATCGTTGCCGCCAGGCTTGTTCAAGCATTACCTGGCGAGGACAGTCGTCTGTATTACTCTCTCGGCCAATCAGATCGTCACGGCTAGAAGATTGGCAGGTCAGTCTTGCAGTTTGCGAGATGTAGCAATCTCGTGGCTGATTAACATTAATTGACTGTTTTGTTTCCGGATACTTGTATAAACAGTTGGATTATCGGTAATTTGATTGTTGAAAAAAATGTCGGAGGCATAATTAAAGGATGCGATAATCTAGTGCATAAATCGTCTTTATTACGATTAAAGAAAATTATGACTCGAGTTTGTCGCATTATCAAGTTACCTTGATTAGGTCTATTTGAATGAAAGAAATTAATTATCAAGTCTTGAACTGCCTGCTAATAGTGGAGGTCCGGAACAGACACCTGTGGCATCTGATCTGGGCCTGCACTGTTGTTGTTTTTTTGTCCCCACGTGGGGCTATTGTAATGGTCTTCGTCGTACGTCCGTCCGTCTAACCGGATAACTCCTAGACGGTGATAGATGGAAACTTGAAACTTTGGGAACTGACAGATCTTTGGTCTGGGGAGTGCATGACACTTTCGGAATTTTGATCACGCCCTAGGGGTGGGCCCAGGGGGGTAAGGCGGGGGTCAAAAATCAAAATTTCCAGGACATGGTCGTGTAACATATCAAAGAAACCAAAAGTTTTATATGCCATTTTATATACTAGGATGTAGTGCATGGCCTGAACAGACTTGTCCTGTTGGTGCAGCCTGATAAGAGCCTGTACGGCTGTAACTGCTCACACTCAATTTAAACCCATATCCTGATGAATAAATTAATTAACCCAGTCCACTCATGACTTTCAAAGCCTAATGTAATTTATCCATTCAAATTCACAATCTGAGTGACAGTGTAAATCCTGATTAGATGGAAGCCATCTGATCTGGATCTCCACTGCAAGAAAAAGGTTAGTCATGTTAAGAAGAATAAGGGTTCAAGCCCCAAAGTCTTTTGGAGTCACACTCTACAGCCGTACGCATTTACCCATAATTGACACACGTTTTTCGGGTCAAACTCCAACTTTTCAAAATTTGACTGCAACTTTTCAGATTTGAATCCAACTTTTTCCATGGATGGATTCTTAAACTCCTGTTTTCAAAATCCTAGTGAGAACTCTGCATCTATTCTTAAAGGAAACTGAAAAACGCTGACATTTTTGGTCCATATTTGACAGCTATGGTGGGCCTGTAACTTTGGAACAAGATAAAGCCCATCAAAACCTACACACTAGTTTTCCCTTATCCTGTTGATATTACCCAGCAAGTTTGGTAAGAATCCATACTTTGGTAAAGGAAATACAGAGTTTAAAACTGCTGACAGTGATGCCGATCCACACCAAAAGCAATATGCCCCCATCCCTTTCGGTAAGACTTGATAAGGGATGGTCAACATATTACAACAATCAATGAAATTATTTTATATGTCCATCAGACCTGCTATAATTTCTTAACAAATATCATCTTATAGAAAAGCAGGTCTTCTACAGGAAACACAGGCATATTACTATACATCACATTACTATACATCACCCTCAGACTAAAGTTATTGACCCACCAGGTGAGTGACGTGATTGTAACTATGTAGACTAGGGTAACTATAAGAAATCATCTTTGAACTTATCACCCTCCGACTAATGCTATTGGCCTGTTAACTGAGTGTCATGCATTGTAACTATGGAGACTTTGGTAACTACAAGCAATCCTCTTCAGACCAATCACCCTGCTACTAATATTACTGGCCTGTCAGCAGAGTGACATGTGTTACTATGATCTATGGAGACAACAATATCAGACTAATCTCCTTCAGATTAATGTTACAGGCCTATCAGCTGACTTGTTACTATGGAGACAGTACAAAGCGAGGAAATTACCTTCAGACCTATAATACTGGCCTGTTAGGTGAGTGACATGTGTTACTATTGAGACAAAACAATATCAAGACTAATCACTTAAGACTAATGCTACTTGCTTGTTAGCTGAGTGGTATGTGTTGTTACTATGGAGACAGAACAATGTGAGGAAATCTCCTTCAGACTATAGTTACTGTTGTCAGCATGTATTACTATGGAGACAGGGCAATATAAGACTAACTTATGTTACTGGTCTGTAAGCTTAGTGGCATGTGTTGTTATAAGGATACAAATCACTTTCCAAGCAAAATCACTTTGTCAGCAGAGTGCTATGGACAGGATTATATCAAACTAATCACCTAAAGTCTAATGTTACTGGTCTGTCAGCTTAGTGACAGAAGAATGTAAAGAAATCATCTCCAGATTAATGTTACTGGCCTTTCAGCTGAGTGTCATGTGTTATTACTCTGGAGACTAGACAATGTGAGGAAATCATCTTCAGACTAATGTTACTGGCCTGTCAGCTGAGTGTCATGTGTTATTACTCTGGAGACTAGACAATGTGAGGAAATCATCTTCAGACTAATGTTACTGGCCTGTCAGCTGAGTGTCATGTGTTATTACTCTGGAGACTAGACAATGTGGGGAAATCATCTTCAGACTAATGTTACTGGCCTGTCAGCTGAGTGTCATGTGTTATTACTCTGGAGACTAGACAATGTGGGGAAATCATCTTCAGACTAATGTTATTGGCCTGTCAGCTGAGTGTCATGTGTTATTACTCTGGAGACTAGATATTGTGGGGAAATCATCTTCAGACTAATGTTACTGGCCTGTCAGCTGAGTGTCATGTGTTATTACTCTGGAGACTAGACAATGTGGGGAAATCATCTTCAGACTAATGTTACTGGCCTGTCAGCTGAGTGTCATGTGTTATTACTCTGGAGACGAGACAATGTGGGGAAATCATCTTCTGACTAATGTTATTGGCCTGTCAGCTGAGTGTCATGTGTTATTACTCTGGTGACTAGACAATGTAGGGAAATCATCTCCAGACTAATGTTACTGGCCTGTCAGCTGAGTGTCATGTGTTATTACTCTGGAGACTAGACAATGTGAGGAAATCATCTTCAGACTAATGTTACTGGCCTGTCAGCTGAGTGTCATGTGTTATTACTCTGGAGACTAGACAATGTGGGGAAATCATCTTCAGACTAATGTTACTGGCCTGTCAGCTGAGTGTCATGTGTTATTACTCTGGAGACGAGACAATGAGGGGAAATCATCTTCAGACTAATGTTACTCAGTGTTATGTGTTGCTACTATGGAGACAGACAAATGTAGGGAAATGACTTTAAGATTAAAGTAACTGGCCTGTCAGCTGAGTGTCATACGTTGTTACCATAGAAACAGAAAAATGCGTGGAAATTACCTTCATGGTACTGGCCTGTTGGCTGAGTACCATATGTTACTTCAGGGACAGGAAAAAGTGAGAATATTAATTATAACATACAATACACTTGCTATCCTATTGAACGCTGCTGTGTATGAGTATAAAACTTCTCCATTATCAACTAACATCTCCAGCAACTTTACCTTTAAAATACATCTTGGTCTTCTTTTTTTTTATATGTACAGTCGAACTTCGATTGCTCGAACTTCTTTGGGACCATGAAAATTTGTTCGAGACGGCGGTAGTTCGAGCCACTGAGGTTAATGTCAGGAGGCATAACGAGATAATTTTAGACATCTTTTCGGTGTTCTATTATGAAAATGTATACTGTGTGTACTCATTAGAATCGCCTCATTGAGGCGATTCTAATGAGTACACACAGCATACATTTGCAATATAAAAGACTAAAATCTCCTTAATTATCCCCCACTATTTCTTATGTAGAGGATTTCCGCTAGGGGCTCAAGAATGGGTTCGACTCATCCATGGTAAACGAGCCATCGGCGTTCGAGCCATCGAAGTTCTACTGTAACTTTACATTTTAACAAGAATTCCACGGATGGCTATGTTGGACCAGTGAAATTGAATTGAACATTTGGGTTGAAGCTAGTCTTGACAAAAACAGACAGATGAACAAGCTGATGGAAAACCAGGGGCCAGTTGTTCAAAACTAACAACGTCGTTAGTTAACGTATTGTTAAAATTTTGATCATTTATTATGGCAAATATGCTAATATTTTTGCTGAAAAAATGTGAGCAGCTTTTGCATTTGCAAAAGCTGCTCACATTTTTTCAGCAAAAATACCACAATTTTAAATATTAAACTTGCTAGAACAGTTAACAATTTGACCACTAACGAGCTCGTTAAGCTAACGATGCATTGAACAACTGGACCCAGATTTCTACATTTCCCATGCTTAAAGCAGGCAAGACAAAAATACATATAGGTTTACAGTGTTTCTTCTGTGACTTTTACCTTCAAAAATACATCTAAGTCTACACAGTTTTTCCGTAAAGCTTCACCAAGATAATAAATTGCATCTTCAAGGGCCTGTTCCTCTGCAAAAGCTTTTAATAACCTACAAAAAGACAATAGTTACATGAGACAACCCAAGAGAAAAGAGTGATTGGCATTCTTAAATTTATGTTCTTCAACTGCAAGTCTGCAGTAAATTAACCCATTGAATGTGAGAATCTCCTAAAGGGGTTAATTGGGAAACAGTGCAGGCCAAGATCAGACGGGCCCGCACTATTTGCTAACAGAATTTTCCTCAAACAAAATACATGTAATAGGCCTCACACCCCTTACATGTATATGGCAAAAGGACTTGTCCATCATATAGCAATGGAAGAGTCCACTAGTATACAATGGGTTAACAGAGGAAAATTCAAGACATTTTGCAAGAGGCTATCTTAAGGTCTCCTCAACATTTCTGTGACCAGGAAAGGCTCCGGTGAGACTGCGCTTATGTGCAGGCTCATCTGAGCTTTTGCTGGTTACATATAGGACTTCTTGCATGAAGCTACTACCTCGTCTTCACTATATGTCTGTGAGCAGGAAAGGCTCTGGCAGGACTGCACTTATGTGCAGGCTTATCTGAGCTTTTGCTGGTCATATATGTGTAGGACTTCTTGCATGAAGCTACTACCTCGTCTCCACTTTATGTCTTGGAGCAGGAATGGCTCTATGGAGACTGCATTTACATGCAGGCTTATCTGAGCTTTTGCTGGTCACATATGTGTAGGACTTCTTGCATGAAGCTACTACCTCGTCTCCACTTTATGTCTGCGATCTGCGAGCAGGAAAGGCTCTGGCAAGACAGGGCTTATATGCCCAATCTTTTACTGGTGGCATATGTTCAGGACTTCTTGCATGAAGCTACTACCTTGTCTCCACTTTATGTCTGTGAGCAGGAAAGACTCTGGCGAGACTGCTCTTATGTGCAGGCTCATCTGAGCCTTTGCTGGTCATATATGTGTAGGACTTCTTGCATGAAGCTACTACCATGTCTGCAAACAGGAAAGGCTCTTGGGAGACTGTGCTCATGTGCAGGCTCACCTTAGCTATTGCTGGTCATATATGTGTAGGACTTCTTGCATGAAGCTACTACCATGTCTGCGAACAGGAAAGGCTCTTGGGAGACTGTGCTCATGTGCAAGGCTCAACTTAGCTTTTGCTGGCCACATATGTGTAGGACTTCCTGCATGAAGCTACTACCATGTCTGCGAACAGGAAAGGCTCTTGGGAGACTGTGCTCATGTGCAAGGCTCAACTTAGCTTTTGCTGGTCATATATGTGTAGGACTTCTTGCATGAAGCTACTACCTGGTCTCCACTTTATGTCTGGCCCCCGCCTATGGGGGCTTGAAAAAATAGATAGACTGCATTATGCTTCCATGCAGAGCTGAAACCTACCACACACGTGTACTGGTTAACTGCTTAGTGGATCTAAGCCTGCCCAGGCAAAGCGGTGCTAGTCAGACCATCCATGCTTATATACCCTATCTGTTTCAATGGTTTACAGGGCTTGAGATGTCATTTCACCTCAATGCCGGGTAAAAGTCCCACAAAATTGAAAGCAACATTTCTAAAATGACCTATATAGTGTTGACAGGGATGTTAAACCTCAAATCAAACAAACAAATCCACTTTATGTCTGCGAGCAGGAAAGGCTCTGGGTAGCCTGAGCTCTGCTGGTCACATATGTGTATGACTTGTTGCATAAGACTATTTCAAGATCTCTGTTAAATACCTGCGAATGGAAAAGGTTCTGGCAATACTGTGTTTTTATGTCAACTTGCCAGAGATAAGTAACCTTTTGTCATGAGCTGAGTAAATACATGTAAGCTGTCATGCATTTAAGGGGAATGGGTACACCTTCAGGGGAAGCAACTCTTGCAAAAGTAGTTTTGTCTCCCATGACAATAAGGGTCAACTCTTAAAGGAAAGAATTTGCTCCTGACGAGCAAATTCTTTCCTTTAAGAGCTGACCCCTTTTTCAGTGGGACAGAGCTTATAGAAAAGCGAACAGGAAGTTCCGAAAATTATCTCCCTTTGAAAAATGGCGGAAATATGTGCTAGGTGTTCCCATTCCCCTAAAGCTGTCATGCATTTGAAACAAAGATTCAGAATACCTAGTATGTGCAAATGCCAACATGTGAAGATCTAAACTTTGTTTTCAAAGTGTTCTTTGCATGAGTAATACTGACCAGTAACTGTGTCTTATCTGACTTCCCTGAGTAACATGCTTATCTAAGCCTTGGCAGTCATACATAATTTTACATTCCGAATCTAACATGTGTCTTTGGTGCAGAATAAGGAATCCAAAACCCAGAAGTTAACTCATTGCATGTGGGAAACCCCTAAAGGGGTACATTGGCAAACAGTGCAGGCCCAGATCAGATGCCGCAGATTGTGGCCTCTGATCAGGGCCTGCACTATTTGCTAACAGACAGAATTTTCAAATAGACCTGACACAACTTATATGACAAATCCACTTGTCCAACATATAGCAATAGAGTGAGTGAGTGAGTTTTAGTTGTACGTCCCACCAACAGCTAAGGTCATACGGAGACGGGACCTCGGTTTAAAGACTCATCCGAAAGTCTGGAGAAGCCTGCGATCCCTGGTTTACAAGGTGAGTAGCTTAACCACTGCACCACGGAGGCTTCTACGATATAGCAACAGAGGAGTGCACTAGTATACAATGGGTTAATGGATATTTTTGGAAGCAAAAGTTTTTCTGGTTTCCAGCATTATCTGTTAACATGAAGATTTTGATTCCTCTTTTATGGCAAGAGAGTACATAAGTGATCAGTATTTTCAATGAATGATTAAACATTTGTCTCTCTTTATAAACCATGCTGTTTTTATTGTATGGTTTGGACTCAAGAGAAAATTTATGTTCAATGCAAAAACTGTAATCAAAGCCAATTCAAAATTTATTGTCATTTTTCGATATAATCCTTATATTTTGCCACAACCTTCCCGTTCTGTTATATCCAAAAGCATGTGACAAAGTTCAATGTAAATATCTTTAGGAGTTTCAACAACAGATTTTTAATCTATCCTCATTCACTTGAATATGCTATGATCAACCAAAAAGGTTTCCATTATGATAACGCACCCGTGCGACATAGTGCATTTTTTCACATCTACAACATGGCTACTTTTCTGATGAAAATTTGTGATATTTTTCTTATTTATACTTCAAAGATAGCTTGTAGGTCCTCGTTAGAACTGCCTCATTGAGGCGTGTGGGTGCTCGTTAGAACTGCCTCATTGAGGCAGTTCTAAACTGCCTCATTGAGGCAGTTCTAACACAAGCCCACAACCTATGTCTTGGAGCAGAAATAAGAAAAATAATGTATACCCATGTAAACCTCAGTTTTTTCTCTATAAAAGATGGGTTTTAGGGGTGTTCATTTCACAGACTCGTTCATGTGATGACCTAGTCCAACCTCTATGTATTAAATACTGAAAATTTATGCATACTGTCTATAAAGTGGAGCTGTGGTCACTACTGCCTCATCAATACTGAGCTGATCTTGATTTTCTAGTTGTTTTAAAGCATCTTTAACTTCTTCGTCTTTCTGTTTCAACAGCTGAATGTTACCTTCTATGTCATTCTGGTAATGAAGAAATACATGTAATTTTTCATAAATTGTTAATTATATTTGAAAATAAATTTGTAAAACACCACAAATAAGAGCTTGCAGGTAAACTTAAACCAAATGCCGATGCTAATGCTGATGCTGATGCCAGGGGCATGGCAACAGCACCCCGCTTTTGTAAGGCGAGCTAAAAACCAGCCTTCATGGTGCATTAACAGGTAAGCTAATACAGGTCAGGTATCCTAGAAGTGAATAAAAAAGATGCTGATCAGACTGCATGGATGTACAGAGCTGGGCCTCTGTTGTTTACATATAGGATCTTACATGAGTGCTCATGTATTATTGAATTTATTAAATGAGTTGAGGAAAAGGGATAAAATGCGAGGCTTTGCCCAGCATTTTATCCCTTTTCTTCAACGAGTTTAATAAATTCAATACTACATGAGCATGCTCATGTATTACTGAATTTATTAAACGAGTTGAGGAAAAGGGATAAAATGCAAGGCTTTGCCGACATTTTATCCCTTTTCTTCAACGAGTTTAATAAATTCAATAATACATGAGCATGAATGCAAGATTCTATTTATCATATGACATTTAATACGCATTTTATTCACGACTGTTTACAAAAATGTCAATATTCCGCCATTAGTAAATGCGATGTCGTTAAGGACGTCGTACATGTAACGTTACGGAACGTATCTAGCTAATTTGCATATTTAATCCACTAGTGGATTATCGAAAATATTACATGGCGTTATTACACTTTCTGACGCGATGTCATATGATAAATGTGTAATACATTTTGTCATTATGCACTCATACACATATACCATAGAAAAGTAGTCAATGTGTAACTTAAATTCTGTCTGTGCCAGCAATATACTCTGTTTGTTTTGGGGTTAAGTGGCCTGGTCATTACTGATAGAAACATGTTGAGCCAGCCATTTTTTTTTCAAGGCAAACTGAGACCTGATATTGGTTAACCAGTGCAGTGCTCATTCTATTGCCAGCAGGGCCTGACAAATCCAAGTTTCAGCCACTTGCCCTGCATTCCAAAGCATCTTGAAAATGCCTAGGAATTACAATATTCCCTATATATTCTATACATTTTTCTGGGCAAGTGAAATTAAACAAGAGGGCCCAATGGCCCTATATCGCTCACCTGTGTACCAGAAAATCATTAGTATAGGAGACCACTTGACATTGCTACATACTAAATATCTAAGCTCAGGCAAAGCGGTGGCCATGCGTATAACCCTATTGGTTTCATTGGGCGACAGGGCTTGAGATGTAATTTCATCTCAATGTCGGGTAAAAAGTCCCACAAAATTGGAAGAGACATCTCCAAAATGACCTATACAGTGTTGACAGGGATGTAAAACCTCAATTCAAACAAAATCTGTGCCTTATGGTTTTGGAAAAGAAGATTTTTTTTTAAGTTTTTTTTCCAGTATAAGTCTATAGAAGCTAATGAGCCCTGGGGCTTGGCCAATTTTGACCCAAAGGGCATGGTTGGCAGGATTTATGTAGGTGACCATTTTGTGTTGCTATATACTAAATATCTAAGGTCTGTATTTCATGGTTTCAAAGAAGATGTTTGAAGCTTTTTTCCATTATAAGTTTGTTGGAGTTAAGGGACCACAGGATTTGGCCAATTTGGACTAAATATCTAAGTTCTGTGCTTCACAGTTTCTGAGAAGAAGATTTTTTAAGCTTTCTTCCATTTAGAGTCTATGGGAGCTAAGGGGCACCGGGGTGTGCCCCATTTGGACCCCAGGGGCATGATTAGCAGGAAATATGTACGTGATCACTTGCCGTTGCTACATGCTAAATATCTAAGCTCTGGGCCCTATGGTTTCAGAGAAGAAGATTTTTTAGGCTTTTCTCCATTTTGAGTCTATGGGAGCTAAGGGGGTCCCAGGGTGTGGCCCATTTGGACCCGAGGGGCATGATTGGCAGGATTTATGCAGGTGACCACTTGTCATTGTCACATGCTAAATATCTAAGTTCTGGGCCCTGTGGTTTCAGAGAAGAAGATTTTTGAAGCTTTTTTCCATTATGAGTCTAGGGGAGCTAAGGGGCCCCGGGGCGTGGCCCATTCGGACCCCAGGGGCATGATGGGCAGGATTTATGTAGGTGACCACTTGCCATTGCCACATGCTAATTATCTAAGCTCTGGGCCCTGTGGTTTCAGAGAAAAAGATTTTTGAAGCATTTTTTCCATTATGAGTCTATAGGAGCTAAGGGGCCCCGGGGCGTGGCTCGTTTTGACCACAGGGGCATGATTGGCAGGAATTATGTAGGTGACCACTTGCTGTTGCTACATGCTAAATATCTAAGCTCTTGGCCCTGTGGTTTCAGAGAAGAAGATTTTTGAAGCTTTTTTCTATTATGATTCAATGGGAGCTAAGGGGCCCGCGGGTGTGGCCAATTTGGACCCCAGGAGCATGATTGGCAGGAATTATGTAGGTGACCACTTGCTGTTGCTACATGCTAATTACCTAAGCTCTGGGCCCTGTGGTTTCAGAGAAGAAGATTTTTGAAGCTTTTTTCCATTATGAGTCTATAGGAGCTAAGGGGCCCCAGGGCGTGGCCTGTTTGGACCCCAGGAGCATGATTGGCAGGAACTATGTAGGTGACCACTTTCCGTTGCTACATGCCACATTTCTAAGCTCTGGGCTCTGTGGTTTCAGAGAAGAAGATTTTTGAAGCTTTTTTTTCATTATGAGTCTATAGGAGCTAAGGGGCCCCGGGATGTGGCCCATTTGGAACCCAGGGGCATGATTGGCAGGAATTATGTTGGTGACCACTTGCCTTTGCTACATGCTAAATATCTAAGCTTTGGGCCCTGTGGTTTCAGAGAAGAAGATTTTTGAACCTTTTTTTCCATTATGAGTATTTAGGAGCTAAGGGGCCCCAGGGCGTGGCCAATTTCGACCCCAGGGGCATGATTGGCAGGAATTATATAGGTTACCACTTGCCATTGCTACATGCTAAATATCTAAGCTCTGGGCCCTGTGGTTTCAGAGAAGAAGATTTTTGAAGCTTTTTTTCCATTATGAGTCTATGGGAGCGTAGGGGCCCCGGGGCATGGACCATTTGGAACCCAGGGGCATGATTGGCAGGAATTATGTAGTTGACCACTTGCCGTTGCTACATGCTAAATATCTAAGCTATGGGCCCTATGGTTTCAGAGAAGAAGATTTTTGAAGCTTTTTTTCCATTATGAGTATTTAGGAGCTAAGGGTCCCCAGGGCGTGGCCAATTTCGACCCCAGGGGCATGATTGGCAGGAATTATATAGGTTACCACTTGCCATTGCTACATGCTAAATATCTAAGCTCTGGGCCCTGTGGTTTCAGAGAAGAAGATTTTTGAAGCTTTTTTCCATTATGAGTCTATGGGAGCGTAGGGGCCCCCGGGCAAGGACCATTTGGAACCAAGGGGCATGATTGGCAGGAATTATGTAGTTGACCACTTGCCGTTGCTACATGCTAAATATCTAAGCTCTGGGCCCTATGGTTTCAGAGAAGAAGTTTTTTGAAGCTTTTTTCCATTATGAGTATATAGGAGCTAATGGGCCCCGGGGAGTGGTCCGTTTGGACACCAGGGGCATGATTGGCAGGAATTATGTAGGTGACCACTTGCTGTTACTACATGCTAAATATATAAGCTCTGGGCCCTGTGGTTTCAGAGAAGAAGATTTTTGAAGCTTTTTTTCCATTATGAGTCCATGGGATCGAAGGGGCCCCGGGGTGTGGCCAATTTGGAACCCAGGGGCATGATTGGCAGGAATTATGTAGGTGACCACCTGCCATTGCTACATGCTAAATATATAAGCTCTGGGCCCTGTGGTTTCAGAGAAGAAGATTTTTGAAGCTTTTTTTCCATTATGAGTCTATGGGAGCTAAGGGGTCCCGGGGCGTGGCCCATTTGGAACCCAGGGGCATGATTGGCAGGAATTATGTAGGTGACCACCTGCCATTGCTACATGCTAAATATATAAGCTCTGGGCTCTGTGGTTTCAGAGAAGAAGATTTTTGAAGCTTTTTTTCCATTATGAGTCTATGGGAGCGAAGGGGCCCCGGGGCGTGGCCCTTTTTGAACCCAGGGGCATGATTGGCAGGAATTATGTAGGTGACCACTTGCCATTGCTACATGCTAAATATCTAAGCTCTGGGCCCTGTGGTTTCAGAGAAGAAGATTTTTGAAGCTTTTTTTCCATTATTAGTCTATGGGAGCGAAGGGGCCCTAGGGTGTGGCCCATTTGGCACCGAGGGGCTTGATTGGCAGGAATTATGTAGTTGACCACTTGCCCTTGCTACATGCTTAATATCTAAGCTCTGGGCCCTGTGGTTTCAGAGAAGAAGATTTTTAAATGTTTTCCCATTATAAGTCTATGGGAGCTATATGTTGCCATGGCAACCAGAATTCCAATCTGATCAGCCCAAAAACCTTATGCAGCCTTTCCCCCTACCTGATGATTATTCACATGAAATTTGATCAAGATTGGCCATGGGGTATTGGAGATATACTTATTTGAAATTGTTTACGGACGGACGCACGGACGGACGCACGGACGCACGCACGACGGACGACAGACAAAAAGTGATCCCAAAAGCTCACCTCGTCACTACGTGACAGGTGAGCTAAAAATTACTTGCCAAGCCAAAATTTGGACTTGTCCCGGGCAGCTGGGCAATGGATTTGTCAGGCCCTGTGCCAGTAACTGACAAGTTTACTTCTTCAATCATTTGAAGGGAGAAAACAACCTAAAGAAAATATTACATGATCAGTCTCTGCAACAAAATGATGCTGGACCTTGGGATCAAAGTCATGTATCTCCTGATTATCAGTCAAATGATCATCTGACTGGGCTATAAATGAGTTTATCTGTAACTATTTAAATTTCAATATGGTACAAAACTAATTTAACAAAAAGAATAATGCTAACTCCTCTGAATTTGGTTTTGGAGAGTTGCATACTACTTTTTCCGTACATACCTTTTCTCTTTCTAAGTTTTGCATCATTTGTTCCAGTTTTTCTTTGCCTTTTAATAAGTCAGCCTGGGTCTTATATAAAACATCCATTTCAGCCTGGAGAATAGAATAACGAGGAGCGAATCTTACAAATCAATCTTTAGACATCATTAACCCATTGCATGTAAGAAACCGCTAAAGGGGTACCCTGGCAAACAGTGCAGGCCCAGATCAGGCACCACAGAACGTGTTCTGGGGCGTCTGATCAAGGCCTGCACTATTTGCTAACAGAATTTTCTGTCAAAACTAGAACAAGAGGGCCCAGAGGGCCCTGGTTCGCTCACCTGATCCAATCTATAACAAGTGGGCCCCGGGCAGGGTCAATTTTGGCCCCAGGGCTATAATTTGAACAATCTTGGTAGAGGTCCACAAGATGAAGCTTCATATCGAATATGAAAGACCTGGGCTTTCTGGTTTCAGAGAAGAAGATTTTAAAGGTTTACCCTATATAGTCTATGTAAAACCAAAGGGCCACATGGCGGGGGCATTTTTGGTCTCAGGGCTATAATTTGAACAATCTTTATAGAGGTCCACAAGATGAAGCTTCATAACAAATATCGAAGACCTAAGCCTTGTGGTTTCAGAGAAGAAGATTTTTCAAGATTTTCCCTATATAAGTCTATGTAAAACCAAAGGGCTCCGGAGCGGGGGCATTTTTGGCCCCAGGGCTATAATTTGAACAATCTTGGTAGAGGTCCACAAGATGAAGCTTCATACCAAATATCAAAGACCTAGGCCTTGCAGTTTCAGAGAAGAGGATTTTTCAAGATTTTCCCTATATAAGCCTATGTAAAACAAAAGGGCCCTGGTGCGGGGGCATTTTTTGCCCCAGCACTATAATTTGAACAATCTTGGTAGGGGTCCACTAGATGAAGCTTCATACCAAATATCAAAGACCTGGGCCTTGCTGTTACAGAGAAGAAGATTTTTCAAGATTTTCCCTATATAAGCCCATGTAAAACCAAAGGGGCATTTTTAGCTCCAGCAATATAATTTGAACAATCTTGGTAGGGGTCCACTAGATGAAGCTTCATACCAAATATCAAATACCTGGGCCTTGCGGTTTCAGAGAAGAAAATTTTTAAAGATTTTCCCTATATAAGCCCATTTAAAACCAAAGGGCCCCCGTGCGGGGACATTTTTAGCTCCAGCACTATAATTTGAACAATCTTGGTAGGGGTCCACTAGATAAAGCTTCATACCAAATATCAAAGACCTGGGCCTTGCAGTTTCAGAGAAGAAGATTTTTAAAGATTTTCCCTATATAAGCCCATGTAAAACCAAAGGGCCCCCATGCGGGGGCATTTTTGGCCCCAGCACTATAATTTGAACAATCTTGGTAGGGGTCCACTAGATGAAGCTTCATACCAAATATCAAAGACCTGGGCCTTGCAGTTTCAGAGAAGAAGATTTTTAAAGATTTTCCCTATATAAGCCCATGTAAAACCAAAGGGCCCCCGTGCGGGGGCATTTTTGGCCCCAGCACTATAATTTGAACAATCTTGGTAGGGGTCCACTAGATGAAGCTTCATACCAAATATCAAAGACCTGGGCCTTGCGGTTTCAGAGAAGAAGATTTTTCAAGATTTTCCCTATATAAGCCCATGTAAAGTGAGTGAGTGTTTCAGTTTTACGTCCCACCAACAGCTAAGGTCATACGGAGACGGGACCTCGGTTTAAAGACTCATCCGAAAGTCTGGAGAAGCCCGGGATCGAACCTGCGACCCCTGGTTTACTAGGCGAGTAGCGTAACCACTCGACCACGGGGGCTTCTAAATAAGCCCATGTAAAATCAAAGGGCCCCCGTGCGGGGGCATTTTTGGCCCCAGCACTATAATTTGAACAATCTTGGTAGGGGTCCACTAGATGAAGCTTCATACCAAATATCAAAGACCTGGGCCTTGCGATTTCAGAGAAGAAGATTTTTTAAGTTTTCTGTGAAAAAAATATATTTTTGGCTCCTGTGACCTATATGTGCAACGGACCGGAACCATTTGAACAACTTTGAAAGGGGACCACCTAAGGATCATTCCTGTGAAGTTTGGTCAAAATCTGATCAGTGGTTTAGATGTCGTTTGAAGAAAAGTTTACGGACGCACGCACGACGGACGACGGACAAAAAGTGATCCCAAAAGCTCACCTTGTCACTACGTGACAGGTGAGCTAATAAAACAAAAAATAGGTCTGGCTACTCTTATATGACAATGGACTTGTCCAACATATAGCAATAGACAAGTTCACTAGTATGCAATGGGATAACCCATTTTATATGGAAAAACCCCTAATCTGGACTCTGGCAAACAGTGCAAGCCAATATAGACCTGGCAGAAGGTCTGATCAGAGCCTTTACTGTCTGCAAAAGATTCAACCAGTTTCTGAATTTGTCTAAATAACACAACCCAACAGTTCCCAATTTCAAAATGCATCCATATTATATATCTAATTCAGTGCAAATGGCTAAAAAAGTTCTAGAAAATACAGTAGAGTTTCTATATCAGACCACCTTTCGGGGCTGAATGAAAGTGGTTTTTAAGACCACTTTCAAACAGTCCCAAAAGTGGACTGGGTACACTTTCAAACAGTCCCAAAGGTGGTCTCATGCTAGATGACACTGGGTGTAGAGAAAAGAAAGAGTAACTGAAGCCTTTTAAATATGATTTTTAAGAAGAATTATGTTAACACAGAAGCATACTGAGTCATAATTTAAGAAGAAATATGTAACACAGTAGCGTATTGATTGAATTTAATACTTCAATTTCTCTGAATAACATCAAAGACTGATAATTTCGCAAAGAATCTGTACAAGGTTTTGTACCAAAAGGCTAGTCACAATTATCAGGGTGTTTTGTCACATTAAAAATAGATTTAACCCATAACATGCGAATTACAACAATTCGTCTGCTGACTGCAATTATGGTGTAACTGACATTTTGGCCAAAAAAGTTTTTTGGCACAAATGGGTGCCTTAGGACTTGACACACTTGGTAAATAAGTACTTCAGCTGGATTCTGCCTAAATCATGATTTATTTCAGCATTTTGGAATTTTTTTTGTCAGTTACACCGTTTTTGCTCTGACTTTTAGAAAACAAGCTGGCGCAATAACAGTGTAAGTGCACTTACTCCATTTTTGCGCAAAGTTTTTTAATACCTCAAATATATTGACTCCTGTTACTTGATATTTCAGAATAAGCATGTAAGTAACATGCAGAATGTATAAAATGTGATCTATTACCTACCCAGTGCCTTTAATTTACTGCTTGGTAAAGCAGTAAATTAAAGGCACTGGGTAGGTAATAGATCACATTTAAAGAAATAAGGTTTGTACATTTACACCATTTTAACGCTGAATGCACTTACACCATTTTTGCACCAAAAACACACAGCGCAGAAATGGTGCATCAACCCTTAAATGCTAAATATTTCTTTTCAAATGCCATTTATTCAACAATAGACATCACACACAAATGAAAGAAATCACCATGAAATTAAGAAACCAGCTTATAGTATGGTTTACTATGCCATTCTTAAATAAAACAGTTTTTTTGTCTCTCCTGAAAAGTTGCCATTTTGCACTTACAACATTATTGCACTAAGCAAACAAATTGTCATCTGCTTTGTTTTAGCTGGTAACTTTTAAAGCTTTTGCAACCAGTGTGGACCGAGATCAGACTTGCTCCTCTAGGAGCAGTCTGATCATGGTCCACACTGTTTGAAAAAAATGTGTTTGAAAAGTTTGCAAGACTTTGCAGCAGACGACATAAACAGACCTCATTTTCAGATGCAGTGTTTGGTGGCATCTTAAGGGTTAGAGGAGAACCAGATACCTGTGCTTGAGCAAAAGTTTCTTTCAATCTCCTCTTCATCTTATCCTCCACTGCTGATAGTAAAGATGCCTTTAGATGTTCTTCTGTCACTGTGTTGGTTCGACCATATGTGGACTCTGCTGCTCAAACAGAAACAACAAATCCACTTGTATAAACACAGAACGAAACTGAATAATAATGCTTATAACGTCAACACTGGTAAACTACACACCTCTTTACACACTTAACCTCTTTACAAGACTGCAAGGAAAAACCATCCGCTAACTCTACAAAAATATATGAATACACCGGAAGGGGAAGTAACTCCTGCCAAAGTATTTTTGTCTCCCATGTCAACAGGGGTCAACTCTTAAAGGAAAGAATTTGCTCCTCTGGAGCAAATTCTTTCCTTCTAGAGTAGACCCCTTTTTCAGTGGGACAGGGCTTATAGAAAAGCTTAAAGGAAGTCCAAAAAGTTGTCTCCCTTTGAAAAATGGCAGAAAAATCTGCCAGGTGTTCCCATTCCCCTTAACATGGGTCATGTCGAGCAAAATGGAGTCGTCCAGCATGTGGGTACACAAAACCTCTTTATACAACTGCAAGGAAAAACCAAACCATCTGATAACTCTACCAGAGTCTTCACTGAGCACATAAGCTCGAAGACCCCTTTTACATGCTTGTCAACACATAGCAACAGATAAGATAAACATTTTGTGATAATTGGTCAATTCTCCATAAAAACCTATGTAGTGGGTATTCATCAGAACCACTTCGCTGAGGCAGTTCTAACTAGAGAAAGTGCCCAGTGGGGCACGTATATTGCTTGCTTAAAATCACCATAAAACTATTCAGGTGCAGTGAACAATGGAAAATTATTTTAAAGGCTCAAAGTATGTTAGTCTTACAGGTCCGGGGGTTATTTAAGTACAAAACTCGTGAAAAATGGATGTTTTCTAATCAAATTTTGTCATATTTGGCATGGATGTGTTGATGACAAGTATTTATTATCAAAATATTAAAAAAAATACATTTGTTACGTGTATTTGATTGTCAAAGACAGATTTAAATTCCTTAAGTTGGCATCCAAGATGGCTGTCAGACAGTTAGTGACTTCTGTTATAAAATAGAAGTGGGGGCAATGATCAGGAATCGATACTATTAACCCACAGGTCCCATCAATGGCACCAAAGGGAAACATACACAAAAATAAAAAGACTCGACCGTAATGGAAACAGCAATATCTAAAAACAAAAGGACAGTTACTTTCCCACAAAATGGCCAATTGGCTATCCAAAACAAAATAATATAATAATAAAACAAAACCAAAAGTTACACTCCAATGGGCCCGACCAGAGACAGAGCATCAGGCACCAACCAATATTACATAAAACTAAATTCTCTCTAATTCTCAGTTAAGCCTTTACGCTGGGACCATCAAACAATCTAAGGCCTGACCCACCGTCGTGCAGTTAAAGAAGGAAGCAAAGTTGTCAACCGTGATTAAGTTAACTACCATGCATGCAGTCTGTCGTATAACATTTATGTTGTACCCAATCTTTTTATATCGAAGAATGGTTTTACAAAATTGGGTGCTGAAGTCATTGCAATTATATTTATTTTTTCTGAATTTATATACTAAGTCACCATAAAATTCGGGTTCTGATAGACCTTGTTGCAGAAGAGATTTAAGTCCCACATTGAATTTTGAAATCAAATCGGAATGACGTCTTTGAAATTTTGAAAAGTCTTTGCGTAGTTTATGATACCGATAGCCCTGATTAAGAAGTTTTGCAGTTAACAATTTATTTCGAGTGTTGAAGTCAGTTACATGACTAGATACTCTGGCAAATCGAATTAGTTGCAAAATATAAACGCCATAGGATGCCGCACGAGGAACATCACCATCCAACAAAGGGAAATTTACAATCTCGAAGTCAAAATCATCGCATTTATCATAAATTTTTCAGGAAACAAACCCATCTACAATAGACAGATGTAAATCTAAAAACGGGGTCTTGGTATCACAAGAATTTGCTTTAACCCTTTACCACTCAGGGATTTTGTGAATTTCACTAATTTTCACAGTGTTGCACCTGACAGCAACTTCAACCAACCATTGTTTCATAATGGATGGTCTGTTTTACACCAAACTCGGTATGAATGTTCATTGGGCAGTAGCCTTTCAAATGAAACCTTTCATGACTTGATCATTGTTGTCATGGTAAAGAGGGGGCATCTCAAAGTTGGCAAAAAGTGTGTTTTCACATGAATTTTTGACCACATTTTAATCTTCACACAGCTGGCAAGGCAACAACTAAGGTGTTTGGCACTGGCCATTTTCACTGTTTGCAGCATGTTATATCAGCATCAATTTTCAGGCATTTTGGACCCCAGACACCCTCAGATATAAATTTTAGCAGCCGGTTGGGCCATACACCCAAAATTTTTCGGGAAGTGAGGGGGGCAATGCCCCCCTTCAAACCCCCCAAGAATATTTTTAGTGGGGAGGCGCGCGAAAAAACAGGCCGCTTTTTTTGCCCAACAAATCCTAAAGCAAACATAACTATCCAGGGGTAGAAATGCAGATTTTAGGTGCTTCTGGGGCTTAAAATGGGGGGGGGGGGTGCAGACACGTAAAAACACGTATCTGAGTGGTAAAGGGTTAATTAAGTGAAGATCTGGGGGTAAATCTGACTGATCAAACCATCAAAAAAGGTATTGTTAATATTTAATAAACCACCCAAATATCTAGAAGTCGAGATATGAATTTAAAATGGCTTGTAATTTATTTATGACTACGTCTATCATTTCAGATTATGGGGAAGAAAGCTCGTATCAGTGATATCAGAGAAACCCCTATTTGGTTTGCATTGCATAGACTTGTCAATGTTGAAGTAAAATCATTACCGTATTCCTCCCATTTAGCGCACCTGCTCCTATAAGCGCCCCCTCACTTTTTTTCCAAGAACGAAATAATAAGCGCCCCTTCTGCAGTCGCAGGAAATAGTATTTTGGATTACCTAAAGTAAAGATTTCAGCCTTTCAATCATCACGCTAGGTATCATTTAAGGTATTTCTAAACCCCCTGCTATCACAATGTCTGTGTTGACCACTTGGTACTTTTCATGTCATGATTCCACTATATTCTAATGCATATCTACCCCATGTAATGGGTTTGAACTCTCCCATCTGGTAAGATTTTTGTCTCTAATAAATGCCCCCGCTTTTTTCAATTTTTTAAGCGCCCGGGGCGCTAAATGGGAGGAATACGGTAAATCATATAGGCGCAAATGCGAATACATATTAGGTGTTACCCTTTCTACTGTAGTGATCTAAATGGCTCTTAAAATGAAGTGGCATCTTGTAAAATACAAACTTTGAATAATGTTAAAACTTACATTAAGCGGCAGCAAATTTTGGCGCTTTTTATGAGTAGAACTTTTCAAGGATTTATAGTTTGGCAGATTTTCGGTCGAATCTCGAAAGCCATTTAAGACTACAAAAAATCTTCGGGGTTGATCATCAACAGCGTCATGCAAAAACTGTCGTAATTAGTTAAATTTTTGTGTTCACCGCATGATTAAGCCAATGTGCTACCTTGATAATCCAAATGTCAGTCTGGAGGTGTGTCACTTTCCTTTTATCTGATTGGTTTACCCATCCTATTGACCTCACAGTTAAATCCACCAATCAATTATTAAATTATATCAACAATTTTGACAATAACTCTACAGAATCAGAATTGTTCCTGGTGACACGTCAAATGACATTCATACACCAGGGCCTGTGATGTGGGAAGTTAGTCCCTAGCTCTAACCAAAGAGGTAAATTTAGCTACACAATCATCAGCAGCTTCAGCTGTCGAAATAATCGAATCGGGAAGGGCATTCCAATTTCTAATGGTTCTGGGGAAGAACGACTCTTTATAAATGTCAATTCTTGCGCTAAGGGTCTGAAACGCCAACGAATGGTGATTTCTACAGTGTCTAGCTGGGGGAACAAGGTCATCTGTTGGAATGCTGGCAGCACCCTTTAGACCTTTGTATAAAAGGATTAGCCTACAGAATCAGAATTTGCAGAATCTCAAGGTGTGTTTGTTTTCATTCAGCCGTTTTGAGCTGTCTTATGACTAAAAC
Organism: Lucinisca nassula; assembly: GCA_963580285.1. Classification (NCBI taxonomy): domain Eukaryota; kingdom Metazoa; phylum Mollusca; class Bivalvia; order Lucinida; family Lucinidae; genus Lucinisca; species Lucinisca nassula. Next base: position 27,744,467 of record OY757013.1, on the reverse strand, counting down.
ATTGTATTTCTTTATTTCGACTTCTAAAGAAGTAAATACACTTTTTCTTTTGTCACCGGCTATTGACGCATTAGAATTGTGATGTGTAGAATAAAGTTTCTTCTCTTGCACTCTTTGAGCTTTATTGGCTGTTTTTTATTTTGGCGTTTTTTTCATTGACTGCAATTAGCGCCAAAATAAAATGACCGCCAAATATAAATGTTTTACAGTAGCTGCACGTGACCTTTGACGATGACCCACTTGTGTTATTATTAGATATATCTTCATATACTATATCCTTGATATATCATTGTGACGTTTAGTAAGAGCTCAGAAGACGATTTGGAATGTTACTTATAATAATGGATGGCATGTGAATGAACAAGTATTTTGCAAAATAAACATATTCTGCCAAATATGTACTTACATGACCTTTGACCTAAGGCCGATTAGGTTAGCCATTATGCTATTTGTATAATGTGTGGCTTTTATGCTTCCTAGATAAGGAAATGGCAACTCATTTGGCTTTGTTTCAGTTGACATACTAGATAACCCTTTGTACAATAAATATTGATGCATATTTAAAGAAAATTTGTACTTAAATGACCTTTGACCCTGGCCAAATTTATGATACAACTTCTTTTCTCACATATGAAGCATAAACAATATGTCCTTAGTACATTGCTGGTGTTTTAATTAACTTTGTTTGGTCTGCTTAGATAGAGAGAGGGTACAAATAACAGCATGTACAAATTTTATTGTATTTTTGTACTCATTTGACCTTTGACCTAATTCTGAGGCTCAGGGGCATTTTAAGAAGTGGCATTCACCCCTATCACTTTTGCATCACACTAAAGAACACCATTAGCATGGATGCCCCATTCTACTCAATTTTGCCATCAGAAGTATTTTTTCGTGGTTTGGATGGCCAACTGTGGTTATAGAGATATGAGCAATCGAAAAGGTTTAACGCAAAACTTTGACGTAAAGGTTGGCGAATGGCGGGACAGACGGAAGTACGAACGAACTAACCAACGAACGGACGGAAAGATGAAAACTATATACCGCCTGACATACTTCGTATACCGGGAGTATAATGAATACCCACAACATAGGTTTATATGGAGAAATAAGTTAAACAATCCTTCAATTATCACAAAATAATTACCTTATTTATCCCTATGCAACCGCAAAGACTTAATGAGCCTTCTACAAATGGCCTAGCATATACCTATGTGCTGTAGTAATAGGTACATGCTGGAAGTACACTAAACCTGTTTATAACACTGCTGATTATGAAATAGTTTGGATACAATATGGCTTAACCCATTTTGTACCAGAAACCCCAAAACGGGTAGCCTGGCAAACAGTGCAAGCCCAGATCAGACACCGCAGAATGCGGCGTCTAATCAGGGCCTCATCTGTTTGCCAGGCTACAGGCTAAAAGTTCCAAATAAATTTTGATGAAAACACAACCCAACACCCCTAAATTTTGAAATGGACTCCTGCTATATATAAGGAGGAATATTCCATTTGGTACAAAAAGGGTTAAAGATGGATCCACCGAAGGCTTGTCACTCCTGTGATTATTTTTTGAGAAATGGACTTGAACTACGGGGGGTTGACATAAATATTGACAGACTGACAGCTGGTTGAACCGATGGAAAAAATGACTTCAATTATCATGCCATGCTTAATCCTGCTCTTGCTGAATATTCAGTTTAGCCTCACCCATTTCTGACTTTGAACCAATCAGATTACTTGATGTAATTTATTCCTACAAATTCATAAATTGAACGTAAAACAGTGTAGATCCTGATCAGATGGCTTCTTCAGAAGCCATCTGATCTTGATTTACACTGTTTGCAAAGAAAAGGGTTGTCGTGAACAGCAGGATAAGAGTTAAAGCAGGTGTGACAAAAAATGACCATAAATTTTCCATAAAACCTACATATTTTTTGCCAGGACATCACATTTATTAAACTTGTATTTTCGCTTTGGAACCTTAACAATGTTGTTATAAAGAGGCTGTAGGGTACCTATTTCACACCAGCTGTCTCAACACTAATTACTGTATATAACTTACTAGTACTGGTACTGGTTGAGCTATCTGGATAGCCAGCCTGAGCTGTGTATGGTGGAGGGTAAGCCTGTGTGCTGGGAGGGTAACTGGATGCCGACGATGATGGATAGCTGGAAGGATAACCAGCCATACCTTGTTGCTGCTGGGGGTAGCCTGTGAACTGTCCTGGGTAGGATGGGGTTGGGTACTGTGGAGTAGAACTGGGGTATCCTGTACTGGGAGGATATGGTGGATTACTTGTACCACCCATTCCTGGCATAGGCATTGGAAATGATTGACCTGCAACAGAATGCACAAATATCACATCACAATCTACATATTGATACTATTACCACAGCATTTTTGAGATCTAAAGCAAAATCCATATTAGATACACAACCGAGCCTTCCTTAAACAAAACTGTACAGGCAATGTTTTATATACACATTTGTACGTAGATCATACTACATAAACCATAATTATTTATAAACATAGATAATCCATACATGCAGATCTTTATGCCCTCACCCATCATGGCATGATGAAACAGACTGGGCTGCATGGTGCTTACACCCAGAGCTGAAATGACTGAACATGAGCATTGGTAAACTTCTTAGATGGTCTAAGCCTGGCCAGGTAAAGTAGTGTGAGTCCCTCTGTCCCTTCATATAAACCCTAGCTGTTTGTTTGCATGGCAGGGTTTGAGATGTCATTTCATCTCAATGTCGGATAAAAGTCCCTCACAATTAGAAGCAACGTCTCCAATATGACCATACAGACTTTTACTCGAATATAGCATTTTTGGTATCCACGTTTAAAAATATAAACATAAATTATAAATTTAAACCATTTCGGTGACAGACTGACTGATTACTAAGAAATCTGACTAGTCATAGTTCCAGATAAGAGAGAAGGTAGGATAAATAACCCTTGTTCCGCTACCAGAATATCACTACATTTATGCCGAAGCCATCTGATCAGTATCTACACTGTTTCATATTCAGTTTGTGAATTTGTAGGAATAAGTTACATCAAGTAATCTGATTGGTTGCAAGTTAGAAATGGGTGTGGCTAAATAAAGTAGTTCAGCAGGACAAGAGTAAAACTAGAAATGTGTCCAAAGGACACAGATGCCCCCGCTTAGCACATTAATCTTTAAGTGGTGCAAATACCAATCTGTGCGAGTTTCGGCGTTCCACCAATAGTGACCTTGACGTTTAAAAGTCGAAATCGCTCGAGATATTGTCATAAGGAACATTTGTGTGAAGTTATTTTGAAATCGGTGAAGAAATGTAAGCGCTAGAGGAGTGACAAAGTTTTTCTAAAAATAGCCACAGTGACCTTGACCTTGAAAGTGGAACTCGCTAGAGATATTGTCATAAGGAACATTTGTGTGAAGTTATATTGAAATTAGTCAAGAAATGTAAGCGCTAGAGCGAAGACAAAGTTTTTCTAAAAATAGCCACAGTGACCTTGAACTTGAAAGTCAAAATAGCTTGAGATATTGTCATAAGGAACATTTGTATGAAGTTATATTGAAATTGGTGAAGAAATGTAGGCGCTAGAGCAATGACAAAGTTTTTCTAAAAATAGCCACTTTGACCTTGACCTTGAGGTGATGACCTTGAAAGTCGAACTCGCTCAAGATATTGTCATAAGGAACATTTGTGTGAACTTATATTGAAATCAGTGAAGAAATGTAGGCGCTAGAGCAATGACAAAGTTATTCTAAAAATAACCTCAGTGACCTTGACCTTGAGGCCATGACCTTAAAAGTCAAACCTGCATGAGATATTTTTATAAGGAACATTTGTGTGAAGTTTATTGAAATTGGTGGTACAAATACCTTAACCAAAGTCTTAAACATTAAACATTTTCTAATTCTATGACCTTGACCTTGAGGTCATGGGTATGGGTGGGGGTATTGCTGAATAAACCATTGGACCTATATGTATCATCATAGTAAATATAAACCAAATCCATTGTATGGTTATGAAAATATGAGCTCAAGTTCTACCTGGTACAAATACCTTAACCTGGGTCTTAAACATTAAAAATTTCAAGTCCATGACCTTGACCTTGAGGTCATGGGTATGGGTGGGGGTATTGCTGAATAAAACTTCAGTCCTATATCTATCATCATACCGAATATGAACCAAATTCATTACACAGTTTGGAAAATATGAGCTCAAGTTCTACCTGGTACAAATACCTTAACCTGGGTCTTAAACGTTAACAATTTCAAAGTCCACGACCTTGCCCTTGAGGTCTAGGGTATGGGTGGGGGTATTGCTGAATAAAACTTTGGACCTATATCTATCATCATACTAAATATAAACCAAATCTATTGTATGGTTTGGAAAATATGAGCTCAAGTTCTACCTTGTACAAAAACCTTAACCTGAGTCTAACAGGATTACGTACGTACGTACGTACACACTTTCGTACGTTCGGAAACCGTACGCTCGTACGCACGTACCCACGTACGCACGTACGGAAAACCGAAAAACTATATGCCCCCGGCATCATACGATGCGGGGGCATAAAAATAACTTTCCCAAAACCTAGTTATGCTGTATTATGCTTACCTCCAGCAGGTGGGTAAGGTGTATGACTAGGGTACCTCTGTTGTTGGGGTTGTTGGTGGGAGGCCTTTGAATAGACTGGTGGCTCCTCTCCAAACACTATTGTCAATATCTGAATCATTCCCACCAGGTCAGAGTTGGGCTGAAATATATTGTAGTATTTACAGTGAGTGTATATACCAGACATATTTTCTACCATTTTTAAAAGTAAGACAACTTTATTGACTTCCTTTTTGCTTTCCTTTATCTCTCTGCATGTTGGTTTTTTTTTTTTTCAACAAATGACATTTCCAAATATTTTTCTTACTTTTTCCCAGAAAACAGGATTTGACATTTACATGCAAAGATGTCAAGTCCTGTTTTCTGGGAAAAAATAAAGACACATATCAACAATTTGTTGTCTGCTGGGCAGCCAAGAGAGTGGAATAGGTTTAGATTAAATCTAATCAATAAAAGTTCGAAAAGAGTAGCCTCCTCTGGAAGTTTATCCACTCTCACTTTAGAAATTTCAATGAAAAGTCATTAACACTGCATGCTGGGTATTTTTTGGAAGCAGACAACATTTTGAAATATTTTTCTAATTTTCCAAGAAAATAGGATTTGAAATCTCGTGCAAATTGTCTCCAATATGAGATGTCAAGTCCTGTTTTCTGGGGAAAACAAGAAAAATATCAACAATTTGTTGTCTGCTGAATTCGCCTAGAGAGAAGAAAAAGTTAAAGCATTCCCTGACCAGCAAAAGCTCAGGAAAGACCGTATACCCAGATATGTTTCACCAAATGATGTATCTGTGTAAGTTTGGTCAAAATCCATTCATTTAGGAGATAGAGGACAGACAATAGACAAGGACACCATTGCCAATGTTGACAAGATACCCACCCTCCAATACAAGGGGGGGGGGGGCATAAATCTGGTTTTGCCATTTTGGAACCACAAAGTGCCGATCAGCCCATGCACCAAAAATGTCTGATCAGCACCTTTGCATTCACAGCTTGATTGTATAATCCATAACCCACTACATGCGGGAAATCCCTAAAGGGGTACCTTGGCAAACAATGCAGTCCCAGATCAGATATCACAGAATGCAGCGTCAGATCAGGGCTTGCACTATTTGCTAACAGAATTTTCCGTCATAAATAGAACAAAAATGAAAAAATAGGCCTGACACCCAATGTATGGCAAATGGACTTGTCAACATATAGCAATGGAAGAGTCCACTAGTATACAATGGGATATACTAATTTCTTTATCTTAAATTTCAAGACTTGATAATCTGCATAGCTGAGCAATATGAGTTATGTATGACTATCAATGGCCACACAAATAGCATTTGCATGAAATCCAGGTAATGCTATATATAGTTGCACTATTCCTGCCTAAAAAGCATTAGTTGTAAAAGGGTAACAATCCATGTCATAGCAGTGATATCAGAAATATTTGGCAGGTGGCCATTTTTATTTGGCAAATGTAAATATTTTCTCCATTCAATGTGTACCGAGCACTGTTTTTATCTAATTTTTAGCTTAACTCTTATCCTGCTGTTCCTGACAACCCCTATCTTTGCAAACAGTGTAGATCCAGATCAGATGGCTTCTGAAGAAGCCATCTGATCAGGATCTACACTGTTTGCATTCAGTTTATGAATTTGTAGGAATGTTATCCCTTTTTGTACATCAAGTAATCTGATTGGTTCAAAGTCAGAAATGGGTGTGGCAAGAATGTATATTCCGCTAGAGAAGGGTTAAGAGGTGGCAGAAAACATGATTTATTCACTCTGTACAGAAAGTGCACTGTCTGGTCAAACACTTCACTAAAGTGATGCTAACTTGTACCTATGCCGGCCTCTCCCACTTCAGATATTGGACATAATTATGTGTTTGCACCTGTAAAGGCTTTTCACGGGTTTACTGCAGCATCAGAGCTCCCCACTGACCCTTTCATTGCGTCTTCTTTTTATGTACAAAGCTTTACAAGCAAAACCTTACCTTTTATAGATCCGATACCCACGCTATGACAAAAGTTGTCACCCTTGGTTGTATGTAAAATCCAAGTTGGGCTCATGTACTGGGACATTAGTAAACACTGTAGACCCAGATCAGATGCCAATCAGGGTCTAAATTGTTTGCTAAAATACTATAATTAAAAGGTAAAACAAAACAGTCTAAGTCTCAGTACAGGACTATCTTCCTAGCCTGCACTATCCTTAATCTTGCTGAATATTCATTTAAGCCACACCCATTTCTGTCTATCAACCAATCAAATTACTTGATGTAATTTATTGCTACAAATTCATAAACTGAATGCCAAACAGTGTAGATCCTGATCAGATGGCCATCTGATCTGGTTCTACACTGTTTGCAAAGATAGGGCTTGTCGCCTACAGCAGGGTAAAGGTTAATGGAGACAATCCACCCACAAGTGCTGTTAATGCTTTATCAAATTTGTAAAAAAACATTTGACATTACGAAAACACACCTATACAAATACAGTGAAAATTTTACCACCAAAAATGAAAAATTTCAGATAAAAAATTCTGATATTTTTCTTATTTCTGCTCAAAACATAGATTGTTGGTACTAGTTAGAACCACCTTGACGATGTGATTCTAACGAGTACCCACAATCTACGTTTTCGAGCAGAAATAAGAAAATTGATATATACCCTATAAACCCCAGTTTTACTGTATAAAAGCGGGGTTTCAGTAGGTCAAAATTATATAGGAGTGTTTTGGTGATGATGTTCGAGGATAGCCAAAACCTGTGAGCAGGAGCAAAGAAAATCAATTTTTGGAGAAACAATTTTTTTTTAAAGACAGTGACTTACAAATCTCCATTCTCTTAGATAGGGCAGATCTATCTTCCCATTAGAGTCAACATTCCTTCCTTGTTTAATCTGCATAGTAGAAGTAGGTTTTACATACACCATTGGGGGATTGTAGGGGTGAGTGTCCATCAACCAGATACATATTGGGATATTATAGGTGGCCCCTGAAATGTAAAAAAATATTCAGCATGCTCAAGAAGAGGGGGAGTTGTGAGGATAATTTCATGTCCTGGCAATTTGATGTCTGCTCTATATTACAGATTATTTTTGCACAAATCTTGGCGGTTCATTTTTCATTGGTTATTACAAGTCCTTGGTCATGACTGATGAGTTTCATTGGTTCAACTGACAACTGTATCATCTATCACAATCAACAAAATGATAGTTTTTGATTTGTGGATTAAGACTTATCCTGCTGAATAAGCTAATTTGCCACACCCATTACTGACTATCACCCAATCAAATTACTTGATATACTGTATTCATTCAATTCACAAACTACATCATAAACAGTGTAGATCCTGATCAGATGGCTTCTTCAGAAGCCATCTGATCTGGATCTTCACTGTTTGCCCAGGAGCAGCAGTATAAGGGTTAATTACCTGAAAAGTTGTTCATTAGCTGACCGGAAATGATTTGAAAAGACATCAGGTTAATCGACATGTCAACAAAACAATTACTGCCATATCTGAATGTAAAGTTACTGCTTTAACAGCGATGCCTCTGTGGTGTAATTGTTAGGCAACTCGTCTCAAAAACCAGGGGTCTTGGGCTGGATTCTGAGCTTCTCCAAACTTTTGATTGAGTCTTTAAACTGAGGTCCTGTCTAGATCTTCTTATGACCTAAGTGGTTATGCTACTCGCCTTGTAAACCAGGGATCGCAGGATCAATCCCGGGCTTCTCCAGACTTTCGGATGAGTCTTTAAACCGAGGTCCCGTCTCCGTATGACCTTAGCTGTTGGTGGGACTAAAACGCGAACACTCACTCTTCTTATGACCTTAGATGCTGGTGGGACGTAAAACTCAAACACACTCACTCCATGTTTGAAGTATAAAAAAAGAAAATTCTCATATTTTTTTCTCATTACTCCCCGATATCTACAGCTTTAGACACGGGTCTCATGGCTTAAGACACCGTGTTCATTCATCAAGTTGGACATGAAGGAAAATATGAAAAGGATATTTACATATACTGTTCACAAAAAGTGGGGGCTATTCGGGTTCCTTCGAACTCATCAGCCTAAACATTAGGGATAATAAGATATCTGGTATACCATGTCCACTGACTATCATGTGTGTATATTCTACCGTTGAGCAGTATGATATTTATGCTTGGGTGGCGTAGCACAGGGGCATAAATTGTACATGGGGTAGCATGTGAATTTTAACATTAGTGACAAACCGGTTTATTGGTGCGAAATTTCAATAAAACTTTCTGTATCGACTGCTGAAGTGTTGTATGAAGCGATTTCATAAACAAATTTGTTATTAGAACCATGATTCGGCTAATGGAGGGTCGACGCTGGAGAACTTTTGGTATGCTCCAGTCCAGAAGTACGCAGTTGCAGACAGCAAATGTTATAAATACGTCAGTTAATTGTCAGTCGACTATGGGCACACTATTACACGGCAGGAGCAGTAGCAGATTTGCAGTGGACGCCAGAAGACTAATTGACGGGATGACCGCCTTGTTGTCAATCAAGCATTACGCAACCAGAGACTAAGGCCAACAGATCTTCAGTAATACCTGCGCCGAGGAAGAGGGGTTAATGTCTCTAGACAGACGATCTGAAATCACCTTCACTCGAGTGACCTTACGCCATGGCGTTCGCAAGTTTTACTGCCGTTGAAAGCCAGGCATCGTAGAGCATGTTTTGCATGGTGTACATAGGCAAAATTAATCAGTGGTCCCAGGGCATGTTCAGTGACGAATCCCAGTTAAACTTGGACTTTCGTGATGGTCGTAGAAGAGTCTGGCGTCATACTGGTGAACGTTATATAGACCCTGCTAGAGTTGCTCATGACAGATATGGAGCAGGGTCTGATATGGCATAGGGTGGGATCACCATGACTGGAAAAACAGACTAACATGTGTGCAGAGGCTGAGTTACAGGACTGTACGATCGTGATAACCTGTTGGCTGCTCACATGATACCATTTGCTCGAGGCCATGGTCCTGGATTCATCTTTCAGGACGATAACGCTAGGGCTCATCGGGCACGCATCTATCTTCACTCACTCACTGAGTACCTTCAACGGCAAAATATTCGGACAATACCATGGCCTGCGATGATTCCAGACATAGCTCCCATGGAATATGTATTGGACATCCTCGGGAAACGAGTCCGAAGCCACGATCTGCCTCCAAGGACCCTGGGTGAGCTTGGTGCAGCACTTCAAGAAGAGTGGCAAAGGTTCCCTTAGTTCACGATTCGTTGACTCATTGGAAGTTTGCAACGAAGATTCATTGCCTGCTGTGACAATTGAGGGCTTGTGAAAAGTGAGGTTGACGCTTAGAAGATTGGCCGCCGTGTCGCTATATAATGACGTGATCATCGGAATTAATGTGTGGTTCAATTTATGGATTTTTGATAGACCTTTGAATTAAATGCATTTTGGCCAGATAACGTTTTATTTATTTCCCAATATTCAGCCTGAAAGTAAAATAACCCCTACTTTTTGTGAACAGTATATTGCTTTACCGGTAGTGAATATGACAAATACAATTGCAATCTGCTCCAGACCTTACATGTAACTTCACATCTTGTATGTGCCATGATAAAGATTCACATGGCCAGAAAGCTTCCTAAAACATGAAAGCCTGTAAGTGCTCTCATTTGGGATAACAACTGGCTTCATCTTGCTTGACCGGCCCCCATAGCTCAGTTGGTAGAGTGTCCGCTCCGGGGAACGGGAGGCCACGGGTTCGATCCCGGGCCGCGACATACCAAAATTGTTAAGAATGGTACTAGCTGCTCCTCGCTTGGCACTCAGTTTTACGGGGTAGAGCTAGGACTGGTCGAACCAGTGTCAGGATAATGTGACTGGGTGTGGTATCATGGAATGTGTCTGGGACATGATACTTCAGTGAGACAGCACTATAAAAGTGAGCATTGAGCTCCCTGTCGCAACCAGACACCGTCGTGATATGACTGAAAATTGTTGAAAGCAACGATAAATTCACAAACACACACACACACTTAATCTTGCTTGACCCATTTTGCAAACTGAGACATTTCAATTTCCCTGCCGGCAAAATGTCACAATGTTGATACATCCCAACCTCTTTATAATACTATTGTTTGGGTCCAAAGCAGACGGTATAAGTTAAACAACCTTGTTACAAGTTAACAAAATTCTAATGCACTTGTTTATGTATTAATGCAATGTCTGATTGGATAACGTCAAAAATTTGTGACAGTATATTCTGCAATATACTGTCAGAAATCCAATGTCACCATGTAACGTCGCTTTTCATTGGCCTGGATTTGGTTTTAACCAGCTCACAGTGTTTGCCGTTTTGTGCAAAATATTACAATTTTTATCAATACAACTGAATAAGTGCATTAGAATGGGGATAACTGTATTGCAAAATTGTCATTTGGGGCGGTAATTTGTCAGTTTTATGGTCGCAAATTTTGTGTTACGGCTCTGCTGAAGTGTCACTGTAAAACAAAATTTTCGACCATAAAACCCCCGATTTACCTCCCCAAATGACAATTTTGAATACAGTTAATCCACTAAATGTATAGATTATATAGGACAAGAATTCCGCCAAAGGCTATGTCACGCAGTATGTGCCTGTTGTAATCTTGGCCATTTGATGAAAGCTGGGGTTTTCGCAAATGTTGACAGATTGACACACGAATGGAAAATCAGATTCCTATATTGTGCCATGCAAAAAGCTGGCATGACAAAAATGATCACATATATACGGTCATTTTTCTATATAACATATGCATTTTTGGAACCATCTTTAAATCATGTTATATCTAAAACCGTGTTATAATGAACAGTGTTAAAGAGACTGTGGTGTATTTGTAAAGCTACACCATCTTTAGGGGAAAGGATACACTTTCTGTAGAACCAGCTTTGTTGAAAATCATTTTTGTCTACTGGTATAGGGGTCTTGTCATAAAGGGAAAGAATTTGCTCCCTCACAGCAAAGCCTTTCCTTTCAGAGTTGTATTAACCCATTTCAGGCCCGAAACCCCTAACGGGGTACCCTGGCTAACAGTGCAGGCCCAGATCAGACGCCGCAGAATGCGGGGTCTGATCAGGGCTTCCACTGTTTGCTAAAAGTTCAGTCATTTTCCAAATAAATTCTGAAGAAAACACAACCTGACACCCCATAAATTTTGAAATGGACGCCTGTCACATATAAGGAGGAAGATTCCATTTGGTGCAAAAAGGGTTAAGCATCAGGTTCTTTTCACAGAAAAGCAAACAAGAAGCAACAAAAGTGACCAATATAATATGACAAAAATTATTTTAACCCTTTTTGTACCAAATGGAATCTTCCTCCTTATATATAGCAGGAGTCAATTTCAAAATTAAGGGGTGTCAGGTTGAATTTTCATCAAAATTTATCTGGAAAATGACTGAACTTTTAGCAAACAGTGGAGGCCCTGATCAGACGCCGCAATCTGCGGCGTCTGATCTGGGCCTGCACTGTTTGTCAACTACCCGTTTTGGGGTTTCCAGTACTGAATGGGTTAAGCCTATCCCATCAGCAGTGCACTGTTTACCTTTATACTGTACTGGTATGGTACCATCAAGCTGTAACAGGCTTTTCTTTGTTCCATCATTAAACACTGAAAATATACATCAAAATCTATACTCATTGCTCCATGTGGATAACTAGCAATGGTAAGTTAATAAGGATTTTTTCTCATTTCTCCATAAAAACATACCGGGTATGTTGTGAGTACATGTACTAACTTGTTATAAACATTTCAATGAGCACCTAACAGTACAACATACATGTAAGGTGTGTGAAGAAAATTCTGGAAAAGCATATCCTAACCCATTTTATGCTAAATTCTCCAATGCACGATACTGGCAAACTGTGCAAGCCCAGATAAGAGACCAGAGAACATGGCATCTGATCAGGGTCTACACTGTTTGCAAAAAGTTCAGCCCCATTTTCAAATGAATTTTAAAGATAACATAACCTGACACCTTTATTAAAATGTTGGAACTGGTTGTTTGTATTGGAGTTTCATGGCCCAGTCAATTGATTGATTGATTGATTTATTTCGGTATCACAGATTAGCAACATACATGTAAAACAAAACAATGCATATACAATGTTAAATACACACATTTTGTACATATAAAACAATCAATACATTGCAATGTTCATATGGCTTGCCAATCACTACCAAGGATGACACAAAAAAGAGAGAGTGATCTCTCTTATTTCCATTGTGGTCCTTTTGTACTGATTTGCATGTCATAGTGAGGCACAAACAATAAATTAGAATAATAAATTATTAAAGATCTACGATTTAAATATGAATGCTTAGAATGTAGCAATTAAAAATTTATAATAAATAGATTGTAATTAAGACTATTGCTTTCAAAGACCTAAGAAATGACTTAAAAATTTACAATTAAAAAAAATCTGCGATTACCAAATTATGCAAGCAGCATGTGTCCAATCAAAGAGAGTTTAAAAAATGCGATTTTACAGCTGTTTTAAAAATCCTAGGCCCGTCTACATTTTTAATGCTTGATGGAAGCCCATTCCATAAGGTACAGCCTGTATAGGCAAAAGATTTTCGGCCAAAACCCTTCACTTTAGGAAGGCAAAAACTACCATTTTCACTAAATCTAGTGCTATATCTATGTACAGATGTAGCTGAAATAAAATGCTCTCTCATATAGTCAGGCGATGTTCCGGATTTGATCCGAAAGACATGATTCAAAATGATCTGGTCTACCCTTTTTGAGGCTGGCAACCATCCCAAAGAATTAAATTTATCAGATCCTACATGTGCTCTTGGATCCAGTTTCAAAACAAAGCGAATCATTTTATTTTGGGTAACCTGCAATCTGTTTCTCAGGAGTTTTGATAGGCCAGGATACCAAAAAGAACACGCATAGTCAAAATGACATTGTATAAGAGACATAACTAAAAGCTTCTTAGAATGCAAGTCTAAAAATCTCTGTTTTCTGAATAAAAACTTTAACCGAGCATTTGCCTTCTGAATTATTGAATTAACCATGGTTTCACCGCTCAAACACTGTTCCAACACTACACCTAGATATTTTACCGATTCCTTAGATTCGATACGAGTCCCTTTGCACGAAATCTGCAAGTTTGGTTGAGGTTTCAACTTACAATTTAAGCCAAACAAAATTGATTCTGTTTTGCCAAGGTGCAAGGAAAGCTTATTATCAACAAGCCACTCACTCACAACCTCCAGTTCTTTCTGAAGCATCATTTCAATAGATGACACAGACTTATCGGCAACCAAAAGGGCAGAATCATCTGCATATAAAAGAAGTTTATTGTTCACAGCACCTGACATGTCATTCACATAGATTAAAAATAAAAGGGGTTCGAGAATCGATCCTTGTGGTACCCCACAAGAAATTTCAGCGCTGGAAGATAAAACTCCAGACACGTCGACGAGCTGTCGACGGTCGGACAAATAAGAACGAAACCATCTAATCACATCTTGACTCAGACCAAGTGCTTCCATTTTCATCAATAAAATGTTGTGATCTACAGTGTCGAAGGCCTTTTGAAGATCTAGTAAAACCATTCCGACGAGATTGCCTTTATCCATTTGAAATTTTATGAAATCGGTCAAATGAATCAAACAAGTATCTGTTAAAAACGGCCTCTAAAACCTGACTGAAATTTATACAGCAGCTTTTTCTCATCAAGATAAGTTTCAATTTGTTCATACACGACCTTCTCTACAACCTTAGATATAATACTCAAGATCGAAACTGGGCGGTAGTTGCCAACCTCTGTTTTATCATTCTTTTTAAAAAGAGGAACAACTCTTGCTGATTTAAGATCATCCGGAACAACACCTTGAATGATAGATAAATTGATAACGTGTGTAAGAGGACAAACTATTATAGATGCACTGTCCTTCACAAAGCGGGAGGGTATACCATCGAGACCTGTGGCTTTATTAACACTCAAAGCGTTAAGATATTTTAAAACTTTGTTTTCGGAGACAACTGAAAATGAGTAACAATTTGACCTCATACCTTTACTCCGGTAGAAATTTTCAACAAACTTTTTTCCAAATCTATTTAGACTTTTAGGTAATTTCTCGACCAGTTTTGAAGCCACAGTTGTATAAAATTCATTGAATTTCTTTGCGCATGTTGCTTTATCAAAACAGACTTCACTGTCAATTTTGAGTCCAATACAATTTGAAGAAGTTTTATTTTTCTTTGATGGCATACCCAAATCCCTGAGAGATTGCCAAAGCGACTTCGAGTCTTTATTTTCGAATTCAATTTTAGTTTTGAAGTAAGACTTCTTTGCTTGATATATCATACTTTGTGTTTTGTTCCGTAAGTTTTTAAAAACAGAAAAATTTTCATCAGATTGATCCCTCTTAAATGTTTGATAAGCCTTATCTCGTTCTGTAATAGACTGCAATATTTCACTGTCAATCCAGGGCTCTGTCCTATTTTTAATGCGAACTTCTTTAATGGGTGCAATGTTGTCAACAACTGTCAAAAAGATTGTTTTAAACCTATTCCACGCGTCTATCACATTATCAGAACTCATCACTGAAGACCAGTCAACATTCAATAAATTAGTTTGAAATGCCTCCCTGTTGTAATGTTTTAAAGACCGTAACTTCACAGAGTTATGCTTATTAAACACATGCTTAGTTTGCTTCCGAGTACAAAAAATCAAAGAATGGTCACTTATGCCAACATCGATCACTCCAGATTGGGCAATTTTGTCAACATCCGACACAAGAATAAGGTCAATAGTAGTAGAGGTAGTAGTCGTCACCCTAGTTGGTTCCTTAAGGAGGGTCGCGCATAATTGACTCTGCCGTAATCAGGTTCGAATTTTTACCTCAAAATGATTTTTGTTTCTATTTAGTTTTCAAAGTGTTTTCTGAGGTTTTTGTAACATTTAATAACCATTACAATGTGCATTTTGTTATAAATTATTTTGCGACTTCATAGACTACTTTCCGGTCCAGTCCGCATGGCTGGAAGCACAGGAAAATAGAGGGATAAACAGACTAACCCTGTATTTTTCCAGCTACTGGTTTGTTTCCTCCGATTGCAGCCCATCAGCTGTCCATGGCAAATCTGAACTCTCTTTAACGCACGATGTTTACTTTATTTTTCCATTGGTGTCAAAAATATAGCCTTGAAGAGTCTATCAGTTCACATATTCCACGGCCATACTTTGTCAACACAAACAAAACAATGAATCAATAGTGACGTTTACTTAAGTTTGCGTGACGTCATATATATGGAAAGAAAACACTGCCATATTTGATAAAGTTCTAAAAGTGCAGCCTGTAATGCCTGGCAGCGCACAATATTCTTTTAACTGTCAGTCGCAGTCTCAGGTTCAATTACTGTTAAGCCATCTCAGTGAACAAATAGCCTGTGCCAGCACCCATAATTAGGATCTTGCATTCAACAGGTGTAGGCCTACTGGTAGACTGCTTAGAGGATCTAAGCCTGCCCAGGCAAAGCGGTGCGAGTCGGCCTGTCCATGTTAATAAACTCCATTGGTTCAATTGGCCGCGGGGTTTTAGTTGACATTTCATCATAAGGTCGGGTAAATGTCCCACAAAATTGGAAGCGACGTCTCCAAAATGACCTTTACAGTGTTGACGGGGACGTTAAACCTCAAATCAAACAAACAATAATCAAGCATAAGCAAAAGGGTGTACAAGAAAAAATCCCTTTGATCTGTTCCGAATATAAAAATGATGGTTTAGGTTGTGCCACGCGTAGCCTTTGTATGCCCACACATCCACCATCATAACAGAATTTTGTCAATGTACCGGCTCCAGCCAATCGGGCTGCATGATGCTTTCACGCAGAGCTGAAACCGACCGCACGTGAGATCTAGACTATTAAACCGCTTAGAGGGTCTAAACCTGCCCAGGAAAATGGGTCCGAGTCGGACCGTCCATGCATATAAACCCTATTGGTTTTGTTGAGCGGCAGGGCTTGAGATGTCATTTTAACGTCAACACAATATTGGTCATTTTGGAGAGGTTACTTCCCATTTTGTGGGTCTTTTTACCCGACATTGAGATGAAACCTGACAGCCAGTGAAACCAATCTATATGTATATAAGGACCGTCCGTCTTGCACCACTTTACCTGGGCAGGGCGGTCTACTCGTACTCATGAGTGATTGGGTTAGTATCATGCAGCACAATCTTTTTCTTCAAGGCCAGTTCGGGGCTATCATGCATTGTAGAGACTATATATATGAGAAGTTTTTTTGGCGACGCCTTTGAATGGGTGTAGCACAATGAAGTGATTCAGCTATGATTACAAAGCACTCCCCCCCCCCCCCACACACACCCCCGAACAGAACTCGCATGACAAGACATAAAAGCACAATGATGAAATGCATTAGGCTGAGAAAAGAGCCTTGAGGAACACCGACCTTCAATTCGAATTCTTCAATGGAACCAACACAAAAACGCATACGGCTCCGCAAATTAGCATACACCCACTGGACCATTCGAACATTCCACTCCTCCACTTCAAAATTTCTCTGTGCCTCCCAGATGACTTTCCGAGACACTCAACCAAATGCCTTCTCAAGGTCCACGAAAGCCACTATGTGGGACTGATGATGCAACTGCCATTTTGGCTTTCCGCTAGTGATGTTTCCATTACGGTCTAGTTATTCATGTTCGTGGTTCTTTCCCTTTGGTGTGTCTGATCGGAGGTGTTGGGTAATTGTATCGATTCCAGGTCATTGCCATCACTTCTATCCACTTTCGAAAGTAAAAGGATAACTTATCTCACCTCCCTTTCACAGTTTGCATAAACAGGCAATAGATAATTAAATAGCGTTTCCGGTCAATATGGCATGAAAAAAAAAAAAAAAAAAACTTGTCAAAATTATAGAAAAAAAAATAATTAGAAGTGTTTCTACTTTCCTTATAACGTTGGCAGGAACTTAAATGGGAAAAAGGAAATTTTTATATTCTTTTGCATCAGCTTATTGTATTTTTTTTTTTTCTTTTTTTTTTTTTTTATCAATTTCAACCCATTTCATTAGGGGGGTGGGGTAATAAATTGTCAAAAAAGAAAGCTAAAAATGTATAATAATGTTTCCCAGGTATATTAATAACATACATCTGACATTGTTTGAACGTCTGCGACAATGTTAATGGCTTCATATATTTTAAACATGAACAAAACGACAATATGGCTATATCAGAACATGCATATTTTGGCCAGAAAAATCCATGTTTCACACCATAAAACTTATAAATGAAATTGTGTTTCAATTCTAATGAAATACTTTGATTCATATCAATTTAAGGAAGCAAAAGTATGTGCAATAATAAAGGTATAATCCTTGTTCTTGTCATTTAAACAATATCTTAATGCTTTTTTAGTCATTTTTATTGGGGGGTGGGGTAATTTTTTCTCCAATATTTCTCTCAGATGCCTGGTGACATGGTCAAATTTCACGCCTATTTCGTATATCTAATATCATTGCACAATATATGTGAAAATAAGAAAAATCTAAAGACGAAAAATGCATTCTTTTTTCAAATATAGCGAAAATTGCATCTCAAAACAGCAAAACATGCAGAAAAGGACATTTGTAAATAGGTGTTTCGACAAAAAACTGTGAAAGAGTTTGTCTTTCACACATAGGTACGCAAACATGACATTATCCTGCATTGTGATTGTTTTAACCAAACTTGGAAATATTGTTTTAAACAATTGTTATCGACAATTTGTCAATGACTGGGATAATTATTGAAACATTCGATAAATTCGAAAACAGTACCCATCTTTAAGGCTAAAAAGCTCGAAAAAAAGCCTGGTGTGCCTATATTTTTATACCGGCAAACGAGTGCAGAGATTTCAAGCTACAAAATATAAGCAAATAAAAAAAATCTAAAGAGAAAAGAATTACTCCCCACCCTCCTTAATAATTTGCGACCAGTTAAACAAATTCAAAAAGGCGTTCAACGATTTCACCAGTTTACATCTCCTATCGCCGGATATGTTAGTGTTAAAATCACCAAGCACGAAACACTCTCTTTCATTGAGGAGAGAACTTGTCAAACACACACCCTCGAAAAGATCGTAGAAATTGGACTGATCAGGTGGTCGATACACCACACCACATATTATGGGCTTAGTCTTAGGTAGAAGAAGTTCAATCCAAGTTGCTTCTACCTCATTATGGGATAACTCGTCAAGCGTGTTGAATGCTAAGTCCCTTCTGATATAGATACATACGCCACCGCCCTGACGGTTTCTGTCATTGCGCCGAACTGTGTAGTTATCTATCTGTATCTCCGAGTCGAAAACCGTCCCATCAAGCCACGTCTCCGTAACACAGATGCATGCAGCATGTGTGTCTTTAGCCAGAATTCGAAGTTCATCAATTTTGGGCAGCAAACTTCTAGTGTTCACGTGAATAAAATGTAAACCCTTTTTCTCAAAACATTTATAGTCCGACTTAGTGGCAAACTGGCTTCCCATAGGTCCTGGACATGGATGTACATCTCCACATAACAACAAAAATACTGGCACCAAGTTTTGTCTTTTACTGTGAAATACCGAGGGTTTCAGCTTTTTTGTCACTGTCTGATAACATGACACAAAATGTTGATAAAATGTCAAATGACCATAACTGAACACAGTTTGTTTACATTCTGGAGACACTATTTTACATCATTTTTGAGCCGGTCAGTTTACCTATAGACACTTTACCTGGGCAGGCTTATACATAAGCAGTTAACCGGTACAATGTACATTCTTTTGCCAGACACTGACAACTGTCCTTCTTGAATCAGCGGAAGGGAGAGAATGACCGTAGAAAAGATTTCATGATCAATCTGCACGAAAAAATGTTGCTGATCCCGGCAGGTTATCGAACATGCGTCCTCCTGATCACCAGTCAGACGCGCATCCGACTGAGCAATTGAGGCCGGCATTTCGGAATTGAATCCTGCTACATGTATAAAGACGGATCCAATATTTTACAAAGTCAGTGAACCATGAAATTTAGGTCAAGGTCAAATATGGATGCTTCCATTTAAGTGCCATCCCCAGATTCAAGTTTGTACCAAGTATCATTAATAAAGCTCTTATAGTTCTTGAGAAATAAACTTGACCATTAGGGTAACGCAAGGGTGGTCGCAATATTTTACAAAGTTAGTGAACCATGAAATGTGGGTCAAGGTCAAATATGGATGCTTGCATTTAAGTTGCCATACACACATACAAGTTTGTACCACATATCATTAATGAAGCTCTTATAGTTCTTGAGAATACACTTGACCATTAGGGTGAACGCTAGGGTGGTCGCAATACTTTGCAAAGTCAGTGAACCATGAAATGTAGGTCAAGGTCAAATATGGATGCTTGCATGTAAGTTAACATCCCCAGATACAAGTTTGTACCAAGTATCATTAATAAAGCTCTTATAGTTCTTGAGAAATAAACTTGACCATTAGGGTAACGCAAGGGTGGTCGCAATATTTTACAAAGTTAGTGAACCATGAAATGTGGGTCAAGGTCAAATATGGATGCTTGCATTTAAGTTGCCATCCACACATACAAGTTTGTACCACATATCATTAATGAAGCTCTTATAGTTCTTGAGAATACACTTGACCATTAGGGTGAACGCTAGGGTGGTCGCAATACTTTGCAAAGTCAGTGAACCATGAAATGTAGGTCAAGGTCAAATATGGATGCTTGCATGTAAGTTGTCATCCCCAGATACAAGTTTGTACCAAGTATCATTAATGAAGCTCTTATAGTTGTTGAGAAATAAACTTGACCATTAGGGCGAACGCTAGGGTGGTCGCAAATGTTGACGCACGAACGGACGGAAAACTGGGCGCCTATATCGCGCCATGCTAATTGCAGGCGCAACAAAAACAATGCATGCTACATCAACGGTAGAGTATGGAACGGGATGTTTTTTTTCCCACCAGACAAAACGAGGCTAATGACCTTTGACCTTGTGTGACGTAGACTTTGAATGTGTCTATACACATGTATAATAATCAGTACAAAATGAGTTAATTTTCCTTCTAATCCCTCACCCATTCCCATCTGAAGCTATTTTTTAATTGTTAATGGATCATATCCCCTTATTGTACAGTAATAAAAAAAATACATGAAAAACCTACCAAAATCATCCTGCTTTGGTCTCAAGTCACCAAAATGTGTGAGAGCATTAAGTACATCTCTTTTGGCTGTATCTGGGTTTTTATACTGGAAAAATAAGAAAATACAAATTAAGATGACCAAGAAGCGCAACGATCACAGAACATGGTGTTTTCAATGGCACCAAGTGGAAGAGCAAAGAAGTATGCATACTGACTTACTGTATGAATTTGTTGAAAATACACACCTGTGCCAACAGTTTAGACCTTGATGAGATGTCGCAGAATGCGGCATCTCATCAAGGTCAACACTGTTTGCCACTAATCCAGCTATGTTTAGACATAATATTGGGTGGTAGATTGCTCTTGTTCAAAATTTAGAACAAGTATGGTAAGGTTTTGAGGTGTAAGAAGTCTTAGGGTAAATACTGTACATGTATATCTTGTCAGCATTGAAGTCCTTTTTGTATATCATGTTGCCCTGTATTGTTTGGCAAACTGTCATGAAGGGGAATGTATAAAAATGTACCTCAAAAACTCTGTCATACAGTCAGACTTCATTGGCTTGAACACCTTTTGGAATATGAAGTTTGTTTATTTGTATTTGAATTTTGTGGCCCAGTCAACACTATTTAGGTAATTTTTGAGCAGGTCTGTTTACATGTACCTATCCACACTTTTCCTGAGCAGGCTTCTATGTAAGCAGTTAACCAGTACAGTGCCAAGGTTGGGCGGAAAATTCCCCCACCCGGTATTTACCAGTGGCATTTACCGGACTGGAAAATACTCATCAAGTGGCAAATACTGGCAAATTGAATTTTTTTGTCTTAAAACACTGCAGAAATCTTAACAAATTGACTAAAAAGTAGTACATGTATAATCAAACTAAACTAGAAATGGTGTTTGTAAAACACAATGCCCCCAACCATATGCTTGCCTCAAAATGCCCAATTTTCCAAGGGTCATAACCAAATGCATGTGTGTGTGCATGCCTGTATGTGTGTGTCCATGCATAAATGTGTGAGTGCATGCATGCATGTGCGTGTGCGCATGTATGTGTGCATGCATACCTGCATAAATGCATGTATGCATGTGTCACGATGTGTGTGCATGCATGCAGGGGTGTATGTGTACATGCATACATTTTGTGTTTGCATGCATGCATACACATGCATGTGCATCTATGCATAAGTGTGTGCATGCATGCATGAGAAGAGCATGCACATGCATGTATGTATGTGAGTTGCATACATTATGCATGTGTGCATGAGTGTTTGTGTGCTTGTATGCATGCATGTGTGAGTGATTGCATTTATGTATAAGTGTGTACATGCACCCATGAGTGCATGCACATGCATGTCTGAGTGCATGCATGCCTGCATGAGTGTGTGTGTGTGCATGCATGAGTGTATGTGTGCATTCATGTGTGCTTGCATGAATGCATACATGTGTGAGTGGGGGCATTTATGCATTAGTGTGCATGTACATGCATGCATGTGTTTGCATGACTGCATGTATGTGTGCATGCATGCCTTAGTATTTTTCAGAATTTAGTCAAAAGATAATCAGGTCATCTACTCATCACCACCAGTTTATTCACCAATTTTCAGGGCTCTAGCTCTTATAGTTTTTGAGATATTTTGCTGACAAGATTTTATAAAATAAATTTCAAAGGGAAATAACTCTTGAAAGGTGCAAAATCAGGATGAGAAAAAAAATATGTGTCACCTAATTTTCCTTGAGGAATCCATATGTGAAATTTCAAAACCCTAGCATGCACGGTTATGCTATGCACCAAAAGCGTCAAAGACGGACAACGAACCAGAAGCAATATGCCCATCCAACTTCTTCGAAGTTTGGGGGCATTATTAGATAGTAATAATATTACCACCTTGGAAGTAAAACACAACCCTACACTCAACAGTTATATATAGATAATTTCAATAGTAGAGGTTTAAGTTGACTTGATATTCAATAATACTGATATAGTTTAACTCTGATATTAAGTTCAATTTTCCAGTATTTGCCGGTATTTTCCAGTATTTGTCGGTAAATGCCACGGACATGGAAAATACTCATATTTGCGTGCATTTTGCCAACCTTGTACAGTGCACATTCTTTTGCCAGAAACTGACAACTGCCCTTCTTGAATCAGCGGAAGGAAGAGAATGACCGAAGAAAAGATTTCATGATCAATCTCCACGAAAGAATGTTGCCGACCCTGGCAGGTATCAAACCCGCGTCCTCCTGATCACCAGTCAGACGCGCATCCCACTGAGCTACCGAGGCTGGCATGAAATTATGTTTAAGACTGGTGTGATTAATCAGATAATCAATAAATCGATTGATAAATTCCACAAAAATGATTATCATTACTGATTTGCATGTAATCGATTATTTGATAAGTACAATTTACTAACCAAGTTGTGCCTAAAATAGCTGGCTGAGTGGCAAACAGTGCGGTGTCTCATCTGAGTCTACACTGTATGCTCAGGCCTGTCTATTCAAATACATATGTGAAAGTACAACAAATGGTAGGAGTCTTGCTCAGATGAAAAGCCAGACAGGTAAAATTATGACCAAATCTTCAGTTACTACTAATCAATTACTGATCAAAATTGCAGGACTGTTAATCTTCTTATACTGAGTCGGACACATTTGGCCATTATGCAAATGCTCTCCCCTGACCGTGCCCCTAAGCAATTAGAAATAAAAAATCACTTGAATATTTTTTTCAGTTTACTTAATGCATTTAATCTGCAATATTTAAGTCACTAACTTGGAGTTTAGTTTTCCAACAACAAATTCCTTATAGTACTTTATTCCCAACTTTTCTAGGTCACCATATGGCCATTTTGTTTAATGACGTTTGTCATTAATGGATGTGCTTTTTGATTGGCTATTTAAAAATAATACACCTGTATTTTAGATTGTTTACAGTAAACAGTTCACGTGACTCAGACTTTAACGTCTGCGCGAGCAGTTGGCTGCCATTTTTAAACAAGATAATGTAAATAAATAGGACTTTTCAATGAAGGTATTTAAATATAATACTTTTATCATGTGACAACAAGATTGAGTATGAAAAGTGCCTTTTACCGGTTTATGTCGCATTTTCTACTGCTGTGAGTTACCGTGACTGACCTCAGAAGAATATTCAACCCAATATATTCGCGAAACTTGCATCCACCAGCAATAACAGCACATGAAAATGGGTTCGTAGAAATACCGGAACACACCAAAACACCGGAACACACTGGTAATTACCGGAACACGGTTGATTTTTTTTTATTTTTGTGTTATTAGAAATGTTATTTTTGACTTATTTGCATTGTTTTATTGTGTAGGATGGTGTTGATAACATTTCTTATATAAAAAGCATAAACTAATCTTATTTCAGTGTTTTACCAAATGTGTTCCGGTCCTGTGGGTCTGAATATACACTAAGTAATTATACTGAGCGCTTTATGTTTAGATTTTCACTCTCTGATATAACTCATCAGATGACCAATAGAGTGTTTGACAATTCTTCCAGCCTAAAAAAAAGATTGGCATGACCAGTCAGTGTCTCTTTTGGGAAGAAAAACATGAAATGTCAAAATCCTTAGCTTGGAAAAATTGTTCAGTACAGTATTTATTAATTGAAGTGGTGTGAGATCTAAAACGACAATAGAACATGAAGCGGTCCATAGAAATACCAAAACGCACCTGTATTTACAAAAACGCACGGAAAATATTGGATTTTTCTATGTAGGGTAGGGTGAATTGGAGGTTGAGACACTTAGAAACAAATATATATATATATATATATATATATATAATATATATCATGTTAACAAATCTGTGTAATAAGCACCCCTCTAAACACCACGTTATACGCTGATAACTGCAGTTTACAGGGGTAGACACTTTTTTTTCTTATTTCCGTGCTCCAAGACATAGGTTGTGGGTACTCGTTAGAATCAACTCAACGAGCGTTTTAACGAAACCCACGATCTATATTTGGAGTATGAATAAGAAAAAACATGTCCAAAAATTCAAGGCTCATTCTTATGCGCGCCTGACTGATAATCAGGAGGACGATCTGGCGAGTAAAAGCGTGGCTATGTAAACTGACCGGCTCAACAATGACCTAAAAAAGTGTTGACTGGGCCGTTAAAATCCAAATACAAACAAAATGAAGGCCCGATGTTGCTTACTTACATTGCGCTAAACGGAACACAACTCGGCCTGAACAATGATGTGCATTATAGATACGCAACTCGACAAAGACAATTACCAAAACGCACTAGAAATATCAGTTTATGTGCATTATAGATTCATTATCTACAACCCAAAATGAACATCTGAGTATCAAAGTTCAAAATAAAAGGTTCACATTATTAAAAGAAACCAATAACCCTCTAATATATAATGGCCATTTACGAATAAAAAATGAGCCGGGGCACAGCATTTCTTACCATTTACATGTACGCCCAGCGAAAACTCAGAAAAGCCTGCGCATGTGCGCAGTCTGATCAGTCTTCGTTGTGCACGCTAAGCTTGGGTAGCTAAGGGCCAAATTTTCCTACATGCAGAAGTCTCTGGTCAGACGTATACTATATAGATGTGCAGGGCGCACTTGTAAATTGTAGGAAATGCTGTGCCCTGGCTCAAACGTTAGCATGTATTTTAATTTATCAAATTTATATTATAATTATATATATATATTTCTAATCCTCTTTTGAAAAACTGCTGAATTTCCCTCTAGCATACATAGAAAAATCCAAAATCGACTGTGTGTTTTGATAGCGTTTTGGTAGGAACCGCTGTGCCCTGGCTCAAATGTTAATATTATATCAATTTATATGTATTATATATAGATATATATATATTTGTTTCTAGGTGTCTTATCCTCTTACCAAATGTTGAATTCACCCTACCCTACATAGAAAAATCCAATATTGGCAGTGCGTTTTGGTAAATACAGGTGCGTTTTGGTATTTCTATGGACCCACAGCCAACTATTGTAATGTAGACCAATTTTGACCATAATACCCACAATTAACTATCAGTTCATTACGAAAACACGTCTATACATACATGTACAAGTACATTGTAAATTTTATCACTGATCACATTGCCAAAAATTATTTGATGCGTAACTGGTATAGGGTTAATAAAGCATGTTTTTGTGTTACATTTGGCAAATATAAGGCATACAAAATGCATATTATAGTATATACCCCCAAAAACGGGTCACCGGAAAGACCGAAATCACCGAAATCACCACAGAAATCACCCGGGGAAAGACAGAAACAACCATTTTATGACTGGATAGGGTTGGGAAAGACATGGTCGGGTAGGGTTTTGTTGTATTTGGTCATGTGGGGTTTGGTAGGGACGGGTTTGGGCGGGGAATCGCCATAGAAATCACCGAAATCACAAAAGTTGGGTAGGATACGATACAGAAATTATCATTGTAATTAATTATTTAAGGTATACATAAATTATGGCAAAATTGTTATAGATTGTTAAATCGTCTAGTTAACCTTTTTTTATTTAACTCTGGCACAAACAATATCGACAGTTAATTAAGCATGCAAATCGTAAGTTAAATAATCATGCAAATCAAAGTGGCTGAAATCACATTAAGCATTGGCAGTATGTATCATTAATCAAATTAGTATTATGATTACTAAAGAATAACCTAATTATATTGATATCTGTTTATAATAAGGTGTTAATTAATTGTTAATTAATTAATCAATTAACTACATTTAATTGATGAGGATAGTGAAAAAATTTTCACAGTTTTGACATGTGAACATTAATCAAATTGTAAGTTTCATCCGTTCGGCATCAGCTATGCATATATAAATTGGATTCATTTGTTTGTTTTACCATTTCAGTACAAAATGTCAAAGAAGATAGCATTTTACGGCGATAGTTACGTCATGAGGCTGAGGGAATTCTGCGATGGGGACCTGCGAGTGCCGGGTTCAGTCTACTGGTTCAACAAGGGTGGTCTACGGGCCGACTTCAAGAAAAGAGATGGGCAACGGGAAGATGCTGAGGCAAGAACAATGTACACCCGAATGATCGAACTACGTCCTGATGTCGCCTTTATCAACGTGTCCGCCAACGACATAACGACACAGACGACACCCAGAGATATATTCGACCGGGTTGTAGCCATAAGCAACGATCTTCGAGATGCTGGAGCCACAACAATATTAGTCGCGGAAATATTGACAAGAGGCGATTTTTCCAAGAGTCCAAAAGCGACAAAACGGAAAGCAACTTATTCCGAAATTACCTATATAGTGTTGAAAGTGACGTAAACCTCAAATTAGACAAACCTAAAAGCTATTAAAACAATGTAAAAACAATATGGTATATACATAAATGACTCCGTGCAACCCTACGGGGTTGTAGCCAAGGAGTAGCCATGGCTGTACGACACGGATCTTTGTTAATAAATGTCAGTAAAAGTCGGAAGACAGATGCCATGCAACCCTACGAGGTTGTAGTCAAGGAGTAGCCAAGACTGTTTGACATGGATCATTGTGACTAACTGTCATATTAATAAAATTAAGAGACAAGGTAATATAAGCTTTAATTGGACAGCAGTAGTTGAGATGGGTAAAAGCCACAAAACTGGAAGCAATGTCTCCAAATGGCCAATATAGTGTTGACAGGGACGTAAACTTCAAATCAGACAAACAAACATAATTTTTGTTTAAAAAACAATATGGTATATACATAAATGACTCCGTGCAACCCTACGGGGTTGTAGCCAAGGAGTAGCCATGGCTGTATGACACGGAACTTTGTTATTAAATGTCAGTAAAGTCGGAAGATAGATGCCATGCAATCCTACGAGGTTTGAGATGGGTAAAAGCCACAAAACTGGAAGCAATGCCTCCAAATGGCCTATATAGTGTTGACAGGGACGTAAACCTCAAATCAGACAAACAAACATAATTTTTGTTTAAAAAACAATATGGTATATACATAAATGACTCCGTGCAACCCTACGGGGTTGTAGCCAAGGAGTAGCCATGGCTGTATGACACGGATCTTTGTTATTAAATGTCAGTAAAGTCAGAAGATAGATGCCATGCAATCCTACGAGGTTTGAGATGGGTAAAAGCCACAAAACTGGAAGCAATGCCTCCAAATGACCTATGTAGTGTTGGCAGGGACGTAAACCTCAAATCAGTTGGTTGATTTGAGGTTCAACGTCCCCGTCAACACTGTAAAGGTCATTTTGGAGACGTTGCTTCCAATTTTGTGGGACTTTTACCAACATTGAGATGAAATGACATCTCAAGCCCGGTCACCCAATGAAACCAATAGGTTCTTTCTTTTTTTTTTTTTTTTTTTCTCAGCTGTCTGCCAATAACACCTTTTATTCACAACAGTAAAACTGTATTTGGTACCGCGCACTAACAACAATGGTGATTTCAACAGGGACTTCAGTATATTACTACCGGCCATACCTTACCCCTCCCAATCGCACATCACACGCACCAAGCCCTATAGCACCCCCACTTAATCATAGAATGGGGATTTCTGTCATTTCCAGGGTGATTTCTGTGGTGATTTCGATGGATTTTGGTGATTTCGGTCTTTCCGGTGACCGCCCAAAAACATTTATTTAGCCAACTAAAAGGTTTTTGTTAGTGTGTTTCGGTAATTTCCAGTGTGTTCCGGTGTTTTGGTGTGTTCCGGTATTTCTACGAACCGCATGAAAATAAAAAGCACAAGCTGACAAGAAAGCATGGATACCTCAGTATGCAATTGTTCGGACACCATGATTTTATTACCCCTGCTAAATTCTAAATTTAGCCACCCAATCAACTGAGGTAATGGCCAGATATGACCGACTCAGTATAAGAAGATAGATAGATAGATAGAATCAAACCAGGGGCCTCTATCATGATAGGCAAGTGCACTACCATGCTTGTTTGTTTCTCATAGTACTAGAATCAGATTCGCTATTTCTGTTGATGATTCACTTTTTCGTGATATTCACTTTCAGATCTCCGGTGATAAAAAATTTTCTCACCACCGTGATATACCCTCGATATATACCTTTGCTAACGCGTTTTTAACGATTGCGTCCTGGTTGTAGTTTGACATTTCAATAGTCTCTTATCGTCGAAACTGGTCTCAAATTTAACTCTTTTTAATTCTGACATTTCACTTCCATCCTTGTTTTGTGTTTATCTAGACTGGGTTTACAACAATTACCTTTTTCAAAGCGTTTTAGAAAAGCGTTTTGATTTGTTACCAGTCTACATTTTGAACAGCTCCAACCGTCCTATAAAGAAGCGAATAGGCCTACAAAATTTGAGAATATGGCTATGGCGAACACTAATGTCCGGGAATTGTCCGGAAAATGGGGGGGGGGGGGGGGTAGTGATGCGTTATCCCTAATATCTCCACTTCGGGTGGTCAGAAATTAATAAAATTAGTATCAAATAAAATTTTAAGCTCCATTCTAAAAGATAATAAAAAATAATTTACTTTTTAAACGTTTTAGGGGTCCATTTATTTAGTTAATTTGTCCGGGAAATTCTCGGATTTTGTCCTGGATTTTGGGGTAGTGGTGCGTTAACCCTAATATCTCAACTTCGGGTGGTCAGATATTAATAAAATTGAACTTAAAATTTCAACATATATCAATTGTTATCAATAAGTGATCACCACAAACCGAGATATTATGAAAACGCACAACTACCGCAAGATCAAGGACACATTCGGGAATTTCCCGGACAAATTAACTTCAGAAATGGACCCCTAAAATATTCAAAATGAAAAATATTTTTTAACTATCTTTTAAGATTGAGCTAACATTTTTATTTGATACTAATTTTATTAATTTCTGACCACCGAAAGTCGAGATATTAGGGTTAACGCATCAATAACCCAACATCCAGGACAAAATCCGTGAGTTTCCCGGACAAATTGACTTAAAAAATGGACCCCTTAAACATTAAAAAAGTAAATTATTATTTTTTTATCTTTTATAATAGAGCTAAAAATTTTATTTGATACTAATTTTATTAATTTCTGACAACCCGAAGTGGAGATATTAGCGACAACACACCACTACCTCCAATTTCCCGGACATTTCCCGGCGAATTCCCGGACAATTCCCGGACATTAGTGTGCACCTATGGCTATGCATGGTGGAGTCATGTACCAAGGGACACAAGCATATGCCCCATATAGTAACCCACATTTAGCACATGGATACCAGCACCCGGCATTTCAATCACCACAAGGTCCAGGATACTATATACAAAGGTAGTCTTCTTTTTCTTGGGTTCTGTACTTTCTTTCAGTTGGTTGAAATTATTTGATTTATCTTGGAACAGTATCTTAATGTTTCTGTTATCCTTACGTTCTTTTCTGGTTACGTCTGAATGTTGGTTCTGTTTGTCAACTACGGGAGGGGAAACAATAGGAGCGGACGGGTCAAAGGGAAATATTCCGGTCTTCCTATAGCCTGACATTATGGTACTGACGGTAAGTGAATTTTGAAATGCTGTCCCTATTATATATGGCAGATCTTCCTTCACAATTACACGGTTAGGGTTTAAATGTAAAAACTTGTGACACTCGGTGCTAAGGCTCTTTTTGAACGGACTAAATACTGAAACATCCAGAGGCTGAAGACAATGGCTACTGTGTGGAGGGAGTACAAATAAATGAATATTGTCTTTTCTTGCAGTTTCAATAATGTCATATGTCACGTGTGTGGAGTGTCCATCATAAAGGAGTAAACAGGGTCTTGTTGTAACATGGCGCATGAAATGGTTGCTGAAGAAATCCAGGAACAACTTCGAATTAGACCATCCAGTAGGAGAAGACCGATACTCGGTGCCAGGAACTACATCAGACCTCACATCCTTTGACATGCGCTCACCTTTGAATATGATGTAAGGTGGAATGGTTTCCCCAAGAGCACTGACAGCAGCGATGACAGTCGTAGTTGCTGACTTCCCAGATGTAACACAATGGGGGTTACTCCCTGCCTTAGCTAGAATCTTTGGAGGATTGTGGTCAAGCGAAATTCCAGTTTCGTCAACATTCCAAATATGATGTGGTTTGTTTTTTAAGTCATACTTATCCAAAGTGTTCCCTAATTCTTCAAAATAATTGAACAGCATTTCCTCATTAACGGCATCGTCTCTCGCCTTTTCCCTCTTTTTTGGTTGGGTCATCTTCAAATCTGGAAATCTGGCCAAGAATCCATAAAACCAGTGTTTAGTGGGATCACTGTCCTTTCCTATTATTTCACACATATTCTTAGCCATATCAAGTATTTGCCACCTGGTAAAACCATATCCAAGGTGGCCATTGATACACAGTGTTCTGCCAGCATCTCCTCTTGTGCTCGTGTGAAAAATGTTGGTCCACCACGTTTCACATCCCCACCCATGTCATTAGCCAGACGCCACCGAAGAGTTGATTCTGGAAGACCATGTTGTCTAGCAGCTCTCCCGATCGCCATGCCCTTTTGTCTTATATCTTGGTAGGCTTCATGCAGCATAAGGTATCCATATCTGGGCGTTTTTGGTGTAGACATGCTGAAAAGAAATGGGGAAATAAAAAGGGATTGTTAAAGACTTCGATCTAGCACAAAACAGCGGTCCAACGTTGTGCAGACAACAATACATTGTCGGCTCAATGTTGGCCCGACATTCTGTGATGTATGGGCTATTTCTTTATTTATTTATTTAAATTTATCAATTATTTATTTGTTTGTATATTTATTCATTCATATTCGTCGGCTTTGCGTTGAAAAATTGTAACCAATAATAATAATAGTATGGCACATATTGGCCTCCGTAGAAAAAAAATTTGACAGCTCCGTTTCATTCATTATTTTCATTCATAGATTTGACAGACTGGCGGGAAAAGTCGTCTGAGACATCGCTTTTTTTTTGGACAAATAAAATGGAAAGAAAACTGCACTTTATGACCAGAGAAACTGTTGGAAATAGTGTTTTACATGCTAATCTTCATGTTTTTATCGAAAAATGTGTTTTATTCGGTATATTCTTCGTGCGTGATGGATTTTATCTGTAAATGGGTCAATGGGCGGAGTTCATGAATAATTAATTAGGTGGCTGAAAAAAAATAAACAAACATCTTCATAGGTGAGTTTTTCACATTAAATACCTTTCTTGATATCTGAATATTCTTCTGTATATGAAATCTTCTTGTCAGTGTATGTTGACAAACTGCCGGGAGTTTCCTCACATACGAAACTACGCGATGCGCAAGATCACCGGGCGCGCAAGAACACCGGACGCCATGCAACACATCTCCACAAACTATGCCAAATCATCTGAATGGGATAAATCCAGCCGGTTATCCAGTGTCACAGCCTCCATTCATCTTACAGCAGCCAGTACGACAGGATCAACCTGCATACCCCTCAACACAGAGGCAGCCTAATACAAACTCTTATACAAACCAACCAACATCGAAGGAGTGTATGAAGAAACCAACAACCGAACAATCAGCTGGCCTAAATATACCCTCCAGCCGAAGGACATACCCATGGGTGAATGCTGGGATGAACCAAACTAGCAAACACCTGAACTTACCAAGGGGAAGGTCTTCATACCAGCAGAGACCTCAGTATGTTGAAGACGGTGAATCTGAACATGTTGGGGAAAATAGGAAACGAAATGGCGGGGAGCATGACAGATATGTAAGGAAAAGGCATCTAAATGATAAATGTGGTAGATCAGAAAGAATCAGTTATCCAGAGAAAAAGCGCAGTGCCAATCCTACCGCTTCAGATAATTCGACCCCACTGGTTACCACAAAACAGAAACCTACTGAAAGTAATAACAAAACTCCAAATAAGATAGGCTGTTATCCAATCCATGTATCAGACTCGCCTATAAGGGTGAATGGCAGTGAAAAATCCCCCCAATACCTACTGTCGACAACAAACCAGATAATGGTCAGACCACACAGTCTTTTTTATCGATACCCCAAATAAAGCACAACCCCCAGAAATAATACAGGACCTACAGACAGAGGAGCCAAGGGAATTAGTATTGTCACATGCAATATAGAAGGTGTCAAGCATAATGCAGTCTATTTTAAAAAAATATGTAGTGAATTCGATATTGTATGCATACAGGAACACTGGCTATGGGAATGTCAAAAGCATGAGCTACATGACATAGCTCCAGATAAAGACTTTTTTACAAGATGCTCTGATACAAACGAACCCTTAACTGGATTCAGCTTACCACGGGGCAAAGGGGGAGTTTCAATTTTATGGTGAAAAAAACTGACGGAAGGAAACGAACGTATTATTGCCATTGAACTTTTTGGTGAGAATAAACTGCGCATAATTAATGTCTATCTGCCTACAAACAACAGCTCCGCCAACTCACATACTGAATATGCAAAGTGCTTGGACATCGTAGACAACTTCATTTCCACCTACAGAAACTCTCACAAAATTATATTATACGGTGATCTGAATGCTACCCTGCTTCCAGCTCGCTCTGGCAATAAACATGATCATTTACTGCAGGAGTTTGTTAAAGAACAGGTCTTAAGTTCAACTAATACAACTCAGCATACCTTCTTCCACCACTCAGGCAAATCAAGTTCACAAATTGACTACATATTATCAACTGATGTGAATATGATCTGCAAAATAGACATTGCCGGTAAAGACTCTGAAAAATACCTCAAGTCACGTGAAGGTATCAGCTATCTTATCAGAAATGATAAATGAAGGGAAAATAAAGTCACAAACAAAAGGTGTTAAACCTAGCAAGAAATTAAAGTGGGGAAAAAGCAGATATAAACCTGTATGAAAAACCCTCAGAAAAGGAAATGAGAAATGCCAGGAATAGCAAAACAAAAACAGCTGACGAAAGAATAAACGAACTAACTACAGTGATACATAAGGCAACTGACAGTGCAGTTCCTTCAGTAATAATGAAACTAAAGGGTCCAAAGTGGAAAGCTTCACCAAAAGTTAGAAAACAGCTGAAAGTATGTAAAGCTAAGTATGAACTATGGGTTGCAAGCGGGAAAAAGGATTATATTCTTAGAACAGATAACATAATGGCTAAAAGAGAACTAAGAAAACAGTTAAGATCTGAAAAGCTAAATGACCGCAAGAACTTTTATCATGACTTGATGGAAAATCCATCCACTGACAAATTTTATCAATTGATTAGGAAAAACCAAGGTGGGAATAGACAGTACGCAGGCTGCCTAAGCGTCAACAGCGAAGATATCTACTCTGCTGAACTACAGAGAAATGCCTTTTGCTCAATATTACGAGGATTTGGCGACCCCAAAGACAAAGGATATGACTCCTCCTACTTAGAGCTATGTATCGTTCGCCACGAAATTATCAAAAAAAAAAAAAATGTGAACAAAGCTCTGAATACCTAGAACCAATTGCATATAAGGATGTCCATGAAGCCATCCAGGGTCTGAACACAAAAAGGCACCAGATGAATTTGGTCTAACAGCAGAACATCTGAAACTGTCAAATCAGGTTCTTATTCATGACATTACAGACATTTTTAACCAGATAATACAAACAAAGACTGTACCAGAAGCCTTTAAATCAGGTGTCTTAACTCCTGTACTGAAAAAGTCAAAAGACCCGACCTCACTCGATAATTATCGTGGGATAACGGTAACACCAATTTTCGGGAAACTTTTCGAAAGTGTACTTCCCCCAAGACTATCAAGATCATTTGACCAATCATCCTTACAGTTTGGGTTCACCAAGGGACTGTCCCCTGTGATGTCTGCATTAATCGTCTCAGAGGCCAGAGCGGAAGTAAAAGTGGACTCTTCTGTCCCACTGTTTCTAGTAACTCTGGACAGTCAAAAGGCCTTCGATGTTGTAAACCATACCATACTGCTAGACAAGCTCTACGAAGTTGGAATCCACCCAACCTTGTGGACAGTTATAAAGGATCTGTACTCCAACCTCACATCTAAGGTAAAATGGATGGGAGAACTTAGTAGGCAGTTTGGTGTCCATCAAGGGGTCAGACAAAGAGGAATCCTATCACCATTCTTGTATAAAACATACATTAATCCGTGTCTCGTCGAACTGAAAGAACAAAGACTGGGACTTTTCATAGGCCAAGTTTACTCAGGTTGTCCGACCTGCGCAGATGATCTAGCCCTACTATCACAGTGTGAAAATTAGCTTCAAGTGATGGCCAATCTAGTAAAAAGAAACGCAAAACAGGATCGTGTGACAATACACCCTGATAAATCAAATGTCGTTCTACTGAATAAGTCTAAGACATTCTCAAAAAAATCATTCTCATTAAAACTGGGTGAGAAGGACATACCGCTGACATCAAGTACTACTCATCTCGGACTCCTCCGGGCAGAAATGAATGAAAATATTATCAACATCGAGGAACGTCCAAAATTGGCTCGTCGAACACGATATGCATTATTTTAAAACTACAGGGGTCCACGGGTCGAACGGCTTAAATCCCTGTGTGTCATATAAAATCTACCAATGCTATGTCATACCAAGACTTCTATTCGGCCTAGAAGTCTTACCAATCACCCAAACACAGTTACCTTCTCTGAATGACCTGAAACAAAACCAGCTCCCCAAAGAATCCTGGAAAAGTACAGTGAAACAAGTAATAAGTGAATACTGGACTGAAATTTTTAAATGTGAAGCGAAAGAGAAGTCTACATTGAAATTTCTGGACACTGAATTATTGAATATTGGTCAAAATCACCCAGTCTGGGGCTCATCAGAATAATGGGGCTTCGACATTAAGAAAGGAATTACTAAAAGTAGAATGATAACAGGAACCTATCTCCTACAAACTAACTGTCACAAATTCAGTAAAAATACTATTAGTGCCATATGTAAATGCTGTGGTCTCAACGAAGAAGACTTAGCTCATGTGCTGTTAGAATGTCCATCACTGATCCAGCAGAGAAAACCACTGTATACAGAAATAAAGTCTAAGGTCATTAACTGAGTGAGTGAGTGTTTCAGTTTTACGTCCCACCAACAGCTAAGGTCATACGGAGACGGGACCTCGGTTTAAAGACCCATCCGAAAGTCTGGAGAAGCCCGGAATCGAACCTGCGACCCCTGGTTTACTAGGCGAGAAGCGTAACCACTCGACCACGGGGGCTTCTGGTCATTAACTGTATCGGTGCCATGAGATGGCGAGAGTTATTTAACAATAATAATGAGAATCTCGTAAAATTAATTCTGGACTGCTCCAGTTTTTCGGTAATAAGTGATACCACAGAATATCCAACGAGTGTCAAGTTAACTACAGAACTATGCTACAGACTTCATGTAGCAAGGTCGAATAAGTTTGCCGGAGCTTCAGCCTAACTCATCATAGACCCGCCTACAGTGCCCACTCCAGGATGTATATAGGACCGTGAATTTTAAAGGATAATTTTTAATGTAAATATGCCCATAAAATGAACTTTTAAGAAAGTTGTGAGCTCAAGAAGATACAGATACAGGAGCCCTTGTTCCTGGTGTTCCAGAATTGGAAGTTTATACAGAATAACGAACGAACGAACGAATATTCTCGCATTTACCTCAGATGTCACAGAATACGTGTTTAAAAGATTTCATGCTTGTGTAAGTTGTTTGTCGGCCCTTTGCTTGCAATATATTGACATGGATTCATTGCGTTGACGGACGACAGAGTAAACAACATCGTTGATTATAAAATACATTTCTCTCCCCCCCCCCCCCCCCACCTGCAAAAAAAAAAAAAAAAAAAAAAAAATCAAAGCGCCAAAGGCACTGAAATGACAGATTCTATGAGAAAATCATAACACTGTGAAAACTT
Source organism: Lucinisca nassula (assembly GCA_963580285.1). Lineage (NCBI taxonomy): Eukaryota > Metazoa > Mollusca > Bivalvia > Lucinida > Lucinidae > Lucinisca > Lucinisca nassula. The sequence goes on along the minus strand of OY757013.1, from coordinate 27,707,818 downwards.
ACAGAAAACCTTTCTAAAAGAGCTTAAAATTTAGAAAGGTAGTTCTGCAAATTCCAATATATGATATGTTTGCAAATGTCTAAAGACCCGTGGTATTATGAAACGCCATTCGATGTTTCAAAAGTTTTGAAAGAAACTATTTACGTTTTCAAAACCAAACATTAAAATTCAAGTTTTAACAATGCTACTGTCCATAAGTAACATTTTTTGTATGGTCGGTTGTGGACACCTCTACCCAAAGATACTCTATGGGAAAGAGATCGGAGGAGAGAGGCTGGCTAGTCCAGTACATGAATTCAATTGGCTTGAAGACATTTTTGAGTAAGAACAGCACTATGAGCCCGCTCGTAATCCTGCTGGATAAGATATCCCGGATTCTGAGCGTAAACAAATAAATGGAACCATGTGAGGCCGAAGCACTTGATTGATGTAACGTCTTGCTGTTCAATCCACGTCTCAGCTATGATCTTGAATGTTCTTAATGACACTAAGCTGCGTTCGCTAACTACACGCGATAGCTCGTCACACAATTACGCTTATTTCACCCGATATGTCATGCTCTATTACGCACGCGTCGCCTCGGCATACCTTACACCTATACGTCGAAACACCCGGAAACGACAACCAGCGTGATTCACGCTGAAGTGCGATTTGTCACTAAAACGCATATGTCAGTCGCTTAGACGCCAATTTACGTATTTCATGCACTAGCGTAAGTGTTCCGTACTGTGTCGACGCGTTAACTTTGGTCACGACAAGGACGTCTAGCTCTCAAACGTGCATCGCATAAGGGCGACGATCAGTGTCAGTGCTTATTAGTCGGAAGTTGAGACCCCTTGTTTATCTACAGGAACAGTATAGCAGCTGCAGGCGGAAATATGTTTCGCATATGCGTCTGACGGTCGAATCGACCTTGACGTACGGACGTCGGTCTTCCGCTACGTCGACGTTCACTAGCGCCTTCTGTATATAGTAAGGTGTCGCTCCAATAGACGATAGATGACACACATGTGGCACCCAAAATCAGAGTCAACGTCATCCGCTTTCCGACCAGCTTCTAACTGTCCAGGGGCACGCTTACGATCCTTTAATAAAAATGTTGCAATACGCTCTCACTTAATGCTTTTTTGAGAACAAATTTCAGTTTCTTCCTATCTGGGCAAGACCTTACATTATACATCAAAAGTTTGATCCTGAACATGTGGTTTATATCCGTACTGGTGTGAAGGTGGTGCACAGGATCGACGTGGCCGGACTGGTAACCAGACGTCATGGTTGATTGATTTAACCATTTTAGCTTAATGCATAAGCGTTTTGTAATCATGCAATCGTTTGGTTTCAGGATCAAAGCACTGAGAGTGTGGGCTGTAGGTTGGAGTAATAGTCCTGGGCTGAGATTTAAACTGTTTCATTTAACTCTGAAATTCCAAACAAATAGTGGAGATTTTGATAAGAAGACGCGTTCTGCAGCATCTGATCTTGGTCTACACTGTTTGCCAAGCTCACCATATGATTTCAGGATAACCCTCTCCCGTCTTATGGAATACCCCGATCTCACTGCGGCTATTTTCTACAAGACAAAATGTTATTCTGACTAGTCAGTGATAGTCACGTAGACATTAGCACTGAAGCGCTTTTCTTATTATCAACTTCGGGTCGAATACCAAACAATCAACCCAAACATGGCCGCGTCGTTTGTCAGTGTTGGGTACATGTAAGTGTTATCTGTAAAATCTGCACATGAATCAAATGTTGGATCTTGCAAACAATGTAAACTCAGTTCAAAAGCCACACAGCACAGTGCGGATCTTGTTCTACACTTTTTTGCATCAGTTACTAACATCTTAAGTTTAAACGAACAATCCAAGTCCCCGTTCATGACCAGCCTGCATTTAGAGACAATCGGCATGAGTGTTGTCAGTGCTTTGATTTATTCACTGCCTTGGGTTTCTGGGGTGCACTCTTCCATCACTGAAGTTGGGATCGTCCATTCTGCAAAATATATGGCACCTAGAATTATATCACAGGACCTACACTAAGTATCTGTACCATATCCCAGGGTTGAAAAGGACAGCATTTCTTTTCAATTTCTCCACGCAAAGTCAATATACACCTAATTTGTAACTTACCTAAACGTGACCTCGAAAGTCAGAAATAAAACCCATTAATATTCTTGTCTACAGCTGACCTGGTCCAACAGCAGGCTGGTCTTTAAGGATTAAATATTTTTGACAGCACTGATAGAAAACAGTGTAAAGCCTGAGCAGACTGCTGAGCGAACGCCGCATTGATCTTCGCCAAACCAGTCGCATGATGCAGCTGATTCATCATAAAGATAAAATCGTCAAGTCGTCTGCTTCAAAAGTTTGTATTACGCTTATAGGATAACTAATACTCTTGAACAGTTTTGATTACTGCGCCAAACCGGACTACATTTTGTGCGGACTCATATTTCTATGGCGGTCAAAGCCGGAAGAAAGCCTGAAATACTTTAAAACCTGCAGGATAGCAAGAGATGACAGAATGAGATAGAATCTGTCATTAAAAACTGCATTCTAAAACGGAAGACAGAAAATGTCACACTGTATATCGGCCGCTACTGATTTTAAGGGGTAGAGTCCAATGCAGCATCAGCCCCCGCCCATCGGGGCTTGAAGAAATATATGGGCTGCATGATGCTTCCACCGGCAGAGCTGAAGCCGGCCCGCACACGAGTATTGGCAAACAGCTTAGAGGATCTAAGCCTGTCCAGGCAAAGCGGTGCGAGTCGGCCCGTCCATGCTTATAAACCCTATTGGTTTCATTTGGCGACAGGGCTTGAGATGTAATTTCATCTTAAGGTTGGGTAAAAGTCCAACAAAATTGGAAGCAACGTCTCCAAAATGACCTTTACAGTGTTGACGGGGACGTTAAACCTCAAATCAAAAAAAAAAAAAAAAAAAAAAAAAAAAAACGGTTTAACAAAGTCCAATGCAGCTTCCGATTTGGCGACTGTCTGGTTATACAGTGTGGTTGGATCGTTTTATAAAGAAAAAAAAATCTGCTGATGCTGCAAAGCGCCCACGTGCAGGGGTGCATGTTCTTCATATATGGCTCAACATGTCTGCGAGGAAGTTTTGAAAGTCGCCATACCTTGGGTAGTGCGTTGTTCCACTGTATAAACAGTATACCCCAAAAGGACTTCAGAAATTCAATGCTTCGTTTATCAAAAATTGATTTCCTTTCAAACGTTTTTTTTTTCTTTTTTTTTTTCTTTTATTTTATTTACGTCCTGAATTCGATGGTAAGAATGTACACCATTTGTCACAAAGCTTTGTTTGTTTGTATTGGAGTTTAATGACCCAGTCAGCACTAATTTAGGTCATTTTTTTGAGCTGGTCGGTTTACCTATCCACACTTTTCCTGGACAAGCTTATACGTAAGCGATTAACCAGTACATTGCATATTCTTTCGCCAGAAACTAAAGACTGCCCTTCTTGCATCAGCGGAGGGAGAAATTGACCGCAGAAAAGATTTCATGATCAATCTCCACGAAAGAATGTTGCCTACTCCGGCAGGTATCGAACCCGCGTCCTCCTGAACACCTGCCAGATGCGTATCCGACTGAGCTGCCGAGGCCGACCTTGTCACAAAGCATTGTGAGGAAAATTCAATCATGTCCGACAGTAAAGTATGTCAATTGTGCATCTGCGACTTCAAAACAGAACAGTGCCTGGTATAAATTTCAACAATTATCATCATGGCACAACAGTTTTGCTGTTGTTTGAGCAAGCAATGGTCATCAGTGACAATCGGCTGTGCTCTTGATCCAGTACAGTAAACCTTTGTTGGTGAAAATATTTCAGATAAAAGAAACTGGATTGTTAGTAATATCTTTTATCTTTAAATAGACAGCAGTGGCAGAAAAGGAAAGTTGCAGATGAGTGGAAACTATACTAAGGGAAACAAGTTTAGCATTTTTTATATTATCGCTATTTTCGCTCGTCTGGATCTAAAACCGAACCAAATTTTTACACATCAGTATTTAATGATTTTTAAATTTGATTTGGAAAAAAAAGCACAAGATGCATCGCTGCCTAGCGCCAATCAACGTCGGGGTGTCACACAAAAACTCACACCAATATCAGTATCTGGTATGCCCACTCTCTGAGTCCACAACAGCCCCACACCGTCTTCTCATGCTCGAAATAAGCCTCCGAACCACATCAATGGGTATGCGATTCCATTCCTCATGTACAACACGTTTAAGGTCTCTTACGTTGTTGACGTCATTTCTCGTTCTGATACGTCTTCTCAGATGGTCCCAGAGGTGCCCAATAGGCGAAAGATCCGGTGTTCTTGCTGGCCAGTCTAACATATTCACATTATTTGCCTGCAGAAAGTCCACTATATGACGTGCAACATGGGGGCGTGCGCTATCCTGCTGAAAAATCGTGTCGTGTCCTTGACGTAAGAAAGGCAGTAACACAGGCCGAACAATTTCATCACAGCATCGGACGGCATTCAGGTTTCCCTGAACAGTCACTAAGTCTGTTTTAGCCCGATGCGAAATTCCGCCTAAACCATAACGCTACCGCCTCCACTAAAACGGTCATGCTGAATGACGTAAGCAGGGTCCATCCACTCTCCATCTCGCCTCCAAACACGTACTCTTCCGTCAGCAAATTTCAAATTGAAACGGGATTCGTCCGTGAAGACAACTTGGTTCCACTGCCGTCTTGTCCACCGACGATGTGCCCTTGCCCAATTGAGTCTAGCCAGTCTGTGGTCCCGCGTCAGTGGAACTCATACGTACGGTCGACGTCCACGTAACCGCGCAGCTCGTAGTCTATTCCTCACAGACCTACCGCAAATTCATGTTCAAGTTGCATTCCGAACCATACCGGCGATTCTGGTATTGCTGAGAAACCGATTACTTCTAGATGACGTCACGATATAATTTTCCTCACGTCGTGTTGTTTTACGCGGTCTACTTGGGTGTGGTCTGTCTTTGACGGTGCCAGTTTGACGGAACTTTGACCCGAGTCTTGACATGGTACTTTCACTAACACGAACATGTTCTGCAACATCCTTAACTTTCATGCCGCCAGTAAGCATTCAAATAGTCATATTACGCTGGTCTAACGTCAGTCTAGTACGGCGCCCCATCTGATTTTCGACGGTTTATTTGTTTGAGTATAATCGATATTGACTGCATTTATTGCGTAGAATTACGTCAAACGTCCATGGCAGTGAGAAAAGCGTTAAAAAATACAGAATTAGTGAGTTTGGTATCAGAATGGACTTATAAGACATATTTTATTAAGTTAGCACCTCAGAGTTTGGAAAAAGAGGGCCGAAAAAAAAAACTAAACTTATTTCCCTTAGTATAGTAGTACATATGTGTATATGCAAGCAGCATTTTTTTTCAGAACAGGTATATCTCTTTCTTGTGTATAAATATACATAAGCTTTGCAGTATATTTCAAGATTATGTCGAAAATGTGAAAAACTAACGACGGACAGCTGACCTGGAGCCTTGCGTGAGCTTACATGAAATAAAGGAAGAACAGTTGGGCCCCGTCAAGCGATTTTGGTACTTATCGCCTATGCGAGCAGCGAAGGTTCAGGCGAGCCTGCGCATCCACGCAGTCTCACCAGAACCTTCGCTGCTCGCTCATACAAGCAGTGAATCAAGAGGAACCTTCAGACAGAAAGCCATATCCCTGGCCCCTCTGAATGGCTGGGCATGCGCAGTTAAAATTTGTCATGACGGAATGCTCGAAGACACAAATTCGCTTGGCGGGGCTCATTTATCCCTTACTAAAAGTAGAAGTAAAACAAAGATCAGGAATTGATACAATTAACTTACTCCATCCATAAAAGACACCAAAGGGAAAGAAATACAAACATTAAGCGACCAGACCATAATGGAAACCTAAACAAAGGAAGGCCATATGGACAGTTACTTTCCCACAAAATGGCCATATGGCCATCCAAAATTAAAAGACACAAGTGATATACACAGTAAGTAACAAACAACAACATAAATAAAATGCCACGGAAGAGCCGCCTTGGAACGGTCAGTGGAAGATTTCCACTGGGGGGCTTAAATCGATTTTACGTGGCCACAATCCTCGCCCTTACTTCCGTCGCGATTAAGACAAATAATTTGTTCAGTCCGCATGAAGGCCTCCTAACTCATCAGTGCAACATCTCCGTGAACACAGAAATCAAAGAACCACAGAGGTGAGACAACGGTGAGGACTCGACAGCAAGAAACCACTGAAATGCTGGAGCAAAAGAAAACCAACAGTTAGACTCCGATGAGCCCGCAGTTAGACTCCGATAATCCTCACTTCTTCTGACCTGCGGCTGAAAAGAACATGATCTCTTATTTCAAGAGATTTCTTTATCAATCGTGCTCTGCCTTCTCGTCATATACAAAAGTCTATGTGACCAAATTTGACCCCGGTGTAAAAAAGGTCAAGGCCATTCAGGGGTCATCATTTGAACAATGCTGCATTGAGTCTCCAATCCTACTTACACGGTTTTTACTTTTTCCTATACAAAAGTCTTCGTGAGCAAATTTGACCTTGGCATAAAATAGGTCAAGGACATCCGAGGGTCATCATTTGAAAACAATATGATGGGCCCAAGTCCATATAAATGCTACACACCAAGTTTCATGACAATCGACCCACTGGTTCTGTAGAAGAAGAGTTTTGAAGGGTTTTTACCTTATATGGGCATGGTTGCCATCTTGGTCATGTGACCTGGACTTCACGAACAAACTTTCGTTCTCCCATCTTATGGATGCGCCACGTGAAATTTGACTTCAATCGGCCCAGAGATGTTTTAAAATGTTGACAGACGACAGATAACGTATCTTTGCCATACTATAAGCTCACTAGTGATCTTTTGGCTCAGGTGAGCTAAAACTGTTTATATTAATGCTAAATAGCTGGCCTGAATCTTCTAACAAACCCTTCAAACATAGAGGAGCAGCCTGATCTTGGTCCACACTGTTTGCAACGACCTGTGAAGTAACGGGCAGATGACAGAGCAGACGACAATTATTGTGATTGGCTTATCAAGGGTTAAGCTGTTTAAGAGGAATCATGGATACACCTTCAAGTGCGGCAGCTCTTTCCAATATATTATATACAGTAAAATTCTGATATTAAGACCACCTTTCGGACTGTTCAAAAGTGAGTGGTCTTTAAGACCACTTTTGAGCAGTCATAAGGGTGGTCTCTCAACAGGAGACACCAGATGTATAAAATACAAAGAAAGAATAGCTGGAACCTTCTCAATAAGCTTTTAAAAGCCAATTTAGTCTTGTTTTAGGTGGTCTTAAGAGCGGAATTTACTGGATATGTACTGTCTTTCTTATCAACAGCAGACTTGTCTTAAACCAAAGAGTTTACTCTCCTGTAAATTATTGCAGAAAAACATGGCAGGTTTGGCCTTTCACCTAGAAAAGACATATTTTCCGCTATTTTTAACAGGGGAGACAACTTTCGGGCTTTCTGTCTTCTTTACTTATTATAAACCGAGTTCCTCAAGAAGGACTACTTTTAAAGGAAAAAGTTTGCTCCTAAAGAGCAAACTCTTTCCTTCAAAAACTAGTCCACTACTGATACTGATCATTTTTGCTCTTGTTTTCAGAACAAACCTATTACCCCCACCCCAACATAAATAATGCCCAATACAGTATGAGACCCTGAAAATAAGGTTAAGGTCACCAAAGAGCAAGCATGTCTGTTATGTTGTTTAGTGCCGGTGACAGCTGCCATGATAAAGTATACAAAGTTTGGCCAATCTGTTCAAGAGATACAATGCAGACTTGTGTGGCCTAGGTCACCATAATCTGATCAAGTCTTCTGTATTTTGAACAAATATGGTATACCAAATATGGTTGGAATTTATCAGTTGGCATGGGAGATGTAGGGCAGTCAAGGTAAAATTGATAATCTTTCCACTTAATACATGCCACCTTGAAAATAAAGTCAAGGTCACCAAAATCAAACTAGAGCTATCACTAAAGGTGATGAATACCCCCACAAAAACTGCCTTGATAGTACATCAGCGCATTTTGCAAACTGCCTTGATAGTACATCAGCGCATTTTGCAATTTTTTCACTTGAAAGAGGCCATAACTATGTCGAAAATTGACGAATTGTAGTGGAAATCGAACTTGACCTGTATTTTATGATGTTACATCAGTGTACCAAAAATTATAAAAATTGGTGAAGCGCTTTTTGAGTTATCGTCTGGAAACCAAGTCAACAGACCGACCGACAGACAGACAGACAGACCGACAAGCTCACTCCTATATACCCCCCCCCCCCCCCCAATTTCATTTGTTGGGGTATAATCAAGTCTTTGATATGTTGCAATATACTGTTTCAAATTTCACCACAAACTGTCCACAATCCATAAATTTGATCAAGAGTACGGGTGCAGACAAGCTACTTTTGGTCCAAATCTAAGTCTTTGGGAGACCATGATCTTGCAAATGTGGTCAAGGTCACTAAAATCTAATCAACTCAAGTCAATGGTATGTTGCAACAATCTACAGACACAAGTTTCGCCACGATTCATGAAACATTAAATTGTTTAGGAGACAGGATGCGGACAAGCTATTTTGACCCAGATTTGATAGCCTTTGTGAAACTGTGACCGTGAAACGTATGTCAAGGTCACCAAAATTCTGATCAAGGCTTCTGTACCTTGAACTAAATATTGTTGGAAATCATCGAACAACTTGCCATAATAAAGAAACGATTTACCTCTCTTACCAAGTTTTGAGTCAATCTGCCTTTTGGTTCATAAGAAGAAGTCCAAATAGACTGCTAACATGGTAGCCCTGGCAGCATACGGATCTCTAGTTGCCGCCATCACGAAAACACGCCTATATATTTTTGACCTCCCTGAACCCCCCTTTTATATAGTAAAACTGGGGTTTACAGGTGTATACCATATTTTTCTTATTTCTGCTCTTAATTATAGATTGTTGGTACTCGTTAGAACCGCCTCGATGAGGCGGTTCTAGCGAGTACCTTCAATCTATATTCTGACCAGAAACAAGAAAAATATTACAAATTTTGTTTCTAGACATTTTATTTTTTGGGCGGTATAATTTACAGTGTAATTTTAATAGATGTGTTTTCGTACTGTCTCCCGAGGATGTGTCCATTTCTCTTAATGATCACCATGTTAACCAAGTCTGTGAAACCCCACTTTATATAGAGAAAATTGGAGTTTACAGGAGTATACATTATTTCGCTTATTTCTGCTCAAAGACAAAGGTTGTGGGTACTCGTTAGAACCGCCTCAGTAAGGCAGTTCGAACGAGCAATGACAACCCATGTTTGGGAGATAAATAAGAGAAATATCACAAATTTTCAATGCAAAAGTAGCCAATTTGGAGATATGAAAGAAATGAAAGACTGGACTGTGTCACATGGGTGTGAAGTAGTTATGTGGTTTGTACCGTTTGATAAACAGTAAAATTCCCAGATTACGACCACCTTTGGGATTGTTCAAAAGTGGTCTTTAAGACCACTTTTGAACAGTCCCAAAGGTGGTTCATGACTAGAGGACACTGAATACAGAAAACACAAAGAAAGAATAACGGCAACCTACTAAATAAGCCTTTTAAAGCAGAATTAGTCATAATTTTAGGTGGTCTTAATTTTACTGTTTTGTAGCAACTCTTTCAAAAACGAAACAATATCCATCAAGAACCCCTTTTATGACAGTGAAACCACATACCTGGACACTTGCAAACAGAGGAGGCCCAGTCATGATGCCACCTTATCAAGACCTTTTTTGTTTGTAAAAAAGTTCAGCCATTCCTGAAAACAAATGTCTGACACCCCTAAATTTTATATTGGACTCCTGCTATTACAGCCACAAGGGGAACCTTTCAAAAGCTTTCACTGTCCTTTAAAACGGGCCTCCATGGCCTAGTGGATAAGAGCGCTGACTCTTAATCGTAAGGTCTCTCACTGCTGTGGGTTCGAGCCTGGCGTCGGGTCTCATGTGGGATGCCAAGTTCTGCAACGGAAGGTCAGGGGGTTTTTCTCCGGGTACTCCCGTTTTCGCCCACCTTTGATTAACGATCTGCTCGATATGAGTGAAACAATCTTGAAAGGGCCGTAAAACCAAAACCAAAACCAAAAGAAAAAAAAAAATAAAAACCTTTAATCACTTTTAAAAACCTATATTTGAGTTAGGAAACCTTATATTTTTGCAAGTTCAGTTGTATGAAACAAACAGAAAAACGTAGGCCAAAACCGTCGCCATCTAATAAGAAAGGCCCTAAAAGAAATATATATGTTGTGTAAAAATTTTTATGATGGATTGTTCAAAACAAATGATGTGGTCAGTTAACATCAGTAAAACTATCATCTGATGTGGCAAATATAATATTTTTGCTGAGAAAAAAAATAAGTACCTTCTGCAAATACAATACCCACATTTTTTCACCAAAAATACACCACCACACCTTTAAGTTATAGCACTTTTATTGGGGTCCAGAGCAGAAACCATGTTAGTAAGCCAACTTTGTTATATTCAAACAAAAATGTGTGGCCATTTTTTAAATATAATCTGTACATCTTTTGGATCCATTTTAAAACCATGTTATAACAAACAGTGTTATGATGAGGATGTGTTTTACCAGATATTGTACATGTATTAACTGCTTTGTAACTAGAACAAAACCAACTAGAACAATTAACATTTCCACCGTCAACCCACTGTACCTGGGAGACCCCAATAGGGGTACCTTGGCAAACATTGCAGGCCCAGATCAGACGCGGCGTCTGATCAGGACCTGCACCTTTTGCTTACAGAATTTTCGGTCAAAAATAGAATAAGAACGTAAAAATAGGCCTGACACCCCTTAAATGCCAACTGGACTTGTCCAGCATATAGTAATGGAAGATTTGTTTGTTTGATTTGAGGTTTAACATCCCCGTCAACACTGTAAAGGACACTCACACCGCTTTGCCTGGGCAGGCTTAGATCCTCTAAGCGGTTTACGAGTACTCGTGTGCGGGTCGGTTTCAGCTCTGCGTGAAAGCATCATGCAGCCCATCTAATTCTCCAAGCCCCGATGGGCGGTTCTAACGAGTACCCACAATCTATATTTTGAGCAGAAATAAGAAAAATATCACAGTTTTTCATCTTAAAATTTTCACTTTTTCGGCGATAAAGGTTACAATATATTGGGTGGCGTGTTTTCATAATGACCTCGTCGTTTTCTTCGAAAACAGCAGAGCTAAAAAACTGAACAAACAAGTTTTTCATGATAGCAGGTATTTATGGCAAAGAAACTGGAAACAAGGTGACACTCTAATGTTTTTTTTGTTTTTTTTTCATAGCAGCAGTAAAGGTACCTATTTTGTGATATTTCTCCATATTAACCTGTGTTGTGGGTATTCATTATAATACCCTCAACAAGGCGGTTCTAATGAATACCCACAGCATAGATTTCATGGAGAATTGACAAAAACTATGCTTCAGTTATCACAAAATACCAACTTTATCTGCTGCTATGTTTTCGCTTTTTTTTGCCTTAAATCACCAAAAGAAGTGCTTTTTTTCAAATCAAAATCGCCTGCTGGGATGGCAGTTAGGAGAGTGCTGTCACAGCTGTGCCACATGATCATGTATATGCTATACCTAGCTATTAAGATCACTTTGGAACTGTTTAAAACAGTATATTAAGGACCACTTTTAAACAGCCCCTAAGGACGCGGCTAGTAAGAGGACACTGGGTGTTGAAAACACAAAGAAAAACAGAACTTTCTAAATACATTTTTAATAGAAGTATTGCAGGAATATTTTAAATACATGTGCACATGTAACTGTTTAAAAGAAGAATCAGTCTTAATTTTACCTGTGCTATATTTATTTTGGTTTTGCAGCCTTTTTCACTTATTTAGAGCCGATTATTTATGAGAGCTAGGTGAAAACTGTAGAAAACACCCTGACCTTCCATCGCAGAACTTTGGGTCCCTGTGTGACCAACCCATGGAGATGACAGACCTAACGGAATTTCACTGTATACAGTAAAGGATAGTATTCAGGACAAAACAGGGTTGTGTAATTAAGAAATAAATGCTCTAACAGTGGAATGTTTTGTGAGTAATTAATCAGTTTGGAGGTCAGATGTGAAGTAGATCAAATCATGAGCACATAGCATGAGTAATTATCCCCACGTTTTTCAACGAAAAGTGGGGATATTGTTATCGCCTCCATCCGTCCGTCTGTCTGTCCATCTGTCTGTCTGGCTATCTCCTCCTAAACCGTTAACAATTCAACCAAATTTGGCATGCGAGTTGCTTACATGAATGGCTTGCGCAAGAGCACATTTTTTTTTGTCCCCGCCCCCAGGGGCCCTACTGTGGAGAAAACGTGGGGATTTGCGATGGCTTGCCATCGACTGCGCGCTCTAGTTATCTACTTACAACTGACCGACAAACTGTGATTTATAACTCAACAATTTACACACTAGTGCTGATTTATTTCGATACCAACACACTGAAAATTGACAATGATGTTGTTTCCTTCAAATTCTCCCAAACGTTTGCCATGCCAAAATTATTGACTGTGGCTTTACACTTCACTCACTTCCGCACTGTGTTAGAATGAACAGTATGTAAGCACAAAAGATTCTGACAATAGCCAGAGATCTGACCCTACTGAGGCCAAAGTGCCTTTTATGAAAGTGGTTTGATATCTGCCATGGAAATTTCTGACAAAGCATTATTGAGATTGTCGTCACATCTGTCAATTATTCATTTAAATATGTAAATAAATTTAAATATATACATGTTCTTCCAATATCTTAGCTGGCTGTCATTAGTGAACAACTGATGTTGACAGTCAGCTGTCAATAGCCACTTCCTTATATTTACGTTTCCAGTGTAAAGTATAATGTAAACCTATAGAAAATAATGTAGTTCATACTTCCATGAACACATCATTTCAAATGATTTTCAGTGACATCAAGTGACGTCAGTCTAAACTATGGTTCTCTACGGGCGTTGGTGATGTCAACGCTGTTCTGTTCTTTGTAGAAAAACAGCATGTAAATGTTTTCAGCTTTTAAGTATTTTTTCATCCAGTGATGAAGGGCAAAGAATGTAAATGTAAAAAAATTCTGCTTTCATGAAAGTATGAACAACAGCGGGTTGCTACCAAAGTTTACATGAACCCGTGGTTCATTTACTTTGCATGCGACCCACTGCGTTCATACTTTCATGAACAGCAGAAAAATAAAATTCATTTTTTATTATGTTACATCATTAGTGTAAGTAAATGTATTATTATTCATGTATTTTTTCTCTCAATTAACTTCAAAAAATCATTTAGTATAGGTTGTCCAATGCTCTAAACCCAAGAGAAACCTATTCATACATAGACAACTATTAAGGTTTATTGGCCTGCCAGAGGGCGCAGGCCCAAGACTGGACTGCTCGATTGATATGACAAGTGGCTGGGATCAAACTGGCAAGGGCCTGGCACTGGTGATATCCACAATTGCATAGTTCCAGATACAGAGGCATAACAAGAACAATATAGAGGCTCTTACATGAGTGTTCATGTATTATTGAATTTATTAAACAAGTTGTAGGAAAGGGATAAAATGCGAGGCTATGCCAAGCATTTTATCCCTTTTCCTCGACGAGTTAAATAAATTCAATAATACATGAGCACAAATGCAAGATTCTATTTATCATATTACATTTAAAACGCATTTTATTCAGGATTGTTTACAAAAATGTCAATATTCTGCCGTTAGTAAACGCGACATTGTTAAGGACGGCATACATGCAACGTCACGGGATGTCTAGCTTATTTGCATATTTAATCCACAAGTGGATTATAGAAAATATTACATGGCGTTATTACACTCTCAGACGCAATGTCATATGGGCCCCGTCAAGCGATTTTGGTACTTATCGACTATGCGAGCAGCGAAGGTTCAGGCGAGCCTGCACATCCGCGCAGTCTCGCCAGAACCTTCGCTGCTCGCTCATACAAGCAGTGAATCAAGAGGAACCTTCACACAGAAAGCCATGTTCCTGGCCCCTCTGAATGGCTGGGCATGCACAGTTAAAATTTGTCATGACGGAATGCTCGAAGACACAAATTCGCTTGGCGGGGCTCATATGATAAATAGGTATATCTTTTCCTTCATGAAACATGTGGGTACTTGTTAGAATGAGGCAATTCTAACAGGTATCCACAACATATACTTCTGACAAGAAATAAGGAAAATTATGCCTATGCCTCCTTATCTGGATCTATGTATTGCATAAAATTAACCCTTGTCCTGCTGAATATTCATATATGCCACACCCACTACCGATTATCAACCAATCAGATTACTTGATGCAAATTATTAAAACAAATTCACAACCTGAATGACAAACAATGTAGATCCTGATCAGATGGCTTCTTCAGAAGCCATCTGATCTGGATCTACATTGTTTCAAAGAAAAGGCATATCCGGGCTCAGCAGGACAAGGGTTAAAGTGGAATTTCAATGGCTTGAGCACTGATGGCTTATCTCCCTTGGTTAATTTGAACTCACGCTTGTGTCCCAAGAGGATTATACACATAGCTCAATATTTATATATTTAATAGAAGCTACAAATATTATCCCAAGTATGCCCTTGATCCAGTGCAAAAATTAACCCTCAGTGGCTCAAACTATACTTTGAATGCCATTGCAGTTTGACTTAAAGTTAGGCCAGTGATGTAGAGCTTATCTTTGTGCAACTGCCATATGTTGGTCGTAAATAAAATGATGTACTCTGACTGTCAACAAGGTGATGCGCTGTCAACAAGGTGACAAGATTCTTCATTACATACCTTTAATCACATCAATTAATTAACCAGCTATTTTCAGATATTATCAAATGCATACATTTATTGAGAAAAAAAATCCCATAATCATAGCAACATATATGGGGTATTTGGTGATAAAGGATAATTTTCCTTATTCCTCAATATAGCCTAGGCTATGTAATGGGTATTCATTTAGACTGCTCAAATGAATACCTACAACACAGGATTCTACATGTATGGAGACTTGACAAAATTATCCATTTCTATGCATAAAACTGAAAACATGGCGCTAAACAAAATTCAAGGTAAGATCAGGGCAAAAAGAAACAGGACAGAACATCAATACTGAAAGGCAGTTTCCGGGACACGACACCTTTTTAATACAGCCTAAATAAAAAAGCCTAGCTGGAGCACTATCGTTCTAAATACAGACTTTACAGAATGACCTATGTAATCTATATCTACATGCATACAATTTATAAGACTAGAACTTGGTTACTTTCCAACATACATTTTACTTTGGACCTCATCATTAGTTGATAAAAACGCTGTAGCATACGGTATTTACCTAATGTATTTTTTCTGGCGAAAGAATGTGCACTGTACTGGTTAACCGCTTACGTATAAGCCTGCCCAGGAAAGTGATGATAGGTAAACTGACCGGCTCAAAAATGACCTAAATAGTGTTGACTGGGCCGTAAAACTCCAATACAAACAAACAAACAAAACCTAATGCATTTGGACAGCACTGAGCAAACAGTGTAGACCCAGATGAGACATTGCAGCATGTGGCATCTCTTCAGAGTCTGCACAGTTTGCCACTCATCCAGCTATTTTCAGACCCAACATTGTGTAGATTCAAATTTTAGAAGAAGTATGAAAAGGAGTTGAGGTGTCCAAATACTTGGGATTATAAATATGCTAACATTGGTGAAAATGGACTCTGACAGCTAAAATTCTGCAGTTGGTCATTAGCTTATGCAAGTGACCCATCATACATTTAATACTGATCAATATAACTGCCAGAAATATTTATAGCACTTTTTTCTAATTACATGTATATGGCTTAGGATGTCTGATGATAACAGTGTAACAATACACAGAAAAGGAAAATGCATAGATTACACAAAGAAATTACCATCAATGGTCATTTTCTCGTAATCTGTAACTATACATTTCAAATATTAAAGCTATTACAGATTATGTAGTGTACATCTTAACAACAGTATTATAAGAACTAGTTCTGTATTGAGACAACATTGTGATTGGTCATGAAAAACAATGATTATTTAATTATACTATCAACCCTCTTAACCCTTATCTTGCTGAATATTCATTTAAGCCACACCCATTTCTGTCTATCAACCAATCAAATTACTTGATGTAATTTATTGCTACAAATTCATAAACTAAATGCCAAACAGTGTAGATCCTGATCAGATGGCTTCTTCAGAAGCCATCTGATCAGGATCTACACTGTTTGCAAAGATAGGGGTTGTCGTGAACAGCATGATAAGGGTTAAATATGCTGACGTTCGTTGTACTGTTTGTTTGTTTTGAGGTTTCACATCAACACTGTAAAGGTCATTTTGGAGACATTGCTTCCAATTTCGTGGGACTTTTACCCAACATTGAGATGAAATGACATTTCAATCCCTGCCGCCCAAACAAACCAAAAGGGTTAATTATGTAGGAATGGTCCAACTCACACCACTTTGCCTGGGCAGGTTTAGACACCTTGACAGTTAAATGGTACTCATTTGTGGACGGTTTCAGCTCTGTGTGGAAGCATTATGCAGCCCAATCTATTTCTTCAAGCCCCGATGGGTGGGGGTGATGACATTCGTTGTAACGACAAAACTTGTTTAAATGACCATTTGAACGGAATGAATCTTTAGCTCATGGATTGACCTCAGTTTTGATCGGCACGAGCATCCCTTGGGTTGGAAGCGACTTTATGAAATCCAGTCATGATTCTTGTAATCTAATAGTCCAAGAAACAAATGTAGAAATTCGTTAGATCTCTATAATATTTGTTTCCTGGGAGTAATAGTGTATTACCTATCATAATCCTTATTGGCATTCTTTATAATGGCAAGTTCTTTATTAACAACAAAATATTAGGGAAAAAAGATACGTGTACTGTCGTTATAATGACATAGCAACAGATAGGGTAAGTGAAAGATCTCCATATACACCTATGTTGTGGGTACTCATTAGAACTGCCTTCGTGAGGTGGTTCTCATGAATTCCCACAACATAAGTTTTTATGGAGAACTGACAAAAACTATCCTTCAATGATCACAAAATACATATCTGTTGCTATGAATGAGGGTCCCAGGCCTCATACTGACCACGCTTTTCCATGCCTGAAAAACCAGATTTTGTAGCTTCAACCCTTATCCTGCTGAACAAGACACAACTACATTACCTTTGCAAACGGTGTAGATCCTGATCAGATGGCTTCTGGAGAAGCCATCTGATCAGGATCTACACTGTTTGTAATGGGGTTTGTGAAAATATAAAGTAATTTGGTTGACTTATAGTCAGAAATATGGATTAAATAGTTTTTTTAAACATACTATATACACAAAAAATCAGAATCTAAAAGCCTGAAATCAAGAAAAAAATCAAGTTCTAAAAGCCTGAAATCCTGCAAATGCCTGAAAAATATGAGGCCTGGGGTCCTCAGTACATGTATTTGCCTGAAATATTACCAGTAAACTTAAAATTATATGTGATTAATTGGCACATTGCTACTCAATACTGTCCTTCAGCTTCTGGCATTTCAAGACCAATCAGATGATCCTTGTCATGTAAAGTAATACAAGTCAATGATGGCTTTCCGGTCAAATCATCTATCTGCACTGAAAACCTGGACAGGCTACAGTTCGGGCATACTTTAAAAGCTACACTTTTGTTACCCGTGATTTTACAGTTCAATGTTTCAACAAAGTAGCGAATGCTTTCTTTAACAAATCCTCCATGGCTTACAACAAGAATGTCAGGAGTGTTCACATGGATACTGTCAAATTCATCGAAGCTACTGTTACGTCCTGAGCTTATACTGGAGATGCTGGATAGTCTTTTATGATTGATAGGGGTTAGGGGAGACAGGGACACATTAGGGTTTCCTGGTGCTGTAACGTTCAAATCACAACATATTTTTTTGACAGGACTTGGTGTTTGGAAGACTGGATTATTCCCACCTGTCACTGGACTTGACTCGAAGGCTGCCTGGCCAGATACTGTGCTATCCGAGTCACTGTCATATGATAATGCTCCACAACCAGATTCTTGCGAGATCTCCGATAAACTATCAGAGGATGAAATGAGATCATCATTAGAATTTACATCATCTGAACTACTTCTGTTGAATTTCACGAAGTTCATACCTTCTGTGGCACTTCTTAATCCATCTTTTTGCATAAATTCACCATTAGGAGTAAAATCAGGATCAAGATCACAGTCGTCAAAATCAGGATTGTAATTCATCTGGTTCAGTATACTTTGAATTGATTTTGCACCACAGAAAGATTGACTCCTGCCACTGAGTTCAAGTCGTTTACTGGGACGACTATTATGGCCGAGGCTACCTCCATGTCGCCGTTTGATCTGTGCTGGGACAGTCTGTGTCTCCTCTGTGTCAGACCACTCTGTGGCTAATTTACAAAGATCACTGAAAAAGGACTTCACTCTTTCTTGGACCTGTAACAGAGATTAAAACCATTAAATGGGCTGAGGTTATAAAAACTTTTTTCATGCTCAGCTCACATGAGCATAAAATTTGTCTTGCTGATACATGTAAATATTAAAATGTTGGCATTTTTATATCTATCAACAGGACAAGGATGTAGTTTTGAATATTCCACCGATGGTTATGCCCAACCTGCATGGACTTTTCACACTTAGGTGCGTGCATTGTCGCAAATGTTGAAAGCTTGTCAAATGAAGATGAACAAACAGACAACTGGACAAAACAAGAGGGCCAAGATAGCCCTGAATCGCTCACCTGATTTCAAGCTGACTTTTTCTATTTTTAGCTCTGGTGGCCATTTTTTTCTTCAGAGCCAAACCATTTTAGCTACTTTGGTAGAGGGTTATCTAAGAAACATTCCTAAGAAGTTTGAATGAAATTGGCCCAGGGGCATGACAGGAAAAGGCATTTTATAAAGTAGAAGTAAAACAAAGATCAGGAATCGATACAATTAACTTACTCCACCCATCAAAGACACCAAAGGGAAAGAAATACAAACATTAAGCGACCAGACCATAATGGAAACCTAAACAAAGGAAGGCCATAAGGACAGTTACTTTCCCACAAAATGGCCATATGGCCATCCAAAATTAAAAGACACAAGTGATACACACAGTAAGTAACAAACAACATAAATAAATCGCCACAGAAGAACCGCCTTGGAACGGTCAGTGGAAAGATTTCCACTGGGGGGCTTAAATCGATTTTACGTGGCCACAATCCTCGCCCTTACTTCCCTCGCGATTTAGACAAATAATTTGTTCAGTCCGCATGAAGGCCTCCTAACTCATCAGTGCAACATCTCCGTGAACACAAAAAATCAAAGAACCACAGAGTTGAGACAACAGTGAGGACTCGACAGCAAGAAACCACTGAAATGCTGGAGCAAAAGAAAACCAACAGTTAGACTCCGATGGGCCCAACCAGAGACAGAGCATCAGGCACCAACCAACATTACCAAGAATTAGATCTCTCTAATTCTCAATAAGCCTTTACGTTGGAGCCGTCATAGAATCTGAGACCTGACCCACCGGCGTGCAATTAAAGAGGGAAGCAAAGTTGCCAACCGTGATTGGGTTAACTACCATGCATGCAGTCCATTATTTTCCCTGGTGGCCATCTTGTTTATCGTAGTGAATCAATTTTAGGGCTCAACTAATCAAGGGTTTAGGAGTTGTCTTTTAAAGCAAATTGTTGACGACGGACAAGACATGGCCCAGCACTTGAGGGTATGGAGAAATAGATTGGGCTGCAAGGTGCTTCCATGCAGAGCTGAAAATAACCACACATGAGTACTGGCAAACTGCTTAGAAGGACTAAGTCTGCCCAGGCTGAATGTAGCCTCCCTACCGTTGGGCCAATTTATTGGGGAAACATTTTATACAATGACATCGTTTCTAGGCTCCATGGTGCTTCCAGGCAGAGCTCAGACCTAATACATAATGACCGCTTAGAGGGCCTAAGTCTTTTCCAGGCAAAAGGGTGCAAGTTGGACCAATGGTCCATGCTTGTTTGTTTGTTTGATTTGAGGTTTTATGTCCCCGTCAACACTGTATAGGTCATTTTGGGGACATTGCTTCCAATTTTGAGGGACTTTTACCCGACACTGAGATGAAATGACACCCAATGTCACCCAATGTAACCATTCAAACCAATAGGGTTTAGAAGCATGGACGATCCTACTCTTTGCCTGGGCAAGCTTAGATGCTGTAAGCGGTTTACCAGTACTCGTGTGCGGTCGGTTTCAGCTCTGCGTGTAAGTATCATGCAGCCCAAATATTTTTTTAAGCCCCGATGGGCGGGGGAGAACAGACTGTCCATGGAATGTCTGTGCATCTAACCTTAAAAACCCTATTGGTTCCATTGGACGGCAGGGCTTTCATCTCAGTGTTGGATAAAAGTCCCACAAAATTGGAAGCATCATCTCCAAAAAGATGCCCATATGTGGTGCTGACAGGGACATTAAACACTTGTACTGTGGTTAGTTGTAAGAGTCCCCTTCAAGTGGAAATTGTAATGATTACAAACAACATACACATGTAGAATTCTGAAGAAAATTTCACCTTACATTTTATCCCAATGAATAATCCCCACCATCGCAAACGGTCAAGATAAAGATCTGATCCGGATCTACACTGTACAACATTCAGTTTATGAATTTGTGGGAATAAATAACATCAAGTATTCTGATTAGTTGCAAAGCAGAAATGGCAGTAAGGATTTTCAATAAATGTTTGATTACGGTACAGTCATTCACTGATTTGAATGCAAATCTGCATGCACTGATAAATCCTACCAGAAAACATGGAGAAAAAGTTTGACTGACTGGAGGGTGGTTTCCGCATAATATATTATTGTAGAAGGACCACTTATCCACAACACTTAACCCATTTCAGGCCGGAAACCTCTAAAGGGGTACCGTCTGATCAGGGCCTCCACTGTTTGCTAAAAGTTCAGTCATTTTCCAAATAAATTTTGAAGAAAACACAAACTAACACTCCTAAATTTTAAAATGGACTCCTGTTACATGTATATATAAGGAGGAAGATTCCATTTGGAACAAAAGGGGTTAATCCTTGTCCTGGTGATCACTGCAACCCCATACCTTTGCATACAGTTTAGAACAAAATTAGATGACTTCTGAAGAAGCCTTCCGATCAGGATCTACATTGTCACATAATTTTGTGAAATACAAATACAGTGAAATTCCACTTTTAACCCTTACCTTGCTGTTCACGACAACCCCTATCTTTGGAAACAGTGTAGATCCAGATCAGATGGCTTCTGAAGAAGCCAGTGTAGATCCAGATCAAATGGCTTCTGAAGAAGCCATCTGATAAGGATCTACACTGTTTGACATTAGGTTTATGGCTCTGTAAGAATAAATTACATCAAGTAATCTGATTGCTTCAAAGTAAGAAATGGGTGTGGCTAAACTGAATATTCAGCAAGAGAAGGGTTAAGACCACCTAGAAATGGCTAGAATTTAGACTAATTTTGCTTTAGAAAGCTCATTTATTAGGTCACAGTTATTCTTTCTTTGTGTTTTCTGCATGCCATGTCCTTTAGTTAGAGACCACCTTTGAGACTGTTCAAAAGTGGTCTTAAAGACCTTTAACTAGAGGAATTTTACTGTACATTATAGCAAGTACATGTAATTCGAATGGTTGATAGTTGTAAAAAATGTGTGGCAAAATGAATTTAATCAGCAGGAACAGGATTTTAAGTCAATTTTCATACATGTAATGATGTTGGATATTCTGTTTACCTGCTCAATGGATTCTCCACCAGGGGGAGTATAGTGTAGAAATTTTCTCTTTGCCTTCTTTGCTGCCTGTAACATCTCTTTTGAAGTCTTTCCTTCAAATGATCCAAACTTCTGCAAAATACAACATAAATATCAACCATTTGCTGCTACAGCTATATGCCTCCAGACAAGGTTGTTTTGTTTGTTTGAACTGAGGTTTAATGTCCCCATCAACACGGTAAAGGTCATTTTGGAGACATTGCTTCCAATTTTGCAGGACTTTTACCCAACATTGAGATGAAATGACATCTCAAGCCCTGTAGCCCAATGAAACCAATAGGGTTTATTAGCATGGACGGTCTGCCTCGCACCGCGGTTCCTGGACAGGCTTAGATCCTCTAAGCGGTTTACCAGTACTAGTGTGCGGGCCGGATTCAGCTCTGCGTGGAAGCATCATGCAGTCCATATATTTCTTCAAGCCCCTATGGGCGGGGGCCCCCAGATTAGGTTTTATAGTTTTGGTATTCACAGTCTGCCTGTATGCAAGAATATTTTTAAGAAGTTTGCAAGAAGCCGCAGCAGTCTGCAGGACATAAACAGACATTTTAACATGCAGTTTTACTTGGCATCTTAAGGGTCATTACGATAACACATCCGTGTGACATAGTGCATTTTTTGCATCTCCAAATTGACTACTTTTCTGATGAAAATCCATGATGTTTTTCTTTGGTTAGTGCAAACATAGGATGTGGGTGCTTGTTAGAACAGCCTCATTGAGGCGGTTCTATAGAGTACTAACAACCTATGTCTTGGAGCAGAAATAAGAAAAATAATGTATACCCCTGTAAACCCCAGTTTTCTCTATATAATAGAAGTGGGGTTTAGCAAGGTGTTTGGAAAAATTTGCTCCAAAGTACAATGAATGTGTAACAAAATACATGTAGTTTCCTTTTAGAATAGTCTCCTACAGATAAGGGAGATGAAAATATTTCGAAATAGTTTCCTTACATGCATCTGTAGTCATTTATTTAGTTTTTGGTTTTATGGCCCTTTCAAGATTTTTTCACTTATTTCGAGCTGATCATTAATAAGTGGTGTGCAAAAACTGGAGTACTCGGAAAAAGCCACCTGATCATGCCTTCTGTTGCAGAACTAGGCATCGCACATGTGACCAACGTAAGGCTCAAACCACAGCGTTGAGAGACCTAATGATTGAGAGTCGGCGCTCATACCCACTAGGCCACAGAGGCCTGTTCTGTATCAAATCCCTTTTATGTAAAATTTAACTTATATCTACCATAATTTTTTTTTCTGAAAACTTGAAATCTAGAATATGATTGATGGAATGATGGATTGATGGAATGATAAAGTGTTGTTTTACGGTAATGATGAAGGTGAGTCTGACTGGGGTCTATACTGTTTGACATTCTGTCTGCTGGATCGTGAAACAAATTTGTTAAAATTTGATGAGAATTATAGCAAGTCCTCAAGATGTATGAATTTTTAGGATTTTTAACCCATTTTGTACCACCTTATATATAGCAGGAGTTCATTTCAAAATTTAGGTGTGCCAGGTCGCATTTTCTTCAAAATGAATTTGGAAAATAGCTGCATTTTTGCAAACAGTGTAGGCCTGATCAGACGTCCGATCTGGGCCTGCACTGTTTGCCAATTAGGTATATAATATTAAGAATCTTTATCATAGCTCCAAATAAGGAGTAACAATTTTTTTTTGATGGAAACATGTGGGTGCATGTACTACTTGTAAGAATCAAATTAGTTATAACAAGTACCCTCAACTTCATGAAGAAGTAAGAAAATTTGAACCAAATCTACCCTCATTATCATAATGATCCTTGGTATTGGGACAGACACTGCAGTGTTTCCCCTAGCCCATTTTAGCAAGGAACCTTGCCATATCCCTTTTCCATTGTGCCATACTCTTTTTCTGTAGTGACATACTCTTTTCCCATGGTGCCATAACCGTTTTCCATGGCACCATGCCTCTTTTTCGAACAGTACACTAAAAGCCCTACCTACATGTACATTTTGGTGTTAATTTCATGAAAATATGTCCAAAAATAACAAAGTTACACATTTTTATTTGATGTCTATAGTCAATAAAATGTACCTTTTAAAGTAAACTCTGCGGCCCTCGCCCATAGGGGCTTGAAGAAATATTTGGTTCCATGCAGAGCTGAATCAAGCCTGCACACTAGTTCTGGTAAACGGCTTTAAGGATCTAAGCCTGTCCAGGAACCGCGGTGCGAGGCAGACCGTCCATGCTAATAAACCCTATTGGTTTCATTGGGCGACAGGGCTTGAGATGTCATTTCACCTCAATGTCGGGTAAAAGTCCCACAAAATTGGAAGCAACGTCTCCAAAATGACCTTTACAGTGTTGACGGGGTTGACTTTAAACATCAAATCAAACATAAAGCAAACTCTGTGTAATCTTTTTGTTTATTGTGACTTACTGCTCAAGAACCATTAAATGATTCATGGAGGTGCGAAAATACAAGCAGTATTTCCATAGGTGAAGAGGGAACAATGAATGAAAGTAAAGAGTCAATGAAAAACAATGGTATAGGAAGGAAAATTCAGGAGATGAACAAGTCTCTGAATGATCAGGCACCAATTAGATCAACAGTGAATACGGCATCATTGTAGCAAAACATTTTGCCCCTATTACATTTAGCATTTCTGAAGACTAAGTCAGTACTGTTTAAACCATCAAAACGTACATATATTTTGTTAGTACAAAGTGGCCCTTGGAAAAATCTTTCTTTGGAGTATATCTTTAAAAGTTTCCTTCGTATTGGACTTCATGTGTGAAGTGCCCTTTTCATTGACGTACACATGCTAGAGTGTACTCTTTTTTAAAAATTTTAACCATGCCTTTTTTGATTTCTGGGGGAAACGCTAGACAGGCCTAAGTAAAACAGTGCAGACCCAGACTCCTTGCTGGATCATGAAACAAATTTGTTAAAATTTTAGGAGAATTATAGCAAGTCCTCAATGTGTCTGAATTTTTAGGATTTTTACAGCAGTTGTCATTTAGCTTAGAATGACTTTTTGCAACCAAGTTGTGAAACTTAATTTTAATTTATACTAATTTTATTTTATTTCGATTGCCATGAAAGCTCCAAGCTTATTGAATCGCTCTTGAACACTCATTCGAGCGAGACAGTAACTTTTACACCACTGCTACCCATTTACACCTGGGTGGAGTGGGGCATTGTCAACATGTTTTGCCCAAGGACACATCTCACCTCTGGTGGCTAGATTCGAACCCACAACCTTTCATCATAAGTCGAACACACTAACCACTGAGCAATCCAAGCTGTGAAACTTAAAATGCAAGTTACAGATCTATTTACAGTTACTTGCTGTCTCCTAAAATATTAACAAATTTGTTTCATAATCCTGCAAGGAGTCCAAAAGGTTCAAACAAAATGGCAAACTGTGTAGATGCTTCAGGAGCAGTCTGACATGATGCCATTTTAGGACACGGATGAGTTACCATAATGGATTACAGTCAAGTAGTGAGATTTTGATTCACCTACCCTTTCTCTGAGTCTTTTATCATGTATTATTTCATTCTTTGTGACCTTGTTTGCCTCTGTAATGAAACTGGCTGTCTGACTGGCCCTTGCAAGGTCACTTGAAAAAACATGGGTAAACCTATCGTTCTGTAACCGAGTTCCAACAAGTTCAGCCTGTTTCTGTCCATAAGCCGAAAGTGGAACATCAGTCTGACCTGAAAAGAATCAATAGATGTACATATATAAATACAATGTACTGTTTTCCCTTAACTTTTGGAGAGGCAAACAGTGAAGAGCCCGAGAGACCGCATTCTATAGTGCCTCAGCTGGAATTACACTGTTTGTTCATGTCCATCTGTCCAAATATATATGGTGAATGTGGTAGTTTTAGGTTTATTTGAGAAAGGGTAACTACATGTATGACACAGGTAGACAATAATGGTACAGAAAAACCTGCAGATAAATTTTCCCTGACTCAGGTTTCCTCTTTTGATGTTTCCATTAGGCTCTAGTTATTTCATGTTTGTGTTTCTTTCCCTTTGGTGTCACTGCTCCCAACTTAATTGTATCGATTTCTGATCATTGCCGTCACTTCTATTTTGCACAAAAATACTACTGGTATTTCAAACTGATATTTAGTGATTTCCCTAAACTGAATATATAAATGCATTAGGCATATTATATCAATTGTGAAATTCAAAGTTTGATCATGTACCTGTATTAAAAACATGCCCTGTATTTCCAATTTTTGCAAATTTATGCAAGTTCTAATGCGATGTGCGATTGGATAACATCTAAAATATTTGACAGTATATCCTGTGATACACCATCGGAAACTCGACAAAATCATGTTAGGATGCTTCTTAATGGGAAGCGGGATTCTCCAAACTTTCGGATGAGTCTTTAAACCAAGGTCCCATCTCCTTATGACCTTAGCTGTTGGTGAGTCGTAAAACTCACTCACTCAATGGGTAGAATTAGGTTTTACGCAGCTCACAGGGCTTGTCGCTTTGAGCAAAACAGTACAATTTTTTAGCAAAACAACTGAATAAATGCATTAGAATGCTCCCCAATTGACTATTCTGAAAAGTTATCCCCTAATTCTAAGTAAAATGCATTGCAAACTGAGAGAGAGCTGCTTTCTCCACCAAAAATTAATAGATATTAACCCTTTTTGTACCAAATGGAATCTTCCTCCTTATATATAGCCGGAGTCCATTTCAAAATTTAGGGGTGACGGGTTGTGTTTTCATCAAAATCTTTTTGGAAACTGGCTGAACTTTTAACAAACAGTGGCGGTCCTGATCAGACGCCGCGTTCGGTTGCGTCTGATCTGGGCCTGCACTATTTGCCAGGGTACCCGTTTTGGGGTTTCCGATAATAAATGGGTTAAGCTTCAAACATGTAAATGCAAAGACAGTCTAATATCTTACTGGTACATGTATCCTGACAAGCAGATTAAGTCTGATTATTCACTACAAACTTTGGAGCAGGTTCAATCTGCCAGATATCTCGGTATCACCATCACTGACGATCATGATTGGGGTCAGCATATTTCAGTTATAACATCAAAAGCAACTGGGGCTTTGGGATTTCTTGGGTGTGGTTTGGATTTTGCACCTAGGCAGACATGAAGTGTCGCGTATGCAGCATTGGTTCGCCCTTGGCTTGGGTGTGAATCACCAGTTTGGCGTTCCCGTTGGTGCTCAGTTGGGGCGGGTTGAGAGGGTGCAGAGGATGGCGGCTCGATAGACCAGTTTGCGGTGGTAGACTAGAGGTGGTGTCGGTGGCCTGCTGGGTGGGTTGGGGGAGGGGGGGGCTGTCCCTTGGGACCCATTGTTGGGGGGGAAACCTACGGAACCCGAGAAGGGACATGATTTTTTTTTATTTTATAAGTTGTGCGGACAAAATAATATCTTGTGCGGACAAGATAATATCTTGTGCAGACAAGATAATATCTTGTGCGGACAAGATATTATCTTGTGCGGACAAAATAATATCTTGTGCGGACAAGATAATATCTTGTGCAGACAAGATATTATCTTGTGCGGACAAGATATTATCTTGTGCGGACAACATATTATCTTGTGCAGACAAGATATTATCTTGTCCGCACAAGATATTAAGTTGTGCGAACAAGATATTATCTTGTCCGCACAAGATAATATCTTGTTTGCACAACATAGATCTTGTCCGCACAAGATATTATCTTGTCCGCACAAGATAATATCTTGTCCGCACAAGATAATATCTTGTCCGCACAACTTCCCAAGATCTATGTTGTGCAAACAAGATAATATCTTGTGCGCACAAGATATTATGTTGTGCGAACAAGATCATATCTTGTCCGCACAAGATAATATCTTGTCCGAACAAGATAATATCTTGTCCGCTAAAGATATTATCTTGTTCGCACAACATAATAAAAATAAAAAATCATGTCCCTTCCCGGGTTCCGTAGGAACCTCTATGGTCTTCTTTTATAAGACAAAGACACACTCTGGTATAGTGCCTCTTGGTGGGGATGGATACTTGGCCCCTGCGGCAATTTTGGCCAAAACAATGACATAGGGAGTGAAAGAAATGCCAGGATCACTGGGGACTTCGGGGCCCGTGCGGTTTGGATTGAGATTCAGAGGTATATGTTTTAGTATACACCTGTTAATCAGACTGTAAATAGTTTAGGGACTTGTCTGTGTCTTTTTTTAAGCTAAATTTAGCCACCCACCCAACTGAGGTAATGGCCAAAATAGTATATTCTCTCTTGTATTGAAAATACACAACCTCTTAACCCATAAAATACCAATCATGACAACTGCTGTCTGCTTTGTCGTCTGTCGGTTACTTAAAAAGTCATTTTGCAAAAACATTTTTAAAAAGTTTGCAAAATGATTCAGCAGACGACATTTTCAGATGTAGTTTTTCTCTGTATCTTTAAGGGTTAATAACACTGTCCGGGTATATAATGGTTTCTGATATAATTATCCCAAAACACGATGGTCATTTTTCAATATAACCTATATGTTTTTGTTTGAATATAACAGATCTTTAAGGTTTAAGTAACATGTTATCTGTTTTGGATCCCAACTGTTCAGGATGTTGGGGTGTACTAAAAAGCACAGCCCTTTTTCTTGTAAATTTGGCAGAAAAAGCCTCATTTGGTATTGTTATCTTAGACAAGCCAAAATCACTCACCTTGAATGATACCTTTTCTGTTGTAGATAGTCTCTCCACTGGAAGTAATAAAAAAAGGGACAATGTTACCATGTGTTTAATTCATTAAACAAACAAAAAACATAGCCCCAGATAAGGTAAATTGTATCAGTTTTATCCATATTCACTTCTGATGTTACAATGATTATGATACTTTTGTATGTTTTGATTTGTTTTTCAGTTTAATAATCACTTTTGCAACCTATCTCTGTAACCCTTGCTTTATAAAAGGGATGAGGGGTCACTTCATCTCAATGTCTGGTAAAGTCCCAAAATTGGAAGCAATGTCTCCAAAATGGTCGGGTATAAAAGCCAAGGCCGCGCTGGGCCGGGCCGCCGAGCCATAAATTGCCGATCCGAAGATTTTATTTTTGGGAATTCTAACCGAAGAAGAAATGTTAGTGGTAAATTTTAATATGATAATGTTAATTATATCAAATGTGATATTCAGCATAGTTTTTGTTCTTTTTGGTGTCCTAATTTTTGTTTCATTGCAATTTTGCAATTTTTTAGGGGTATAAAAGCCAAGGCGGTTTTTATCGTACGTTTTGATCGAATTTGAATGAAATAGACATGGATGTGTGAAAAAATGTATATGACAACCCCAAAAAAGTATTTCCTAAACCTTTTATTGTAATAATTCCAGTCAATTCCTTTTAGTATCTGTAATAACCGTATTTTTGGTGGTTTTATGTTGGCCACGTCGTAATGAACCGCAACGGACGGCAATGTCAGATAAATGTTTGTTTGATTTGTTTGTTTGATTTGAGGTTTAACGTCCCCGTCAACACTGTAAAGGTCATTACGGAGACGTTGCTTCCAATGTTGTGGGAGTTTTACCCGACACTGAGATGAACTGAAGAAAATATTTCATGTTCAATCTCCACGAAAGAAGGCTGTCGACCTCAGCAGGTATCGAACCCGTGTCCTCCTGAACACCAGTCAGTAAAGAGTAAAGAGCTCCTACTGGCAGTAAACAAGTAAACAGAACCCTGCAGGCACACAACGTTGAATCAACATTGTTTCAACCTTGATTCAACATGGAGTGCCTGCTGGGAACATTTTGTTGAAACTTTTTTCTAAAAAAAAGTTTGGTGGACAAGATTGTTTATTTCCCTTACAAAGGATCCCAGTGTCGTTTGAACGACATCGAATCAACGTCGTAAAACACTGAAGACATTGACTAATCATTGAAACAGCGTCGCATATACAAACTGGGATAACGGTCTGATGTCACTTAACAACATGGGTCGTCATTCGATTCGGATCATTTCGGTCGTTGTGTGCCCTCCCTTTCGGTCCTTTTTGGTTGTTTCCTGTAATAAGGTAATTCTAAAAATAGAAACAAAAATAAACTAAGAAATTCGATCAATTAATGTGATTCTGGTGAGTATATTTGATTTTATCACGAACACATAGTAAATATAATCAAATTCAAATATCATAAGGCCAAAAAGAAGTAATTTAACCGATAAATTTGAAAGAAATTCGGAGTTGTCAATACTTTTTCGCCGCCTTGGCTTTTATACCTCTGAATTTCGGAAAACAGTTATTAAAAGATAAATAAGCAATGTAGATAAGTGAGACTACTTGTAGTTATAACATATCTAATTTATAATAATTAAATCCCACATTCACCAAAATATATATCTTACTTGTACCTAGAGACTAAAAATAAAATTTTCGGTAGGCTCGGCGGCTCGGCCCGGCCCGGCCTTGGCTTTTATACCCGACCCTCCAAAATGACCT
The DNA here is from genome assembly GCA_963580285.1 of Lucinisca nassula. Taxonomy (NCBI): domain Eukaryota; kingdom Metazoa; phylum Mollusca; class Bivalvia; order Lucinida; family Lucinidae; genus Lucinisca; species Lucinisca nassula. The sequence goes on along the minus strand of OY757013.1, from coordinate 27,677,454 downwards.
GTATTGTGTAGAGGGGGAGGTTAAATCTCCAATTAAACAAACTAAAAAGTGTGCAAGTCGGACCTCCATGCTCAAAAACTCTATTAGGTTTCACTGGGCGGCAGGGCTTGAGATGACATTTCATCTCAATGTCTGCCCTGGTAAAAGTCCCACAAATTGGAAGCAACGCCTCCAAAATAATCTATATAGTGTAGACGGGCACATTAAAACTACAATCGAACAACAAAAGTGATGCGAGTCGATGAACCCCATTTGGTTTCATTGGGTGGCAGGGCTTGAGATGTCACTTCATCTCAATGTCAGTTAAGTCCGACAAATTTGAAGCAACGTCTCCAAAATGACCAATATAGTGTAGACTACACGTTAAACCTCCAGTTAAACAAACTAAAGTGTGCAAGTCGGACCTCCATGCTCATGAACCCTATATGGTTTCATTGGGCGGCGGGCTTGAGATTTCATTCCATCTCAATGTCTAGTAAAAGTCCCACACCATGATATGTAGCATCAGATACACTAAAATTTACCTTAAGATGGCAAAACTGCATTTAAATCTTAATTCTATATATATACTATCCTTTTTACATGAAACTGATACTTTCTTCCTGATCTTTTTTTTCCTAATACTTTTTTTCCGATACTTTCGTTCCTACATTCTCACCAAGCGAGGATATTACAATATAAAGCTCATATGCACTAAACAGGCCAGAGACCACTGACTCCCCATATACCCTATTATCTTATATAAACCAAAACACACCTTAACGCAATCCATCAAGTCTAAATCAAAATATGGGCGAAACGGCACAGGCCGAAAATGACACATGGTGACATGGGCGAAACAACTCCCTGGGGAAACAACCCATGACTATCTATCTATCTATCTTCTTATACTGAGTCGGTCATATCTGGCCATTACCTCAGTTGATTGGGTGGCTAAATTTAGAATTTAGCTGAAAAAAAAAAAAAAAAAAAAAAGAAGAGAGGCACTGGATGCGTCCTTAAAACTATTTACAATCTGCATAACAGAGGTATCCTAAAACGCATACCTCTGAGACCCAATCTTACACTGTGCGGGCTTTGAACTCTTCTGCGGACTTGGCATTCACCGCAGAGGAGGGAAGACTATTCCATTGGGGAATAGTTCTAGGAAAAAATGAGTTCTTCAGGGCATCACTATAGGACTGGTATCTAGGATATTGTGAGTCGTTTAATTTTGATGCCCTTGTTTGGGTCGACAGTGTTACAGGGGTCAAGTACCTATCTTTATCAATAGACACTGAATCAGAGTGTATCTTGTAGAAGAAGGTTAAAGAGGACTGCTCACGACGGGCCTCCAGGGACGGCCACTCTAGCTCATTAAGCATGTCACCGACGCTACTTCTATTTCGCCATCGCCTACAGGTCCATCGAGCAGCTGTCCTCTGCACCTTCTCCACCTGCTGAATCTGAGTTTTAACATAGGGGTGCCAAATGGGTGATGCATATTCGAGTTGAGGGCGAACCAATGTTTTATATGCAACATCCTTTGTCTGCCTAGGTGCAAAAGCCAAGTTCCGTCTAAGGAATCCCAAAGTCCTAGTTGCTTTAGATGTAATCTCTGAGATATGTTGACCCCAATCAAGATCGTCAGTGATGGTGATACCAAGATATTTGGCGGATTGAACATGCTCCAAAACTTGCTGGTGAAGAGTATAGTCAAACTTAATTTGCTTGTCCGGAGGGTGTCGTGACACTCTCATTGAGTGACATTTGGCCACATTGAACTTCATTTGCCAATCGGCCTCCCACTGTGCAAGTTGATCCAGGTCATCTTGTAAAATAAGACAGTCAGAAGGAGAATATATGTTCCTATACAGGACACAATCATCAGCAAACAAACGGACCGATGACCTGATATTATCGGGGAGATCATTAATGAAAACCAAGAAAAGGACCGGTCCAAGGACCGAACCTTGGGGGACTCCAGATAAAACAGGGACTGGATCAGACGCTTGGCCATCAAGTACAACTTGTTGTGAGCGCCCAGAGAGCCATGAGCTAATCCACCTATGCGTGGATCCTCTTATCCCATAGTACTCCAGTTTATGTAATAGCCTTCTGTGAGGTACCTTGTCAAAGGCCTTAGCAAAGTCCATGATGATCAAGTCAGTCTGTTTGTGGCCACGATTTATGGCCCCATCCAGATTGCTCACAATGTCATGGTAAAATTGAACAAGCTGCGTTTCGCAAGACCTTTGACTCCGGAAACCATGTTGACAGTCAGCAAGAATGCTCTCAAAGGCTACCGTATTCGGGCGTGTATTACCCGCAGTTTTTTTCCCTCAAATTACAGGCCCAAGTTCAGGGTGCGGGTAATCCGCCCGAATTATTTTTGGACCATTTTATTTTTACTTTTGTCAGCTGAAAAAACGATGCATCTCGTGTTATGCTCTATCCTTTTACGATTCCCGACATAAAAAACGTTTAATTGTCCACTCAATTTTACCTACACATGAGTAATATAACAATCTCCATTACTAGCAAGCCCGATTTTGTGAGTATTATTCCTAAAACTCTGATTTTAAACGAAATAAACAAGTAAGTTCAATGCGAACATCGAAGTTTTTCGGCATCAAAACCGCCGCCCTCAAACCACCGCTACAGTTTTTTTTTTCTGCACGCGATCGGTAAATGACGTCATCGGACCCCAGCAACCCCACACGTGTCTATTGTTTTATCTTAATGGGGCGTATCTCTCTCATAAAAAATTGTTTGGAAACGGTAAAAAAATTCTCGATAGCAAAACAGTTGTTGAAAACAGCGTTTTCCGTAAGCTCCGTGTCAATACCAACAACAGCATACAGATGTGTTAACACAAAATAAAGCATTCAACTTTTCTCGCCAAGCGTCTGCTATTTGGCGCCAAAACATAACCATTTACGAGATAGTAGAATAGTCGTAGCAACTCGTCTTAGGAGCAATTAAATAATTTTCACATTGATTGCGGATTAAATTTTATGATTGGGGAATAAACGCAAATTAGAGACATAATTTGACCATATTTTCACACCTTATCGACACGCACCGCAGGGTGGCAATTATATGACAGGGATTAACAAGTGTAATAATTGAACCGTTATAAATCATCAAACAGTGTAAATCCAAATCAGACGTCTGCGGCGTCTTTCTGAGGTGTCTGATCTGGGACTGCTCTGTTTGCCGATGTCTCCAAAAAAGAGACGTCTGCGGCGTCTTTCTGAGGTGTCTGATCTGGGACTGCACTGTTTGCCGATGTCCCAAAAAAGAGACGTCTGCGGCGTCTTTCTGAGGTGTCTGATCTGGGACTGCACTGTTTGCCGATGTCCCAAAAAGGGCCGCGGGCATATGTGGGTTAATAAATAAATTACAATGGTGAACAGGTAAAGTTTTTTCAACATTTTAATGCAAAACCAGTGCTTCAGCTGAAGTGCACGACCCGCCGGATGCTTTTAGCTTTATGAGTGTTACCATATATGGGTATGGTGGCCATTTTGGTCATGTGACCTGGACATAAAACGGTTCCCCCAATAAATGCGCCTTATCGTAAGGAGCAAAAATATATCTTATACTTTAGTACTGTATTCTGAATCGTTTGCAGGATAAAATCCAACACAAAAGCATATGTGTCAAAGTTTGACCTAGGCACAAAGAAGGTCAAAGTCAACCCAGGGTCACCATTTTAGCAATTAATGATGGGCCTACGTTCCAGATGCTATTTATCAAGTTTCGTGGAAATCTGCACAGTGGTTCTGGAGAAGACTATTTTTGAAGGTTTTTTACCAAATATTGCTTGGCGGCCATTTTGGTCATGTGACCTGGACCCCATGAGGAAATTTTGGTTTCCCCCATCCCGTAGAGGCTCCATATGAAATTTGACTTCAATCGGCCCAACGATTTCCGAGGAGAAGCAGTTCGAAAATTTTCACATTATTCGCCTCGGCGAGGCTGTACTAAATGGAATGTAATATTTCGCAAGTTCATTGATAAGATCTCATTGATATTTATCAGTATGCCAAAAATTGTTTAAATATTCCAAGCGGTTAAGTCACTATCACCAATTTTCACAAACGGGTTACGGACGGACAGATAGACAGACCATATATGGCTTGGCAGCCATTTTGGTCATGTGTCCTGGACCCCATGAGCAATTTTTGGTTTCCCCCATCCCATAGAGGCTCCATATGAAATTTGATTTCAATCGGCCCAACGGTTTCCAAGGAGAAGCAGTTCGAAAATTTTCACATTTTTCGCCTCAGCGAAGCTATACTAAATGGAATGTAATATTTCGCAAGTTCATTGGTTAGATCTCATTGATATCTATCAGTATGCCAAAAATTGTTTAAATATTCCAAGCGGTTAAGTCACTATCACCAATTTTCACAAACGGGTTACGGACGGACAGACAGACAAACCATATATGGCTTGGCGGCCATTTTGGTCATGTGACCTTGACCCCATGAGCAAATTTTGGTTTCCCCCATCCCATAGAGGCTCCATATGAAATTTGACTTCAATCGGCCCAACGGTTTCCAAGGAGAAGCAGTTCAAAAATGTTCGAAAATTTTCACATTTTTCGCCTCGGCGAGGCTTTACTAAATGGAATGTAATTCGTAAGTTCATTGGTTAGATCTCATTGATATCTATCAGTATGCCAAAAATTGTTTAAATATTCCAAGCGGTTAAGTCACTATCACCAGTTTTCACAAACGGGTTACGGATGGACCCAAAGAAGGTCAAGGTCAACCCAGGGTCACCATTTTAGCAATTTATGATAGGCCTACATCCCAGATGCTATTTATCAAGTTTCGTGGAAATCTGCCCAGTGGTTCTGGAGAAGACTATTTTTGAAGGGTTTTTACCATATATGGCTTGGCGGCCATTTTGGTCATGTGACCTGGACCCCATGAGCAAATTTTGGTTTTCCTATCCCATAGAGGCTCCATATGAAATTTGACTTAAATCGGCCCAACGGTTTCCGAGGAGAAGCAGTTCGAAAATTTTCACAATTTTCGCCTTGGCGAGGCTATACTAAATGGAATGTAATATTTCGCAAGTTCATTGGTTAGATCTCATTGATATCTATCAGTATGCCAAAAATTGTTTAAATATTCCAAGCGGTTAAGTCACTATCACCAATTTTCACTTACGGGTTACGGACGGACAGATAGACAAACCATATATGGCTTGGTGGCCATTTTGGTCATGTGACCTTGACCCCATGAGCAAATTTTGGTTTCCCCCATCCCATAGAGGCTCCATATGAAATTTGACTTCAATCGGCCCAACGGTTTCCGAGGAGAAGCAGTTCAAAAATGTTCGAAAATTTTCACATTTTTCGCCTCGGCGAGGCTATACTAAATGGAATGTAATATTTCGTAAGTTCATTGGTTAGATCTCATTGATATCTATCAGTATGCCAAAAATTGTTTATATATTCCAAGCGGTTAAGTCACTATCACCAATTTTCACAAACGGGTTACGGACGGACAGACAGAATGACAGACTGACAGACTGAGAGAATGACAGACTGAGAGAATGACAGAATGACACGGTGATTTTAGGGCACTCTTAGAAAAAACCGACTTCAGTCGGTTGCTTTTTCTGCGGGTCGTGCAATACATGCTTTCTGGTGATACTCGCACGCACGTGCATTTTCCCGCCCTTTGAAGACGATCGCGCGTTCCGTTGTGTGATACAAAAACTGGCCAAATTCTTACTTTTTCTCACTTTCGCATTCACCAAAATTTCAGCAAATGTTCCATGCGGGTAATACAACAGAATAACAGTTTTCCCCCAGATTTCGGCCAAAAAGGGGTGTGCGGGTAGTACGCAAATGCGGGTAATACACACCCGAATACGGTAAGTGCTTGTTGATGTTGCTTACTAATATATGCTCCAAGGTTTTGCAACAGATGCATGTCAGCGTGACCCTTCTGTTCACCCAGGCATCCCTCCGAGGAAACATCTACCCCCTACTTCACCAAATGAAGATATTACAATATAAAGCTCATAAGCAATTAACAGGTCATAGCGTAAGACTCCCCATATTATTTCCTATGATTCCTTTTTAAACCAAAACATGCCTTAACTCAATCCATAGGGCCTAAATAAAAATATGGGCGAAACAATCCACCAAATTGGGGTGAAACGACTCTACAGTAGTAAATTTCTTTCTTTCTACTTATACTGCGATCGGTCACATCTGACCATTACTCACTCTCACATAACATACACACCAGTGTTGCAGGATGAAAGCCTACACAGTAATCATGTAATTATGGAAGGGGTATTTAACCTGCACAGGGCATGACTGTCCCTGCATAGGGGGCGTCCAGTTAACATCCTGATCCGAAGGACAGTGCACTTTATGACATTCATCCCTGCAAATGATGCCAATGGAGCGTGTTCGGACACCGAAATTTAATCGCCGCTGCCGGGGATTGAACCCGGGACCTCTAGCATCAGAGGCAAGTGCACTAATCACTGAGCTATCACGCTCCATTTGCATATTGTAATAACAATTCAGATACTGTGTAGAAAATTCGCAGAAGGAATAAGATTCATGCAAAGGCAAAAAAGACGGGAAGTGGTAAACTCCGGACAAAATTTGAAAACTTGAGACGTGAAATCAAGACTGATATAAAAAATCAGCATGATTTGTATGTGAATAACTTGGTAGGTGATGTAAAGGCAAATCCCAGAGACTTCTACAGATATATTAATAGCCAGAAGAAAGACAGGCAAGGCATCCCGCCCCTTAATAAAAGAGGAGGGGACGGGGTTGCTGAATCAGACTCTGAAAGGGCAGAGGAACTAGTTGGTCAATTCAACGATGCGTTTAATAAAACTGAGTTCACGGAGGTTCCATTGACTGGAAGATCGGCCCCATTCATGAATAATATTGTTGTGACAGCTGCAGGAGTGATCAAATTACTTCAAGGCTTAAACCCCAGTAAGGCCTTAGGACCTGATGAGCTTCATCCCAGAGTCCTGAAGGAACTAGCAAATGAGTTGGGTCCAGTTTTCGCACACTTGTTTCAACAGTCTCTTGATACGGGTGAAATCCCCAAAGAATGGCTCTTAGCAAACATTTGTCCACTCTTCAAAAAAGGAGATAGGGCTCTTGCCCGTAATTATCGCCCTGTGTCTCTGACTTGTGTTCTGTGTAAATTGCTGGAACATATAGTCTGCTCAAACATCATGGCCCACTTGGACGAGCATAAACTTTTGTCAGACAGGCAACATGCATTTAGGAAAAGGCACAGTTGTGAAACTCAGCTAAGCACAGTTATTAATGACTGGGCAAAAATCTTGGACAAAGGGGGACAGGTGGACACATTTATTCTGGACTTCGAGAAGGCCTTTGACACCCCTCCTCATGAACTACTTAAATCTAAGTTATTTGATTATGGAATTGGGGGAAAGACCCTCAAATGGATAGATTCCTTTCTTTGCTACAGAAAACAGCGGGTTGTTGTTAATGGTGAATCTTCGGAGTGGGCTCCAGTTTTGTCTGGAGTCCCGCAAGGGACCGTTCTTGGTCCACTTTTGTTCTCCCTGTACATCAATGATATTTCTACTGACATTGACTCAGAAATAAGACTGTTCGCAGATGACTGTGTTTGTTACCGGGAAATTAGAGATACAGATGACTCATTGAAACTTCAGGCTGACATAGATAGATTAGGATGTTGGGCACGTAAATGGGGCATGAGATTTCAGCCAGTTAAATGCAATATTATGCAGATAACTAGGAAGAGATCTAATAAAGTTGAGGCTTCTTACACCTTAGAGGGAACGGTCCTCGAAAATGTGGACTCCATTAAATACCTTGGAGTGACAATCTCACACAACTTGAGATGGAATACTCATATTAGCAACATGTGTACTAAGGCAAATAGAACGCTTGGTTTCCTGAGGCGAAATCTTCATCAGTGCCCTCAGGATGTAAAAGAGGCAGCATATAAAGGTCTTGTTCGCCCAATCTTGGAATATGGTAGTTGTATCTGGGACCCCAGTGGAGTGGTCCTTAATGATGAAATTGAGAAAGTTCAGAATAGAGCTGCTAGATTTGTAACAGGCAGTTACTGCTTTGAAACTGGGAGCATGACTGGAATACTTGGAAAATTAAAATGGGAGTCTCTCAAGAAAAGGAGAAAAGACAGTAGGCTAATCCTTTTATACAAAGGTCTAAAGGGTGCTGCCAGCATTCCAACAGATGACCTTGTTCCCCCAGCTAGACACTGTAGAAATCACCATTCGTTGGCGTTTCAGACCCTTAGCGCAAGAACCGACATTTATAAAGAGTCGTTCTTCCCCAGAACCATTAGAGATTGGAATGCCCTTCCCGATTCGATTATCTCGACAGCTGAAGGTGCTGATGATTGTGTAGCTAAATTTACCTCTTTGGTTAGAGCTAGGGACTAACTTCCACCATCACAGGTCCTGGTGTATGAATGTCATTTGACGTGTCACCAGTAACAATTCTGATTCTGACTTTTAATCCCACTGGCTGACATGAATCATAATCCGGATTCTTTCACCTGTGACATGGGAATCAGTAAACAAGGAGGTAAACGTGGCTACAAAAATGCGACTTCAGTGGTAATGATTGAATCTAGGAGGTCATTCCAATCTAAACATCTGGGAGGTCATTCCAATCTAAAAATCTGTAATGAGACTGAAACTTGCGAAAGGAAGTAATGAGAATAAAATAAGGTTATTTAATTAAACGAATGTACCAAAAATGCTTCTGTACTTACTGTCTTACAAATGTTAAAGAAAATACGGCCATTTCCACGAATGAAACACGAGTCAGTAACAACCTTCAGGCACAGTTTATTAGAAGACGATACATTTTGATCGATTCCTCCATGATGTACAACTCTGGCCGAGTCTACTTTGTAAGGCTTCCGATGATTGGATGATTTTTTCTCATAAACCAATCAGTATTTAGCTTACTAAAGCGAATCTTAATTGTCCAAACTGTACTCTAATTTGCGAGAGTAGCCAGACGGTCAATGTCTCGTGCGTCGTCTCGATTACGTAATACGTCTGGCACCTAATGATTGAGACATCAGTTAATTTTGATAACAAAAGGACGTGTCAGGTGTAAAACATCAGTTTGATTGCCACACAAATAATCAGATAATCGGCAAAACTAATTACAGTCGCATAAATCCGACATCATAAAGAAATTAATTATGAACACCTCCGTGCGTCACGTTTGGGTTTACTGAGTATAGATCTATCCATTAATTCAGATATCTGCATTTAATTAAAGGTGCATTATTGAGCGTGATAGCTCAGTGGTTAGTGCACTTGCCTCTGATGCTAGAGGTCCCGGGTTCGATCCCCGGCAGCGGCGATAAAATTTCGGTGTCCGAACACGCTCCATTGGCATCATTTGCAGGGATGAATGTCATTAAGTGCACCGTCCTTCGGATCGGGACGTTAACTGGAGGCCCCCTGTGCAGGGAGAACCATCCCCTGTGCAGGTTAAAGATCCCTACCGTAATTACATGATTACTGTGTAGGCTTTCATCCTGCAAAACTGGAGTGTATGTAATATACACCTGCGGTAATGGTCAAATGTGACCGACGCAGTATCAGAAGATAGATAGATAGATAGATAGATAGATAGATAGATAGATAGAGCTACCGGGTCTCAATTTTTTTTCTGGTTTTTATCTTCAATGCATACTCCTTTGTCATGTGTTCACTTTTGGAGCCAAATACAGCTTCAGAACTTCATGGTCGTTTTCATTCGTGTTTACCCTTCGCTCTGAACATGTGTTCGGAATTTCTGTTCTAAAAATAAATCTGTCGCTTTACAGGAACGTCTCTGAGTGTCGTTACTTATGGCATGCTATTCAGCGTCATATGTTTTTCCGATTCATGCATGGCCTAAGTAAACAAGGCCAAAAAATGAACGTCGCATAACGTCATATATGGGGATTCTATTTTTGTCACGAACTAAAAATAGATCTAACTAGTGTTCGAAACCTAGTTAGGGAATCCCTCTCAAACTCGTTTACCTGTCATCATAATTGTTCGCATTTTTGCATAAAATGCATTCATCATTGCGCTGCGTACCAACGCAGCGCCATTTGTAATGAGTTTGAGACACGGACTATGTAATCATGAAACTTGACTTTTCAATGATGTAAGCGAATTGTCAGTTACAGAAGTTCGCGTTATTGATAAAATTAAAACACTTTTTTAACAATTTTAATTTGCTACTACATTCAATTATACATTTAAAATCTGAATTTTTGCCATTCGAATTCTATTTTTGATACATTCTGGATTTTTAATAACGAACTATCTTTTTTGTTTTAATCATCGAAAGGGTATTCGGTTTTGATTATTATTTTATTTTCAGTCAGTACAGTCCTGAATATACTCCTGATATTTCATTGTTGAATTATCCCAAAATTAAGATTCATTGTTTGAAATAGATGACAGTGCTTCTACACAGAATGGTACAATCTACGGTTTAAACGTATCCCTTTCGATTCCAATGATTGTTTACTGCGCAATATTTAAGACTGTTACTACAGCAAAGGTTAACCCTTTCAACCCTGAAGCCCGGCACAGATATTAATGCGAACATGTAGATCCTGATGAGATGGCGCATAATGAGCCACCTTATAGGGATATATAACTTGTTATCCTGATGACTCTTTTAAGCTAGATACTATATAAAGTATGATGGACGTGCCCAAAGTCAGTGATGGTAGAGCCCACGCCGATAACTCAGGGGTGGAAGGGTTGAAGAGGGTAAATAAATCAAAGCACTGACAGCACTGATAGGTCGAGTATCTCTTAGTGTAGATTGAAAAAATGGCCCTGAAGGGGAACTTGAACTCTTTCGTTTAACCCTTTACCCTAAGCAAACAGTGTAGACCCTGAACAGACACTGCGTTCTGAACCGTTCTGGGTATACACTGTTTGCAAAACCCAAAACATGATTGCAGTCCAGATTCTACAGATAATTCACTAAGATGTAAATAACGCGGCATTTTTTTTTCTTTCTTTTTTTGATTTGAGATTTAACGTCCACGTCAACACTGTAAAGATCATTTTGGAGACGTTGCTTCCAATTGTGTGGGATTTGTACCCGACACTGAGATGAAAAAAACATCTCAAGCCATGTCGACCAATGAAACCAATAGGGTTTATAAGCATGGGCTGTCCGACTTGCACTGCTTTACATGGGCAGGCTTAGTTCCTCTAAGCGGTTTACCACTGAGTCCTCGTGTGGGGTCGGATTTCAGCTCTGCGTGGTAGCATCATGCCGCCCATCTATTTCTTCAAGCCCCAATGGACGGGGCCGCCAGACATTGAGATGAAAAGACAACGCAAGCCCTGCCGCCCAATGAAACCAATAGGGTTTATAAGCATGGACGGGCCGACTCGTACCGCTTTGCCTGGACAGGCTTATATCCTCTTAGCGGTTTACCAGTACTCGTGTGCGGGTCGGTTTCAGCTCTGTGTGGAAGCATCATGCCGCCCATCTATTTCTTCAAGCCCCGATGGACGGGGGCCGCCCAACATTGAGATGAAATGACATCTCAAGCCCTGCCGCCCAATGAAACCAATAGGGTTTATAAGAATGGACGGGCCGACTCGCACCGCCTTGCCTGGGCAGGCTTATATCCTCTTAGCGGTTTACCAGTACTCGTGTGCGGGTCGGTTTCAGCTCTGCGTGGAAGCATCATGCCGCCCATCTATTTCATCAAGCCCCGATGGGCGGGGGCCTTTTTTGTAAATGATCCTTACCTTGATTTCCTAAAAAACACGCCTTAATAATTTTGACCCCCCTTAAACCCCACTTTTATATAGTGAAACTGGAGTTAACGGTGATACTCATTATTTTTTCTTATTTCTGATTAAAAATAGCTTGTAGATGCCCGTTAGAACCACCGGGCCGAGGCGGTTCTAACGAGTAATCACAATCTATATTTTGAACAGAAATATGATAAATATCAGATTTTCTTTTATCTGAAAGTTTTTTTGACGGTAAAATTTTCGATGTATTTGAACAGGTGTTCTTTGGTAAAGAGTGATATTCACGTGAGCGAAACATTGAAAGTTGTGTGCTTAGGAACTTTGGTCGATTGGCAATCGACCCAAAAAGTGTTTTTGTATGGGTCTGGGAGGGGTGGAATTAACAGTGATTTCCGACATTGTTTGTTACTTCCCATCAGGCACATGACGTAATTGTGACGTCACATCTACGTCGGTGCAACGTCGTGACATTGCACCGACGTTGAGTTGACGTTGCCCTTGCGACGTGTGCCTGCTGGGTTATTGATATTCTCATACTGATTTTAAACTACAGTATTTAAAACATTCATTATGCAATGAAAAATGGGACTGAAAATTTAAGTAGAACAGTTATTTTTCTTTCATCCAATGTTAAATTTGAGAAAATCAAATAAAAACAAATTGGGTCATTTTGAGGTTGTTTTAATTTTTTCGGGATTTTCGGAGCTGGAAAAATGCCAGTACAGGTAAAATCCATTGATTTGACATGAGGCATGATGATCCCAATTGTCCCGTATGTACCAGGACTGTTCAAATATGAATGCAAGTAGAACGTTTACTCATGCACTAATGCGAAAATCACCTGGAAATAAATATCACAGCGTAAAAAAACATTTTACCTATACATTGATACCAAACCTGTTAAAATCCGTCCACTTTAGCCATGTATATCGTTCGATAAACACTGTCTACTCTTGTATACTAATACAAAACATGGTTGGAAGAAGGTCAGAGTACGCTGTTGAAATACGGTCCTATATTAAGAATCGTTGAATTCTTGGTATACGGTGCAAAGACATTTTTGATGAAATATGTTCGGTTTATGGGCATAATGAAATGTCTTTTCCGACAGTTTTTCGTTGGTGTAAGAAATTCAGCTGTGGGCTAGGCTCAACAGAAGATGCACCATATGATCGTCGGCCGAAAAGAGCAACATCTGCCAAGATGGTTGCTAGAGTGAAAGAAATAGTTGCTACCGATGCACGATACACCAGTAGGCAAATAGCTAGTATGGTTGGCATCTCATTAGGAGCAGCTCATACAATTCTGAAACGGGATTTGAAAATGAGAAAGATCTGTGCTAGATGGATTCCCCATCTGTTGACAGATGAGCAGAAATAGACATGCATTCAGTGCGCCAAGAAGTTGCTTAAAAAATTTCCAAATTACAATGCACGATCTTTTGCTAATATCGTCACAGGTGACGAGACATGGGTTCACTTTCATGAGCCAAAACGAAAGATTCAGAACAAAATATGGGCAACAAAGTATTGCAAAAGGCCATGCATTGCAACGCGGACCATGAGCGTCAAGAAGGTAATGTATGCCATATTCTTTTCAAATCAGGGCCCTGCTATTCAGGTTGCTGTGCCTAAAGGCAAATCTGTAAATGCGAAGTTTTACAAGAATAAAGTTCTTCGAAAATTGAAGAAATATTTCAAAGAACGAAGACCCGCAACTGGTTTGGCCAATGTCAGATTGCTACATGACAATTCGTCATCGCACAAGGCGTTCATTGTGCAAGACTATCTGAAGCAGGAAAAGGTTGTTGAACTCCCTCACCCCCCGTATTTTTGATAAGCAAAGTTTCAGGAGTGTAACCCTTATAGTTTAGAAGATATGGCAAAGTCATACTTTTTTGCCTTTAATCTTGGGATCATGTTGAGGTCCATCAAAATTATCCCAATTTATCCTATATTCCAACGGCCATCCAATATCCAAGTTTCAGAAGTGTAACACCATTACACCAATAGTTTAGAAGATATGACAAAGTCATACTTTTTAACTTTTGACCTTGAGGTCATGTTGAGGTCGAGGTCACACCAAAAGTATCCCAATTTATTCTATATTCAAAGGGCCATCCAATAACCAAAGTTTCAGAAGTTTAACTCCAATAGTTTAGAAGATATGGCAAAATCATACTTTTTGACCTTTGACCTTGGGGTCATGTTGAGAACGAGGTCACACCAAAAGTAGCCCAATATATTCTATATTCCAAGGGCCGTCCAATAACCAAAGTGTCAGAAGTGTAACTCCGATAGTTTAGAAGATATGACAAAGTCATACTTTTTACCTTTGACCTTGGGCTCATGTTGAGGTCAAGGTCACACCAAAAATGTATTCTATATTCCAAGGGTCATCCAATAACCAAAGTTCCAGAAGTGTAACTCCAATAGTTTAGAAGATATGGCAAAATAATACTTTTTGACCTTTGACCATGTTGAGGTCAAGGTCACGCCAAAAGTAGCCCAGTGCCATCTACTTTCCATTTATTATCAACAGGCAAAGTTTGAAAAAATGTATCTTAACCGGTTTCAGAGGAGATCCATTCCATAGAAACTCGACGGACGTATGTACACACACACACATACTTACATACAAACATACATACATACAGACCCCCGGACTGATAGAAACTCGACTCTGACACGAAAACAATACACCCGATTTTTCTTCGAAAAAGCGGGTATAAAAAAGTTGTTTTCCGCAGCGCTTCCTCCTTTGCTCCAACATGGAGCAATTTTTTACTTGTTTTGTATTGTTTTAAAGAAAAATACCGGCTATATGTATTTTATTTTTGGAAGCATTTTTTCCAGATAGCTCAATAATGCACTTTTAAAATACAGATATCTGCATTTAAATAGAGATATCTGCATTTAAATGCAGATATCTCTACTTAAATACAGATATCTGCATTTGAAATGTAGATATCTATATTTGGTTATTAAATAGAGATATCTGATTTTCAATTATCGATATCTGCATTTGAATTACAGATATCTGTATTTAAGCTTAATTAGAGATATCTAATTAAAATGCAGATATCTGTATTTGAAATGCAGATATCTATACTTATGAGCCTGATTATTTTAGACTTTTATTTTCAATGCCATGAATAATGAATACCTTGCTCCAAAAAAGATCCAATGGCAACAAACTACGTCACGATGACGTTGACTTTTGTGGATTGTTGTTATTCGACTGGCACAAAAGTCGAACATTTGAATTTGTTCCTCAAAGGAATGAAACACTTTCAAGATAGTACCTCGTACATCAAATAGGCTACTTATAGTATTTAACCCATTTAGTACCAGAATCCCCCAAAACGGATACCCTGGCAAACAGTGCAGGCCCAGATCAGGGCTTCCACTGTTTGCAAAAAGTTCAGTCATTTTCCAAATCAATTTTGAAGAAAACACAACCTGACACGCCTAAATTTTGTTAGGGGTGTTAATATCAGCATAAAAATATATTGAAACTAAAAATCTATAGTTTTGATTTGTTTGTTTGATTTGAGGTTTAACTTGCCCGTAAACACTATTGTGAATACGTTGCTTCCAATATTGTGGGACTTTTACCCGACATTGAGATGAAATGACATCTCAGTCCCTGCCGCTCTATGAAACCAAAAGGGTTAATATGCATGGACGGCCCGACTCATACCACTTTGTCTGGACAGTCTTAGACCCTCCAACTTTCAAGCTGATTACCAGTAGGGGAGACTGGGGCTAGTCCGGCCCCGGGGCATGTTCGGCATATGGCTGCATTTAGCATGTCAACCAGGTTATAGAGATGGGAATCATAATGTGAAGTCATTTATGACACTTTTATCTACTTCAGTACATAATGACCGCCTTGAAGAATATAGTATAGATTTTTGAACCGAAATCTCGTTTTCGTGCATGCTGAGAAAATTTTCCATAGTAATTGTAGTTTTTATTTTTCTTAAGAAGTGTTATGATTCCGATTTAATTTCTATACATTTATTACGGTACGATAATGCGATTTAATGTATTACATTATTCATTTCTTTTCCTGCACCCTAAAAGGGTTATTTCACGTGATGTTTCTGCAAAGTCTGTCTGGGGCAAGTTCGGCCTTTTATGTCGGGACAAGATCGGCCATCATCACCCGATCTCTACGACTAAATAGCCTTAATCGGAAAGAGTCATTAGAGGGTCATTCTTAAAATAATGCACAGATTGGACAGTCTAAATGCTTCATGTGCAATATTGTTATTTCTATCATTTTTCATGATAGAGTAATTGTGATAGGATTTGAATGAAATGGCCTCAGACTTACAAGAAAAAATTATGATTCATCTTCATTCAAAAGGCCAAAATACATTTTTCCAATCATTGATTTGTGCTTTTACTGTTTAAAATTTGGATACAGTAATCAGCTAATGTTTTTTTTTTTTATTTCTCGGGCGAGCAAATATCGATAGATCATGCATACATTTGTCTGCATAGTATAATTGGCCTGAAACAGAGTTTTAATCACAAGAAAAGTTACGGAAATGACACATTTTTCATATCATAGACCCAGGTCAGTTTATAGCTACAAATATTAATTGTATCACTTCAGTATGCATCAAACAATGCATTTATTACGGAAAAGAAAAAAAATGAACAAATCCCATCATTACTTGGTATCATGTCATTACCGTAACCAACAATATTTCGGAAATGACGGTTACGGAATTGACAGTTTCATCTTAAGCTTTTTACCTTACTTTAATGGAGGCCTTGTAGTATGTGCACTTATGATGTAGCTTTAAGTACGATAACTAAATACGTTTAGGGGAAGATAAACTTTTAAAAAGGTGTACGGTAATGACATACAGAAAAGCTACTCATCTAAATTGACGTCTTTAATCTTTGTCCCTGAGTTTTATCATCAGCTATCCAAGTTAAATATTCACTGAACTATTTCCAACATTAAGTGCTTGAGGGGTGGTCAAAGGGGATTTATTTTAGAAATTTCATTATCTTTCTATAATAAAATATTTGTTAGCGTTACGGAAATGACAAAAAATACAGGGACAAAATGTAAAGCCTCAAATGAACGCTTGAAAATGTCTTATTGTACACATTGTTTCTAGATTTTATTACAGTTAAGTATCATTTGCTTGAACATTTCAAATGGGTGACAGATAGGGACATGCAATTGAAGTTAATTCTTGATCAATGTCAAAGGTACCATACAGGGACATGGCAAAAAGCAAGCACCTACCATCTCAGATGATCATTTTTGTAAATATATTCATATAAAATTAAAAAGAAAATAAGATGTTTAGCCTCAGTTTTGATTAATATTATATGGGAAATAAGAAGTGTGCATTAAAACGTATCAGAGTGTGTTTTAAGTTTCAAGGATTTACAGGGACATAAAACGCACATAATATTTTGGAATGACCCAAGAAGGCGTATACCGGCCTTACTTGCATACACAGTTTTCGAAGACCCAGCTGTATAATAGTCATTCCAAAAGTGAACGTTTTCTAAAATGGGACCGAACTAGCCCCGGTCTCCCCTACTTATCTCACGTTCAGGTATTTAAACTTTTTTTTAAAACTTTTAGAAAAGTTTTTGTTTTAATTACAGAATTGAAACTACATGATAGATGGGCTATATATTTACATTGTTTCCTCCTTATAGGTTAGTTCTGTGAAATATATTAATAGTTCAGGACAGTTGGCGGGGCAAGTTCGGCCATTATGACCCGGTCAATACCCTTTATCAGACAGAGACATATACCCGGGCTAGTAAGGCTCTATTGTACTTTACTTACATATATAGTTTTCTGATACATAGCTGTAAGAGTCATTAAAAAATTGAACGTTTTCAAAAATTGGGTCGTACTTGCCCCGGTCTCCCCTACTCATGTGCGGTAGGTTTCAGCCCTGCGTGGAGGCAATATGCAGCCCATTCTATTTCTCCAAGCCCCGATGGGCCGGGGCCATCTATTGTTTTGATTTTAAAGGCAATAGATAGATACACATAACTGACAAGCTAATGTGGAAATGGAACTATTAATGTAAAAGTTAAAAGGAAATGAACTTAAAAGTATACCAACCTGGAAACATAAGAATATTAAGTGTGTGTGTGTGTGTGTGTGTGTGTGTGTGTGCGCGTGTGCGTGTTAAAACAATTTGATCATTTAACTGCCTTCTTAAATGCCTGTCCTAAGGCTTGTGTTTGGCAACGCCGTTCAGACATGCATTGGACATTTGCAAAATCTGGTTTTGTAGTCACCATGGTTGAATTCTGAATTTCAAACCGCTGAACATGAGAAATCAAAGCGCCAAAGGCACTGAAATGACAGATTCTATGAGAAAATCAAAACACTGAAAACTTACAGACAACCTTTCTAAAAAGATCTTAAAATTTAGAAAAGAAGTTCTGCAAATTCCATTGTATGATATGTTTGCAGTTGTCTATACACCGATGGTATCATGAAATGTCATTCGATGTTTCAAATTTTGGAAAGAAACTATTTACTTTTTCAAAACCAAACATTAAAATTCAAGTTTTAACAATACTACTGGCAATTAGTAACATTTTTGTCTGGTCGGTTGTGGATACCTCCCCCCCCCCCCCCCCCCCCCCCCCAAAAAAAAGATACTCTATTTTTCACAAAGAGATCGGAGGAGAAAGGCTGGTCAGTCCAGTACATGAATTCCATTGGCTTGAAGACATTTTTGAGTAAGAACACCACTATAAACACGCGCGTAATCCTGCTGGATTAGATATCCCGGATTCTGAGCGTAAACAAATAAATGGAACCACGTGAGGCCGACGCACTTGATTGATGTAACGTCTCGCTGTTCAGTTAACGTCTCAGCCATAATTGGAAGCGTAAGTGTTCCGTACTGTGTCGACGTCTTAATTTTGGTCACGACAGGGACGTCTAGCTCTCAAAAGTGCATCGCATAAGGGCGGCGAACAGTGTCAGTGCTTATTAGTCGGTGGTTGAAACCCTTTGTTTATCTACAGGTACAGTGTAGCAGATGCCGCTGGAAATCTGCTTCGCATATGCGTCTGTCGGATGAATCGATCTTGACGTACTGACGTCGGTCTTCCGCTAGGCCGACGTCCACTAGCGTCTTCTGTTGATAGTAAGATGTCGCTCCTACAGACAAATAGATCACAAACATGTGGCACCCAAAATCAGAGTCAACGCCACCCGCTTTCCGACCAGCTTCTAACTGTCAATTAGAAGCCTCCGTGGTGTAGTGGTTATGCTACTCGCCTTGTAAACCAGGGATCGCAGGATCGATCCCGGACTTCTCCAGACTTTCGGATGTGTCTTTAAACCGAAGTATCGTCTCCGTATGACCTTAGCTGTTGGCGGGACGTAAAACTCAAACACTCACACACTAACTCTAACTGTCCAGGGTTCAATGAAAAATGTTGTAATACGTTCTCACTTGATGCTTTTTGAGAACAAAATACAATTTCTTCTTTTCTAGGCACGACCTTACATCACACATCAAAAGTTTGATCCTGAACATGTGGTTTCTATCAGTACTGGTGTGAAGGTGGTACACAGGATCGTTGGCCCCCGCCAATCGGGGCTTAAAGAAATAGATGGGCTGCATGATGCTTCAACGCAGAGCTGAAACCGACCAGCACACGAGTACTGGTAATCTGCTTAGAGGATCTAAGCCTGCCCAGGCAAAGAGGTGCGAGTCGGACCGTCCATGCATATAAACCCTATTGGTTTTGATTGGGCGGCGGCAGGGCTTGAGATGTCATTTCATCTCAGTGTCGGGTAAAAGTCCCACAAAATTGGAAGCAACGTCTCCAAAATGACCTATACAGTGTTGACGGGGACGTTAAACCTCAAATCAAACAATACAAAACACAGGATCGTGGCCGGACTGGTAACCATACGTCACGGCTGATTGATTTAACCTTTTTAGCTTAAGGGCATGGTGCCTAAACGTTTTGTAATCATGCAATCGTTTGGTTTCAAAATCAAAGCACCGAAAGTGTTGGTGGGATGTAGGTTGGGGTAAAAGTCCTGGGCTGAGAATAAACTGTTTAATTTAACTCTGAAATTCCAAACAAATAGTGAAGATTTTGATAAGAAGCGCGTTCTGCAGCGTCCGAACTTGGTCTACACTGTTTGCCAAGCTCACCCTATGATTCCAGGATGACCCTCTTCAGTCTTATGGAATACCCTGATCTCACTGCGGCTATTTTCTGCAAGAAAAAGGTTATTCTGAGAAGTCAGTGATAGTCACGTAGACGTTAGCTCTGAATCGCTTTTTTATGCCCCCGCATCATATAATGCCGGGGCATATAGTTTTTCGGTTTTCCGTACGTGCGTACGTGCGTACATGTGTACGTCCGTCTGTACGTGTGTGTGTACGTACGTACGTACGTGATCCTGTAACCTCAGGTTAAAGTTTTTGTAACAGGTAGAGCCTGATTTATGAATGGCATTTGGCGGGGGCATCCGTGTCCTATGGACACTTTTTCTAGTTTATTAGTAACTTCGGGTCGAATGCCAAACAATCAACCCAAACATAGCCGGGTCGTTTGTCAGTCTTGGTTACATGTAAGTGTTATCTGTAAAATCTGCACTTGAAAAAATGTTCGATCTGGCAAACAATGTAGACTAAGATCAAACGCCACAGAACACGGTGCTGATCTTGTTCTACATTTTTGCATCAGTTACTAAACTTCCGTTAAGTTTAAACGGATCAGTCCAAGTCCTCGTTCATGACCAGCCTGCATTTAGAGACAATCGGCATGAGTGTTGTCAGTGCTTTGATTTATTCACTGCCTTGAGTTTCTGGAGTGTACTCTTCCATCACTGAAGTTGGGCTCGTCCATTCTGCTAAATATGGCACCTAGAATTATATCACAGGACCTACACTGTTTGCTTAGGTATCTGTACCATATTCCAGGGTTGAAAGGGACAGCCTTTCTCGCAAAGTCTGATATACACCTAGTTGTTACTGACCTAGACTTGACCTCGAATGTCGGAAAACCCATTAATATTCTGGTCTGCAGCTGACTGGCTGGTCTTTAAGGATTAAATATTGACAGCACTGTTAGAAAACAGTGCAAAACCTGAGCAGACGTCTAAGCAGATGCCGCATTGATCTAGGTATACAGTCTCGCATGATGCAGCTGATTCATATGAAGTGCTGAATATATTGTCTGAAAGGTAAGATAAAATCGTCATGTCGTCTGCTTCAAAAGTTTGTATTGCAATTATAGGATGTACAATTTTGATAACTGCGCCTAACCGGACTACATTTTTGTGCGGACTCATATTTCTTTGGCGGTCAAAGCCGGAAGAAAGTCGTAAGAAAGCCGGAACTACTTTACAACACGCAGGACAGATAGAGATGACAGATAGAATCTGTCATTAAAAATCGTGAAATCTGGTTCGCCTGTCAGATAATGCATCGTACACAGGTTTATTCAGAAATCGATGACGCCAAAGTAATGTTGAAGGATACTAAAATTGGTTACCTGTAAAACCTGGGCCGGGCTCATGGGCTGGGCCTGGGCTCGAATTTTTGGGCTCGAATGGAAATAGGTTTATCTGAGGTGAAAAACATTATAAGGTCAATTTTAACTCTCTAGTGTGGGTAATATCAGATTAGTCTGTGCTCAGAATGTTTACCTTTGAGGTGAAGGCTATTTCTTCCTGGCCAGATGTCCCTTGAGGTGCAGTGTCAGAATCAGTTGGCTATTTAATTGCACTGCAGTGCAGGAAAATTCTACAAAATGTGGGGTGGGGTTATTTAAAAAGATAAAGCAGATATCTGTTTGTGTTTCTTCACCTTCTAACCAGAGGCTTGGACGAGATGTGGTCTGTGCATTGTTTGTTTGTTTTAAGGTTTAACGTTCCCGTCAACACTGTATAGGTATTTTGGAGATGTTGCTTCCAATTTTGTGGGACTTTTACCCGACATCAAGATGAAATGGCATCTCAAGCCCTCCCGTCCAATGAAACCAATATGCTTTATATGTATGGACGGTCAAACACGCAACACTTTTCCTGGGCAGGCTTAGAACCCCTAAGTGGTCTACCAGTACTAATGTGCGGTAGGTTTCAGCTCTGTGTGGAAGCACCATGCAGCCCAATCTATTTATGGCTCCCGCTCATCCGGGCTTGAAGAAATATATGGGCTGCATGATGCTTCCACGCAGAGCTGAATCCGACCCACACACGAGTACTGGTAAACCGCTAAGAGGATCTAAGCCTGCCCAGGAAAAGCGGTATGAGTGTCGGACCGTCCATGCTTATAAAGTTTCAGTGATTGGTTTCATTGGGCGACAGGGCTTGAGATGTCGTTTCATCTCAATGTCGGGTAAAAGTCCCACAAAATTGGAAGCAACGTCTCCAAAATGACCTTTAGTGTTGACGGGGACGGTGAACCCCCAAATCAAACAAACAAAAGCCCAATCTATTTCTTCAAGCCCTGATGGGCTGGGCTGGGAGGCAGCGGGTTACAGACTATGTGAATGCTATATGCTGCAACTAGTGGTATCATTACATGATTTTATCTGTCGTGGTAAATCTTTGAGATACTATTATCAAGACACCCAAGATATATGTGACCAGCAATTTATAACTCAGCAGGCAATAATAGACTGGTGTCAATCCATTAAATTTTTAAATAAACTGAAACAGCCTGTTCTGTATGATTTTGTTTGATTTGAGGTTTAACGTCCCCGTCAACACTGTAAAGGTAATTTTGGTGACATTGCTTCCAATTTTGTGGGACTTTTACCAGACATTGAGATGAAATGTCGCCGAAAGAAACCAATAGGGTTCATAGTGTAGATTATATTTTCTTGTCCTTTGGGATCATTGATTCCATTGTGGAATTTTGAAAATATCTGAGGGTCACTGATGAGGCCTAATTGGCCGAAACTAGCTAGTATGGCCCAGAAAACATGTACACTCCATAATTTTCGCTTCTGTGGTGTTTTCCTTGCTTCCAAAGGATAACCCTTTTATAGAACATATTTAGCTTCACTACAGCTGGTGTGTGGGAATGTGTGGCGGCGGTAAAACGTCTCCCTGCCCTACATCATAGTGTAGATTATATTTTCTTGTCCTTTGGGATCATTGATTCCATTGTGGAATTTTGAAAATATCTGAGGGTCACTGATGAGGCCTAATTG
This sequence comes from Lucinisca nassula, assembly GCA_963580285.1. Classification (NCBI taxonomy): domain Eukaryota; kingdom Metazoa; phylum Mollusca; class Bivalvia; order Lucinida; family Lucinidae; genus Lucinisca; species Lucinisca nassula. Next base: position 27,654,445 of record OY757013.1, on the reverse strand, counting down.
GCCGAAACTAGCTAGTCTGGCCCAGAAAACATGTACACTCCATAATTTTCGCTTCTGTGGTGTATTCCTTGCTTCCAAAGGATAACCCTTTTATAGAACATATTATTAGCATGGACGGTCCGCCTCGCACCGCGGTTCCTGGACAGGCTTAGATCCTCTAAGCGGTTTACCAGTACTAGTGTGCGGGCCAGATTCAGCTCTGCCTGGAAGCATCATGCAGCCCATATATTTCTTCCAGCCCCTATGGGCGGGAGCCGTCCTGTTCTGTATGAAAATTTGCAACAGTTTGTAGATTTACCCAATCATGAAGTGTCGAACTCTGTGACATATATGTATCCCTGTGGAATCCAACCTGCTATGGAAAGAGTTTTTCTCCAGGGCTTGCTGTTTAATGTTTGTCTGAAAGACTCATATACGGTGGAGTGCCGCTTAATATTAATATTAAGCCCAGCACAAATAAAGACTAAATCTGATATAAAAAATTGCAGAGATTTCCCTTATCTTTCTTTGTATTTTCTAAACCAAGTAACCACATTTGGGACTGTTCAAAAGTGGCCTTTAAAATTTAAAAGGCCACTTTTGGCCTTTAAAAGGCCACTTTTGCAAAGTATTAAAGATGGTCTCAATAAAGGAATTTTACAATAGAACTAAAAGAATTGGAGGATAATTCCTGTAGTTTTATAAGCAAATAGACTGTTCAGATGCCCATTGTGGTATCTGGTAAGGGTGTACACTGTCCCACTAGACATGCTAGAGGGTCGTTTTTCTCTGAAGAGGTCCAGAGTCTGGACTTAGACTGTTTTCTTTTGTTCTTTAGTTCCTGTAGTTCAAGATCCTGTTCACGCGCCGTATGATCAGGGTCTACACTGTTAGTGCCCCATTTTGGGACCCTGGCAGTGGATCGGGTCTACACTGTCCGTATACCATTTTGGAACTCCAGACATGTGGCCTCCGATCTGAATCTACACTGTCAGTTTCCCATTTTGGCTCGAGACATGTGGTCCGCTCTGATCGGAGTCTCCACTGTTTGTCTGAGATTGTCTTATCCTGGAACCATAGGTATGTGACACCTGATCTGGATCTACACTATTTGTCAGTGTTTGATTTTGGAACCCTAGACATGCGGCCTCTGCTCTGGGTCTACACTGTCAGTATTCCATTTTGGAACCTTAGACATGTGGCCTTTGATCTAAGTCTTCACTGTTTGTCAGTATCCCATTTTTGAACCCAAGACACGTTGTCTCTGATCGGTGTCGTCACGGTCAGTATCCCATTTTGGAACCCTACACATATTGCCTCTGATCTGGGTCGTCACTGTTTGTCAGTATCCCATTTAGAACTTTAGACGTGGCTTCTGATCGGGGTCTTAACTGTTTGTCAGTACCCCATTTGGAACTCTAGACGTGGCCTCTGATCTGTGTCTTCACTGTTGTCCGTATCGCACCTTGAAACCCTAGACATGTAGCATCTGATCTGGGCCTACACTGTTTGTTAGTGTCCCATTTTGAAGCTAACCTGCAAGGACCCATACACGACCACTGAAAGCTCAGATCAGTCTGCAAATCTGCAGAGTCTGTTCTGAGCTTTTGCTGATCACATAGGTCTTATTGGGGCTCTGGAATCCAGTGTTTCGATGTTGTAATCCAAATTTTAGTAATCCAGGTTTTTGCTTGTTGCAACTCAAATCAAGCAGGAAAACAAACTTGGTAATTACAATCTTGACAGGGGCCCATGGGAGCAATTCTCTTTAACAGTTCCTCCAACCAGACAACAAACAAAGTTGAAAGGTCAATAACTGACCCTGCTTCACCTATGTCCTTAGTCAAACTCGTTTTCATTCGAGCCCAAAAATTCGAGCCCAGACCCAGCCCATGAGCCCAGCCCAGGTTTTACAGGCATCCACTAAAATTAGTGCCGTGTATAAAAAGCGCATTATTGGATTTCGCTATTTGATAAACACACTGACCTAACATCGATAAAATTAGTACAGGACTATTAATAACCGTAATCTTGGATTCCCAAAAGTGGTCACGTGGACAGCAGCACGAATTTAAGTTCTGTGCTTTATAACTTTGGGACAACTGGTAAACCAGTCGACCCAAAAAGGTTAACCAAACGGTAACCTGAAAAACGCAAGATCGAAAAATGACAAATGCAGCCAAAACTTTGGTCATCTGTCTGTCTGATTTGAGGTTTAACGTCCCCGTCAACACTATAAAGGTCATTTTGGAGACTTTGCTACCAATTTTGTGGGACTTTTACCCGACATTGAGATGAAATGTCATCTCAAGCCCTGCCGCCCAATGAAACCAATAGGGTTTATAAGCATGGACGGTGCGACTCGCACCGCATTGCCTGGGCAGGCTTAGATCATCTAAGCGGTTTACCAGTATTCGTGTTCGGGTCGGTTTCAGCTCTGCGTGGAAGCATCATGCAGCCCATATATTTCTTCAAGCCCTAATGGGCTTGGGCTAAAACTTTGGCCATTGGTGCTATTTATGGATAATATATGAAAGGGGTACATCCAATGAAGCATCAGTCCTGATATGAAAGCTGTCTGCTAAAGAATAAATGAAATATATCACTTTGAAAAAAGGTTAACCAAAAGGTAAACCTTGAACGATGCCTGCCCTCCCCACGCCTACCCGACCGGACCGGACAGATTTAAAAAAAAAAAAAAAAAAAAAAAACGTCCCAAAACTCATGAATATCAACATTAATGCAGACTATGATAAGATTCCAAAATATATGCAAGAAAACCCATTTTCAAGAAGCTGAAAAGGGGACTAACTATATATGTATTTATCTCTGGACCATGATTTTTCCTTAGCACCCACATCTTATCAATTAATATAAAATATGGGCCCCGTCAAGCGATTTTGGTACTTATCGCCTATGCGACCAGCGAAGGTTCAGGCGAGCCTGCGCATCCGCGCAGTCTCGCCAGAACCTTCGCTGCTCGCTCATACAAGCAGTGAATCAAGAAGAACCTTCAGACAGAAAGCCATATCCCTGGCCCCTCTGAATGGCTGGGCATGCGCAGTTAAAATTTGTCCTGACGGAATGCTCGAAGACACAAATTCGCTTGGCGGGGCTCATATAATGATTAAGCAGGAAACCATCAAATGTCATAGACAACTTACAAAGAATTACAAAGGGAAATAACTACACCTTTGGGACCTCGAAAATCTGTTCGAGACAGAGGTAGTTCGAGCCACTGAGGTTACTGTCAGGAGGCATAACGAGATACTTTTAGACATCTTTTCGGTGTTCTATAATGAAAATATATGCTGTGTGTACTCATTAGAATCGCCTCATCGAGGCGATTCTAATGAGTACACATAGCATACATTTGCAAGACAAAAGACTAGAATATCCTTAATTATCCCCACTATTTCTTATGTAGAGGCTCAAGAATGGGTTCGACACATCCATAGTAAATGAGCCATCGGTGTTCGAGCCATCAAAGTTCTACTGTATACTAGTATTGATCCATTGACCGTTATTTTTCTGCAGCAGAATCATCTAACAATCATCAATCGATATTCATGCAAAATATCATAAAATTCCTTAGACATTAAATCAACATTTGAAGAAAAACAAAAACTATTTTCAAGAACTACAAAGGGAAGTAATTATGTAAATACGGATTCCAGGACCCGTATTTTTCCTTGCAGCAACATGTCATGGATATCAACATTAATGCAGAATATGATAGTATTCACAAAATTATTAAAGACAGACAGAAAAAAAACACAATTGTACAAATGCCCTAAATTACAAAGGGCCATAACTCATGAAGTATTTTTCGGAATTTAGTCAAACGTTTACCAAGTTATCTAGTCATCACAACGAACCAATTCACAAATTCTAGCTCCTATAGTTTTTGGAGATATTTACTGACAAGATTTTATCCAAAAACAAAAAAATCAAAGGGCAATAACTCTTGAAAGGGGCACACTCCAGAAGAGAAAAAAATATGTGTCAGCTAATTTTCAACGAGGAATCCATATATGAAATTTCAAAACCCTAGCAAACACGGACCTCAAGTTATGCTATGCATCACAAAGCATACAATGTACAAATACCCAAAGTGACAAAGGACCATAACTCATGAATCGTTTTTCGGAATTTAGTTAAAAAATTATCAGGTCATCTACTCATCACCACCAATCTATTCACCAATAACTCTTGAAAGGAGCATAATCCGGGTGAGAAAAAATACATGTCAGCTGATATTTCACAAGGAATCCATAAATGATGAAGTTTCAAAACCCTAGCATATACGGTTCTAAAGTTATGCTATGCATCACAAAGCATACACAGCACCCCGCCCACCGGGGCTTGGAGAAATAGATGGGCTGCATGATGCTTCCACGCAGAGCTGAAACCGACCGCACGCGAGTACTGCCCAGGCAAAGCGGTGCGAGTCGGGAGCGTCCATGTTTATAAACCCTATTGGTTTCATTGGGCGACAGGGCTTGAGATGTCATTTCATCTCAATGTCGGGTAAAGTCCCACAAAATTGGAAGCAACGTCTCCAAAATGACCTATACAGTGTTGACGGGGACGTTAAACCTAAAATCAAACAAACTAACAAACAAACAAAGCATCATTGTACTAATACCCGAAGTGACAAAGGGCCATAACTCATTTACTATTTTTTTCTGAATTTAGTCAAAAGTTTATCAGGTCATCTACTCATCACCACCAATCTATTCACCAACCTTCAAGGCTCTAGCTCTTATAGTTTTTTAGATATTTTGCTGGCAATATTTTATGTAAAAAAAAAAAAATCAAAGGGCAATAACTCTTTAAAGGGGCACAATCCGGATGAGAAAAAATACGCTCGGATGAGAAAAAATACGCTTCAGCTATTTTTCATGAGGGATCCATATATGAAATTTCAAAACCCTAGCGTGCACGGTTTTTAAGTTGTATTATGCATAAAAAGCGTAACGGACGGACGGACTGACGAACAGAACAGAAGCAATATGCAACCAACTTCTTTGAAGTTGGGGACATATTAACACATTGCTCTGGTATGATGTTGGAGGGCAAAATGCCCCTTTCTGAAATAAGCACTGGGGTGGGGGCAAATGTTCACCTGCAAAATAAGCACTTGGGGGCAGATGTCCATACCAAAAATAAGCTCTGGGAGCATATGTCCGGGTTGCATTTTCAACTGGGGAGGGGGGGGGGGATAATTGTCCATTAATCCATTTTTTCATGGGGGGGGGGGGGGGTGCGGGGGGGGGGGGGCACACCTCTTAATAACAAATGCGAAACGAATGTGCAGGTCAGTGCAAATCAGCGAAGGGGCTAGGGTGGAGTACCTGGTCCCTTCATTACGAAAAAGCCTTTTATTAATATATATGGAAAATTTTACCACCAAAATATTAAGGGTTTTAGATAAAAAAAAGAGAAAAAAAAAAGAAATCTGATATTTTCATATTATAGATAGAACCGCCTAGGCCAGCGATTATTTTGAGCAAAAATAAGAAAATAATGTATTCCCTTTTTAATATGAAAGTGGGGTTTAATGTGGTCAAATTTATATAGGCATATTTTCGTGATGAAATCCAAACTAAAATTTTTGGTTTGGTAGTCACTGATCCCAAAAATATACTTCTACCAGCCGATCAAACTGCACGGATAAACAGGCTCTTCTGAGACATTGCTGGTGGCCCGTGCCCGATTGTCGGAAATCGCAATTGCTGGCTAAAACTTATTTTGGCGTGCTTTGTTCTCCAATTTTGATACATAAATGTCCTGGTACCACAACTCCAAACAACCTCAGGAAGGAGAGAGAGATTTCTATCATCTTTTGTAAGCTTGCCAAGGTAAAGGGATGCGAGTCAGACCGTCCAATGCATATAAGCCATATTGGTTTCATTGGGCGACATGGCTTGAGATGTCATTTCATCTCAATGTCGGATACAAGTACCACAAAACTGAAAATGATCTTACTAGTGTGGACGGGGATATTAAACCTCAAATCAAACAAAATGGGCTCGAGAGTTTGATCCCTGGACTGGCGCTCTTAACCATTAGACCACATAGGCACATGCAAAAATAAAATTGCCATGTTTCTTCTGTGCATCATCTGTTGAAGGTTAGCGTGTCTTTAAAGTCGCATGAAAACAAATCAATTAATTTTCAAGTGAGAGTGACAAAATCGCTATTTTCAATGCGCAAATGGCCATAACTCCAAAAATACGTGTAGTAAAGCAAGAGTTATGAGTCTTGTCTTCTGCAAGTCGTCTCGCACAGACAGACGGAGCGACAAACCGGGTACAAAACAATGTCTTCCGACATCGGGGGTGAAGGTTGGGGTGGGGGGCATAACCACTCATTGATACTTAGGGTTTACTGAATGCCGCCTGAAAAGGAACTGACATATAATAGCTTAACACTATTATATATCCCGTGATCCGCTACTGTGGGGTACCGTGACCCGCCGTGACTTCATATTCTGCACCGAATGGGTATGTGCATTTTGTAGAGGGATAATTTTAGGTGGACGTTCTGAGCAGCAAGCAACCGTATAGTCTAAAACACCCAATGACGCGTGACTGATGCGGAACTTGGTACTTGACTGTAATTCACTTTGGAGATTTTGTTTTGATTTATAATTGTGTGGTTCACTAAACTTGTTAGAAGCCCCCGTGGTGTAATGGGTAAGCTGCTCTGGGAATCGTGGGATCGATTTAGAGCTGCTCAAGACGTTCCGATGAATAGAGAATACCAGGTGAGTATCTTTTGATATCAAGTTTATCAGGCAAGGCTTCGAGAACGCTTATAGAATCGCGAGGCTTGCCGAGCGATTCTGCGTGCCTTTCCGATGCCGAGCCTGATAAACTTGATATCAAAAGATACGAATCTGGTATTCTATTTATCGCAAATCTGGTATTCTATTTATCCCCTTGTAAACTCTTTAAATCGGCAATTTACGATCAGTCATTGCGTCCTAACATTCCGGCGCGGAATATAATGGGTCCGTTATATTTACTATCAGCTGACCGTTATTGTGTGTGTGTTTTTTTTAATCATTCAGGTAGTCCGCTCCATTCATAAAAGTGCAATGTCACGTTCACGTGATAAAGCTCACTTGTCCTGAGATAGCATATATTTATCAGGTCAATGCGTTGCAATGCAATATATAAAGGGGGTAACTGATGAATCTTAATACAAAGGTCCCACCTGCATACGACCGTGTCGGTTGACATAAAAGACACATACATACACGCTCATGCACGCAGGTGAAAAGTGTTTCAATGACGAAAATAAAAGTGAGCATAAAACCCCATATAAAATTCCTAGATCATTCCGGGGGTATTTAGATTTGATTTTTGCCTTTTTTGTCCTTTTCACAACCATGTTTGAACACGGTGACTTTTAAGACATACAGCATCCGTAAGCCTGCCTAAAGTCACGGTACATCAGATTTTGTGCCCCTCTTTAGACATTCCTACTTGTAGTCCTCCGCTAAAAATACAACTAAAATACACAAGAACACGCAATGAAAATGACAAAAGTTCGTAAAAATAGACTTGCTAATTAAATATTGCAAATAAATTTGCCCTGAATGCTGAGTTATGAAGAACCCGACCTTACTTCCTACGCCGTTTGCACAGCTGTTCATTACGAGGACTGTTCAAATATGAATGCAAGTAGAACGTTTTCTCATGCACTAATGCGAAAATCACCTGGAAATAAATATCACAGCGTAGAAAAACATTTTACCTATACATTGATACCAAACCTGTAAAAATCCGTTGACTTTAGCCATGTATATCGTTCGATAAACACTGTCTACTCTTGTATACTAATACAAAACATGGTTGGAAGAAGGTCAGAGTACGCCGTTGAAATACGGTCCTATATTAAGAATCGTTGTATTCTTGGTATACGGTGCAAAGACATTTTTGATGAAATATGTTCGGTTTATGGGCATAATGAAATGTCTTTTCCGACAGTTTTTCGTTGGTATAAGAAATTCAGCTGTGGGCTAGGCTCAACAGATGATGCACCACATGATCGTCGGCCGAAAAGAGCAACATCTGCCAAGATGGTTGCTAGAGTGAAAGAAATAGTTGCTACCGATGCACGATACACCACTAGGCAAATAGCTAGTATGGTTGGCATCTCATTAGGAGCAGCTCATACAATTCTGAAACGGGATTTGAAAATGAGAAAGATCTGTGCTAGATGGATTCCCATTCTTTTGACAGATGATCAGAAAAAGACACGCGTTCAGTGCGCCAAGAAGCTGCTTAAAAAGTTTCCAAATTACAATTCACGGTCTTTCGCTAATGTCGTCACAGGTGACGAGACATGGGTTCACTTTTTGAGCCAAAACGAAAGATTCAGAACAAAATATGGACAACAAAGTATTGCAAAAGACCATGCATTGCAAAGCGGACCATGAGCGCCAAGAAGGTAATGTATGCCATATTCTTTTCAAATCAGGGCCCTGCTATTCAGGTTGCTGTGCCTAAAGGCAAATCTGTAAATGCGAAGTTTTACAAGAATAAAGTTCTTCGAAAATTGAAGAAATATTTGAAAGAACGAAGACCCGCAACTGGTTTGGCCAATGTCAGATTGCTACATGACAATGCGTCATCGCCCAAGGCGTTCATTGTGCAAGACTATCTGAAGCAGGAAAAGGTTGTTGAACTCCCTCACCTCCCGTATTCCCCTTACCTTGCCCCGTGTGACTTTTTTTGTTCCCGCGGCTGAAAAAAATACCTTTCTGGTCGAAAATTTGTACAGCGCAAACACCTCGGTTCTGCAATAGTCCAGTTCCTTCATAGTATACCTCGAAAAGACTACCAAAATGCATTCAATGATTGGATCAGAAGACTGAAAGTTTGTATATCTCTTAAAGGGGAATACTTTGAGGGGACAAAATAAATTTTTCATCGAAATCTATCACGGAATCATTTTTATGTGCTTAGTTGCATTCATATTTGAACAGTCCTCGTATCCCTTAGAATACCCTTGGGTGTATTCATTCTTATAGAAAGGCTTTTTTTTTCAAAGTCATTGACATGCTGTAGATCTTAATGAGAATGCTCGTCACATCTGACCTGGATCTACACTATTTGTTTATGACCCTGCAACGGTTTTCATGGTTGAACGGGTAAAATAGCGTTTTATAGCCACGATTCTCACCTGACATCGAACGCTTTGGAGATGTCTAATTTCAAAATAGTTTTTTTTCACAGTGAGTCGTACTTTAAGCGAATAGTGAAGGCACTAATCACACGCCGCATTCTGTGGCATCTAATCAGGGTCTTCAGTGTTTTCGAATGCCCCAGTAAAGGGACGCTTGTCATTTGTGGGTAAACAAGCTGCAAGACCCGTGAGCGGGTTTGGTGAGTCGAACATGGCGTCTGATCAGGACCTACAGTGTTAAACTAAAATGCAGGAAAAAGTATTCTACCTAGCTTCATGAAATTTCATACACATGCTCATCAGCACAAGAGCTACAGTCGGACTAAGGGCCATAACTATATTGTTGATTTTGGTTGAATTATCTCCCCTTTTCCCATTTGTTTTTCCTGAAAGATTTTTTCATCTCATTTCAATACTATTTATAACAGAGCCTTTTAACTTCACATGGCTGTTTCTAATACAAGACCTTTCCATTGATACCAAACGTTTTGACATGTGACCTTTGAACTTTGACCTAATTTTTTTCTCGAAAATTTAACCAAATACTTTAACCTTGACCATATTTCAGAAAGTGTTTGGCCTACCTTCATGAAACTTCACACATTTTCGAAAATGTCACCAAACATTTTAACCTTGACCATATTCCAAAAGTATTTGCGCTAGCCTAATGAAACTTGACACAGATCTGTCAGATCAGAGCTATATTCTTAACAAGTTCTAAAACAATGTCATGCAATTTGACTTTTTCACCCTCTGTAACATACGACAAACACATTTATGAACGATGTTGTGATAACGTTGGACCCACGTTGACAATTTTGTAGCTTGCAACTATGGGTCAGGTGGTCATATTTTTCTCCAGTGGTGTAGTTTATGTTTTCAGAGGTAGTTAAAATGAGAATCTCAGTGAAATTTCATTAACATTCAAACAAACAAACAAACAAACAAACAAACAAACAAACAAAGCCTCTCAGTACTTTCAGTACTTTGATTATTTTCCAAGGATGGAACAGACAACGGACAAGCGAGTGAGTGAGTGTTTCAGTTTTACGTCCCACCAACAGCTAAGGTCATATGGAGACGGGACCTCGGTTTAAAGACTCATCCGAAAGTCTGGAGAAGCCCGGGATCGAACCTGCGATCCCTGGTTTACTAGGCGAGTAGCGTAACCACTCGACCACGGGGGCTTCTGCAACGGACAAGCGGCTTAGACAATATGCTCAACCCTTTTTTGTACCAAATGGAATCTTTCTCCTCATATATAGCAGGAGTCCATTTAAATTTAAGGGGTTTCAGGTTGTCTTTTCTTCAAAATTGATTTGGAAAATAGCTGAACTTTTTGCAAACAGTGTAGGCCCTGATCAGACGCCTTAGGACTCTGATCTGGACCTGCACTGTTTGCCAACTACCCGTTTTGGGGTTTCTGGTACAAAATGAGTTAATCTTTTGGAGTGGCCTTCCCAGCTAGCACGCCGCTGAGTTCTGGCTGGGTTCAGTGAAATATAGGTGATCTTGTTAGGTTACCTGGCATTTGGAGAAGTAGGAGGAAAACACGCCTTTTTTCAGGTTAAAAAACAAATCAGAAAGAAATAAATAAAATCTTTTTTTTTTTTTTCGTATTTATGTTTACGAGGCGGTTTCAACGAATGTCCACAGTCGATGGTTTTGAGAAGAAATAAGAAAAGTAATATACCCCTGAAAAAAAAACACATTTACTATATAAAAGTGTTTAATGGTATTAGGGAGTCAAAATTATACTGGCGTGTTTTCGTGATGATAAGCTAGTTTTTCCAGATCCTGTTTGTAGCACTAATCTGTCAACCGCGAAATGGTGAGATACAGGGTAGTATCGACTGTAAAGAGTCGCACCTTCGATTATGTCATTTGTGTGGACAAGAAACAGGATCAGCCCCAGAACAGTCCCCTGGGGAATACCAGAAGTCACCGTTGGTACTGAACCCGACGCCATCCTCGCAGCAACAACCTACCGTGAGCTATCACCAAGGAAGATCACTGTTGCCAGGACCCTAGAGGTCTTGTCGAACTATCTATCTATCTATCTATCTATCTATCTATCTATCTATCTATCTATCTATCTATCTATCTATCTATCTATCTATCTATCTATCTATCTATCTATCTAAATGTCTATCGGTCGATCTATCTATCTATCTATCTATCTATCTATCTATCTATCTATCTATCTATCTATCTATCTATCTATCTATCTATCTATCTATCTATCTATCTATCTCTATCTATCTATCTATCTATCTATCTTTATCTATATATCCATCTATCTATCTATCTATCTATCTATCTATCTATCTATCTATCTATCTATCTATCTATCTATCTATCTATCTATCTATCTATCTATCTATCTCTCTCTCTCTCTCTCTCTAATCTATCTATCTATCTATCTATCTATCTATCTATCTATCTATCTATCTATCTATCTATCTATCTATCTATCTATCTATCTATCTACCTACCTACCTACCTATCTACCTACAGTCGAACTTCAATGGCTCGAACACTTTTAGGACAATGAAAATCTGTTCGAGACAGGGGTAGTTCGAGCCTCTGATGGTTATTTCCAGGAGGCATAGAGGGGTTAATTTTGGGACATCTTTTCGGTGTTCCATAATAAAAATATATGCTGTGTGTACTCATTAGTATCTTCTCGACGAGGCGATTCTAATGAGCACACACAGCATACATTTGCAAGATAAAAATGTCCTTAATTATCCCACACTACTTCTAATGTTGAGGAATTCCCTAGGGACTCAAAAATGGGTTCGACTCAGCCATGGTAAACGAGTCATCGGTGTTCGAGCCATCGAAGTTTTACTGTCTATCTATCTATCGCTACTGCAATCGGTCACCTTTGACCGCCGCATTTGACCATTACTCGCAGGCTTCACTAAATTCACTTTCGCCCCCGTCCATAGGGGCTTGGAGAAATATATGGACTGCACGATGCTTCCACGCAGAGTTGATACCGACCGCACATTAGTACTGGTAATCTGCTTAGGTCTAAGCTTGCCCAGGAACACTGCTGCGAGTCGGCCCGTCCATGCATATAAACCCTATTGGTTTAATTGGGCGGCAGGGATTGAGATGTCATTCCATCTCAATGTCGGGTAAAAGTCCCACAAAATTGGAAGCGACGTCTCCAAAATGACCTAAATAGTGTTGACGGGGACGTTAAACATCAAATCAAACAAACAAAAACACTAAATTCACTCAGCCTATAAGGCTACACAGTTCAATGTAATTACGGTAGGAATCTTTAACCTGGTACAGGGGATGTTTCCAGTTAACGTTGCGATCAGAAGGACGGTGCTTTTTGTGGCATCAATCCCCGCAAACGATGCCAATGGTCGAACACCAAAATTTTATCACCGCTTCCGGGGATCGGACTGCCAGATGCAAATGCATATATAACTGAGCTACCACACTTGGTTCAGAACACACGGGCTTGAAGTTAATATTTACAGTTTTTATTGTCTTTTCGATTTTCAAAGAAATCGTGAAATAAGATTTTTAAAAAATAAACGAGAAACCATCAGGAAAACACGCCTGTATAATTATGACACCGTTGAACCCCAGTTTTATACAGTAAAACTTGGGTTTACAGGGGTAAAACTTATTTTTCTTATTTCTGCTCTAAAATATAGACTGTTGGTACTCATTAGAACCGCCTCAATGAGGCGGTTCTAACGTGTACCCACAATCTATATTTTGACCAGAAATAAGAAAAAAAGCAAAAGTTTTCATCTGAAAATTGTTGTTTTAAGGCAATAAAATTTACAATTCATTTGAATAGGCATGTTTTCGTAATGCAACGACTGCGGTAACAACTAAGGCATTAAAACACTTGGTTTCCTGAGGCGAAATCTTCATCAGTGCCCATAGGATGTAAAAGAGGCAGCATATAAAAGTCTTGTAGTCTTGTTCGCACAATCTTGGAATATGGTAGTTGTACCTGCGTCCCCAGTGGAGTAAATTGAAAAGTTCAGAATAGAGCTGCTAGATTTGTAATATGCAATTACTGCTTTGAAACTGCATGACTGGGATACTTGGAAAATTAAAATGGGAGTCTCTCAAGAAAAGGAGGAAAGGCAGTAGGCTCATCCTTTTATACAAAGGTCTAAAGGGTGCTGCCAGCATCCCAACAGATGACCTTCCCCCCCCCCCCCCCCCCCCCCCCCCAGCTAGGCACTGAAATCACCATTCATTCGCGTTTCAGACCCTTACTGCAAGAACAGACCTTCATAAAGATTCGTTCTTTCCCCGAACCATTAGAGATTGGAATGCCCTTCCCCATTCGATGATGGTGCCGATGACCGTGTAACTAAGTTTACCTCTTTGATTAGAGCTAGGGACTAACTTCCCATATCACAGGTCCTGGTGTATGAATGTTAATTGATTCTGATTCTGAACTTCAAGCTCCTGTGGTTTGGAATGTGCGTGGAGCGCTTTGGTGCAGTGGTAGCGCATCGGATTTGTGATCGAGAGGTTGCAGGTTCGAGCCTCACCCTGACCGAATGTTGTGCCCTTGAGCAAGGCACTTCATCCACATTGCTTAAAAAAGTACTGGTTACCATCCAGGAAATCCTGCTCGTAATGCTCAGATGTGAGCCAGTAGCAGTAATGGGAGAAAATAAAAAAAAAAACGCACACGAGTACTGGTAATCCGCTTGGAGGATCTAAGCCTGCCCAGGCAAAAGAGTTGGACAGTCCATGCTTATAAATCCTATTGGTTTCATTGGGCGATACGGCTTGATACGTCATTTCCTCTCAATGTCGGGTGCAACTCCCACAAAATTGGAAGAAACATCTCCAAAATACAGCAAAGACGGGGACGTTAAACCTCAATTACGTATTTTATGTGTTCACTAATCAATGACGTTTAAACATGTAGCGCCATGGCAACGACGTCAAAATCTCGTATCAACGGCAATATAGAATTGACAAGTAACAGAATGGTGTAGAAAAGGGCAGAGAACACGAATGCAATGCCTACGTCTAGTCAGGCTCTTATACTGTTTAACAATGAAACGGGCAAAGAGCAATATAATGTGGCTGCAACATCGAAGTCTTATTACAGTTTGAGAGACCAAGCCCGTCTCTCTCTGGCCAGCGTCTACAACATCAACGGACTGTATACTATACCAGCAGTTGCGGTGAAAGATGAAGAAGCCGTTGGTTTCTTTGGGACCGCGACCGCCCAGCTTTTCAAATATTATGAATTGCCAAAAGGTAAAGGAATTTTCTGTCTTTATTAACACACATATAATAGTTTACATTGTCCCTTCTCACAAGTGTGCATCTGCTTAATAGTTTGTGACAGACCAATCATCATCATCATCATCATCATCATCATTATCATCATCATCATCATCATCATCATCATCATCATCATCATCATCATCATCATCGGTACGGGTCTACGTGGCCTATGGGTAAGAGCGCTGTTTCTCAATCTTTATGTCTCTCACCGATGTAGGTCTCGTTTGGATCACTTTGTGCACTTTGGCAGGGGTTAGGTGGTTCTTCAGTGGTTACTCAGGCCCCCGTTCTCTCTCTCTAACTCTCTCTCTCTCTCTCTCTCTCTCTCTCTCTCTCTCTCTCTCTCTCTCTCTCTCTCTCTCATACTGCGATCGGTCAAACCTGACTGATAAAAGCTACACTGTTTGTCAATTACAAGAGTGGGGACGTTAATTGACCCTAGAAAGCGTAAAATCTATTTCAAATCAGCCCTGCAGCCGTATACATGTCTGCGACCACATTTCAGAGAGAAAAGCTTGGTTTCGTGCGACAGCCTCAAGACTGCATTGTTGCAGGAGCGCATTGGTGCACTGGTAAAACACTTGGGTCGTCATCGAGGGGTTCCGGGTTTGAGTACTACGCCAGGCGTCATGCGGTGTGTCCTTGAGCAAGACACTTTATGCGCACTGCTTAGTGACTGGTGGCTACCGGTAATGGCCACATGATTGACTCAGTATTAGGAGGTACTAGGGGAAACAAGAATTCTCTCATAACTCCAATTTTTTTCTCTTATCGATACCAAATTTTGGTGGTAGTTCTCAACACTTTCATCTAGCCGCCTATATCGGTATTTAGGGTTTTGTTTGTTTGTTTGATTTGAGGTTTAACGTCTCCGTCAACACTGTAAAGGTCATTTTGGAGACGTTGCTTCCAATTTTGTGGGACTTCTAGCCGACATTGAGATGAAATGACATTTCAAGCCCTGCCGCCCAATGAAACCAATAGGGTTTATAAGCATGGACGGTCCGACTCGCACCGCTTTGCCTGGGCAGGCTTAGATCCTCTAAGCGGTTTACCAGTACTCGTGTGCGGGTCGTTTTCAGCTCTGCGTGGAAGCATCATGCAGCCCATCTATTTCTTCAAGCCCCGGTGGGCGGGGGCCGCGGTATTTACGGTAAACCCAGTCAAGCATTGGCGATATGGTCAAAATATACGCCAGCACATATTCCAAGTGCAAACCTATACATTACCAAAGTTTACATCAAATGTTTCTAAACGTCGACCCGACAAAGGGCAATAACGTTTATTTGGATTACTGTATCCGTATCATGCCGCGGCTACCTCAAAGACAGCATGCAGAAGCAACCACAATCAGGATCAGAATCAGAATTGTTACTGATGACACGTCAAATGACATTCATACACACACAACTTCTGAACGGATCATCTCAATCCGACGTGGCTGCACACTTTTGAGTTCATCGGTCGACGATATCTCGTCTCTATCAACGGCTTCGCTCAATAAGGACCACTAACGACCGTCCACGGAGTGGTCGTCCGCGTGAAACGTCACGACGTCAGGACCGTCACATTCGCTTGGTCCACTTACCGGACAGGTTCCGATTGCCAAGGGAGACAGCGGAGAACATTCGTGGAATACACAATAATCGGATTTCAACCAGAACCGTACGGAATCATCTTGTATATATAGACCTTTCGCAACGGCGATAAAATTTCGGTGTGCGAACACGCTCGATTGATATCATTTGCAGCGATGAATGTCATAAAGTGCACCTGGATTTCGACATGTACATTTTATTTCGACATGCACATTTTATTTATGAAATTTGTACAATATTTAGGGCTGATTCAAGGCAGCTGCGAGACACCCCGCATCTTAATTAAAATAGAAGTGAAGGCAATGATCAGGAATCGATACAATTAACCCACAACTCCCATCAGAGACACCAAGGGAAGGAAACACAAACATGAAAAACTAGACCCTAATGGAAATTGCACTAGCGGAAAGCCAAAAGGACAGTTACTTTCCCACAAAATAGCCAATTGGCTATCCAAAACAAAATAATATAAGCGATACACACACTCAAAGACAAGCCATAACAAGAAGAACGCCTTGGAACGGTCAGTGAAACGAATTCCAATGGGGGTCTTAAATCGATCTTCCGTCGCGATTTAGACAAATAATTTGTTCAGTCCGCCTGAAGGCCTCCTAACTCATCAGTACAACATCTCCGTGGACACAAAAATCGATCAACCACAGAGATGAAACAGCGATGAGGACTCGACAGCAAGAAACCACTGAAATGCTGGAGCAAAAGAAAACCAACAGTTAGACTCCAGGTCCAAACAGATACAGAGCATCAGGCACCAACCAACATTACGTAGAATTGATTCTCTCTAATTCTAAGTAAGCCTTTACGCTGGAACCGCCATAGAATCTGAGGCCTGACCCGTCGACGTGCAATTAAAGTTGTAAACTGTGATCGGGCCAACCACCATGCACTCACTCTGCCGTAAGTAGGATTTCACACTGTGACAGCTAGGTTGGGCTGCTGTCAGTCAATTCTTGAGCTTGTCTTGGGAAGGCCGCATATCTTCTGTACGAACAGCTTGCCACAGCCTTGCCACAGCCTTGCCACAGCCACAGCCACAGGTTGCACTCAGCTTTCAACACTGACTCTACGTTGCGGGAATGGCGAAACTATACAAATCGGAGCATAGTCTTGTTACAGTAGAACCATAAATAGAACAGGTTACAAGTGAGAAAGATTTGGGAGTCATTATTGACCGAGCATTAAATTTCAGTGGGCATATTACCAGTAAGGTCAACAAAGCAAACCGAAATTTGGGCAAAATATTTAGGACTTTTACGTTTATGGATAAAGAAATGTTTCTGAATCTTTATAAGACGATCGTTAGACCATATGTCGAATATGCGATAACAGTTTGTACCCCGATGTATAAAAGAGATATGATAACTATTGGAAATGTACAAAGGAGAGAGAGAGAGAGAGAGAGAGAGAGAGAGAGAGAGAGAGAGAGAGAGAGAGATGACTTAATAGAGGTGTTCAAAATCATGAATGACATCGACAGAATAGACAAGAACAAATTCTTTACTGTATCAACCCATAGGGCAACTAGAGGTCACCAAAAAGTTTGCAAAAAAGCAATACAGACATAAGTTTAGTCTCAGGGTCATTGACTCATGGAACGCGCTGCCAGAAACTGTGGTTATGGCACCCTCCCCGAACTGTTTTAAGTCATGGCTAAACAAGCACTGGAAAAATCACCCCTATAAATTTGACCCCTCATGCTATCATCCCGGACAAAAATAAGAGATTACTACAAGAATTCACCTACAGAGGCTGTATAGCCTGTTCCGGTGTTCCAGTTATGTGAGTTATGTGAGTTAAATGCAGTTTCATACAAACAACCGCATCTTTCTGCGCATGTGTTTGAAGAGGAGGCCAACCGCTTTTTAAACTTCTACCTGGACCAAAGAGTCATTCCTTGGATGGTTCTTTAATGAAAATAAATGTTCAAGATGGAAATCCATCTTATCCAGTTAATACTCGTTTATCGAATGATTCTTCATGTACTCGCCATTAATTTGCTATACTGAAGTAATCAAAGCGCCAAAGGCACTGAAATGACAGATTCTATGAGAAAATCATAACACTGTGAAAACTTACAGAAAACCTTTCTAAAAAGAACTTAAAATTGAGAAAGGTAGTTTTGCAAATTCCAATAATGATATGTTTGCAGATGTCTATAGACCGGTGGTATTATGAAACGCCATTCGATGTTTCAAATTTTTGAAAGAAACTATTTACGTTTTCAAAACCAAACATTAAAATTCAAGTTTTAACAATGCTACAGTCTATAAGTAACAGTTTTTGTCTGGTCGATTGTGGACACCTCTACCCAAAGATACTCTATGGGAAAAAAGATCGGAGGAGAAAGGCTGGCTAGTCCAGTACATGAATTCCATTGGCTTGAAGACATTTTTGAGTAAGAACAACACTATGAGCCCGCTCGTAATCCTGCTGGCTAAGATATCCCGGATTCTGAGCGTAAACAAATAAATGGAACCATGTGAGGCCGAAACACTTAATTGATGTACCGTCTCGCTGTTAATCCACGTCTCAGCTATGATCTAGAATGTTCTTAATGACACTAAGTTGCGTTCGCTAACTACACGCAACAGCTCGCCACACAATTACACTTATTTCGCCCGATATGTCATGCTCTATTACGCACGCGTCGCCTCGGCATACCTTACACCTATACGTCGAAACACCCGGAAACGACAACCGGCGTGATTCACGCTGAAGTGCGATTTGTCACTGAAACGCATATGTCAGTCGCTTAGACGCCAATTTACGTATTTCATGCACTAGCGTAAGTGTTCCGTACTGTGTCGCGTTAACTTTGGTCACGACAAGGACGCCTAGCTCTCAAACGTGCATCGCATAAGGGCGACGATCAGTGTCAGTGCTTATTAGTCGGTAGTTGGGACCCCTTGTTTATCTACAGGTACAGTGTAGCAGCTGCCGGCGGAAATCTGTTTCGCATATGCGTCTGACGGTCGAATCGATCTTGACGTACTGACGTCGGTCTTCCGCTACGTCAACGTCCACTAGCGTCTTCTGTATATAGTAAGATGTCGCTCCAATAGACGATAGATCACATACATGTGGCCCCCAAAATCAGAGTCAACGTCATCCACTTTCAGACCAGCTTCTAACTGTCTAGGGGAACGCTTACGATCCTTTAATGAAAAATGTTGCAATACGCTCTCACTAAATGTTGTTTTTTGAGAACAAATTTCAGTTTCTTCTTTTCTAGACACGACCTTACATTACACATCAAAAGTTTGATCCCGAACATATGGTTTCTATCCGTACTTGTGTGAGGGTGGTGCACAGGATCGACGTGGCCGGACTGGTAACCAGACGTCACGGTTGATTGATTTGACCTTTTTAGCTTAATGGCATGGTGCCTAAAGGTGTTGTAATCGTTTGGTTTCAGAACAAAGCACGGAGAGTGTGGGGTGTAGGTTGGAGTTATAGGCCTGGGCTGATATTTAAACTGTTTCATTTAACTCTGAAATTCCAAACAAATAGTGAAGATGTTGATAAGAATACGCGTTCGGCAGCGTCTGATCTTGGTCTACACTATTTGCCAAGCTCACCCTATGATTCCAGGATAACCCTCTTCCGTCTTATAGAATACCCCGATCTCATTGCGGCTATTTTATACAAGACAAAAATTTATTTTGACAAGTCAGTGATAGTCACGTAGACATTAGCACTGAAGCGCTTTTCTTATTATCAACTTCGGATAGAATGCCAAACAATCAACCCAAAACATAGCCGCGTCGTTTGTCAGTGTTGGGTACATGTAAGTGTTATCTGTAAAATCTGCACATGAATCAAATGTTGGATCTGGCAAACAATGTAAACTCAGTTCAAAAGCCACACAACACGGTGCTGATCTTGTTCTACTCTTTTTTTGCATTAGTTACTAACATCTTAAGTTTAAACGAATCAGTCCAAGTCCCCGTTCATGACCAGCCTGCATTTAGAGACAATCGGCAGGAGTGTTGTCAGTGCTTTGATTTATTCGCTGCCTTGGTTTTCTGGAGTGCACTCTTCCATCACTGAAGTTGGGCTCGTCCATTCTGCTAAATATATGGCACCTTGAATTATATCACCGGATCTACACTAAGTATCTGTATCATATTCCAGGGCTGAAAGGGACAGTCTTTCTTTTCAATTTCTCCACGCAAAGTCAATATACACCTAAGTTGTAACTGACCTAAACTTGACCTCGAAAGTCAGAAAGAAAACCCGTTAAAATTCTTGTCTACAGCTGACCTGTTCCAACAGCAGGCTGGTCTTTAAGGATTAAATAATGACAGCACTGATAGAAAACAGTGTAAAGCCTGAGCAGACTGCTGAGCAGACGCCGCATTGATCGCATGATGCAGCTGATTCATATGAAATGCTGAATCGTCAAGTCGTCTGCTTCAAAAGTTTGTATTACGCTTACAGGATAACTGATACGCTTGTACAATTTTGATTACTGCGCCAAACCGGATTACATTTTGTGTGGACTCATATTTCTATGGCAGTCAAAGCCGGAAGAAAAAGCCTGAATTACTTTAAACGTGCAGCACAGCAAGAATAGACAGATGGAATCTGTCATTAAAAATCCGCTATTGAGACCGCCGGTCTGCTTTAAAAATATTTAGAAGGGTGCAGTTATTCTTTCTTCCTGTTTTCTGCACACAATGTCCTCTGGTCAGGACCACCTTTCGGACTGTTCAAAAGTAGTCTTAAAGAACACTTTTGAACAGTCCCAAAGGTGGTCTTAATATATGAATTTTACTGTGTTTTTTTCTGTTCAAGTTTGAAGTTTCGAGTGACCAGCTTGATCAGACGGTCCCGATGAAAAAAAAAATGAATGGCATAAATATTCCTTAATTTCAGGTGTTTACAAAGTAGTATGGACTTCAAATTTGCATATCCCAATGTAAGGGATTACTTTTTCTTCGCTGAAAAGAGACATTAAAGCATGGACAAATAGTTATCTATGGATACGGATAGGTACGGATCCTGTTGTGAAATGAGGTTTTACGTCCCCGTCAACACTATTTAGGCCATTTTGAGACTTTTTCTAATTTTGAGAGACTTTTACTCCACATTGAGATTACATGACACCTCAAGCCCTTCCGCCCAAACAAACCATTAGGGTTTATATGTATACGCAGGGACGGTCCGACTCGCACCACTTTCTAAGCGGTTTACCAGTACTCATGTGCGGTCGGTTTCAGCTCTGTGTGGAAGCCCCATGCAGCCTAATCTATTTCTCCAAGCCCCGATAGGCGGGGGCCTGATACGGATCCTGTAAGATTACATTTGAGATCGTATATGTACCGCACTCCAAGGTGGACATTCTCTCCAGCGATGTTAATGCCTTTATCCAAAACAAAAATGTTTGTGTGAACAGTGTGGTTGAGAAGGGGGAAAGATGTTTTTTCCATCTTGAAAATGATCTCAAGATGTAAAAAAATATATAAATGAGCCGGGGCACAGCATTTCCTACAATTTACATATGCGCCCAGCGAAGAATCAGATCAGCCTGCGCATCCATATAATCTAACCAGATACTTCTCTTGCTAAATGAAGGAGCACTGGGCCCTTAACTATCCCTAGAGCGCACAGCGAAGACTCTGATTAGACTGTGCGGATGCGCTGGCTGATCTGAGTCTTCGTTTGGCGCACATGTCTTATTGTAGGATTATTCGTGCGCTGGCTCATATATATTATTCTTTAAGATGGATTTTCCATCCTATTCTGAGATTTTAAATTATGATCAAGATGGAAAAAATATACGTGGATTATTCTTTAATATGGATTTTCCATCCTATTCTGAGATTTTAAATTATGATCAAGATGGAAAAAATATACATGTATTATTCTTTAAGATGGATTTTCCATCCTATTCTGAGATTTTAAATTATGATCAAGATGGAAAAAATATACATGTATTATTCTTTAAGATGGATTTTCCATCCTATTCTGAGATTTTAAATTATGATCAAGATGGAAAAAAATATACATGTATTATTCTTTAAGATGGATTTTCCATCCTATTCTGAGATTATGATCAAGATGGAAAAAATATACATGTATTATTCTTTAAGATGGATTTTCCATCCTATTCGGAGATTTTAAATTATGATCAAGATGGAAAAAATATACGTGTATTATTCTTTAAGATGGATTTTCCATCCTATTCTGAGATTATGATCAAGATGGAAAAAATATTCATGTAGTATTCTTTAAGATGGATTTTCCATCCTATTCTGAGATTTTTTACTGAGATGGATTCCGTTTGACTGCCATTGCTGCAATGGCTCCTGTCAGGTTAACAAGTTCGTGTAATGAACCCACCCCCCCCCCCCCCCCCCCGGTAAACCCCGCTTTATATAGAGAAAACTGGGGTTCACGTTTGTATTCATTATTTTGTTTTCTTATTTCTACTCCAAGACATAGGTCGTGGGTACTCGTCAGAAGCGTCCCAATGAGGCGGTTCTAACGAGAACCTTCAACCTATGTTTGAGGATAAAATGAGAAAAATATCACACATTTTCATAAGAAAAATAACTGTATGGATGATATGAAAGCCTGTTTAGCCCCCGCCCATAGGGGCTTGAAGAAATATATGGGCTGCATGATGCTTCCACGCAGAGCTGAATCCGGCCCGCACACTAGTACTGGTAAACCGCTTAGAGGATCTAAGCCTGTCCAGGAACCGCGGTGCAAGGCGGACCGTCCATGCTAATAAACCCTATTGGTTTCATTGGGCGACAGGGCTTGAGATGTCATTTCATCTCAATGTCGGGTAAAAGTCCCACAAAATTGGAAGCAACGTCTCCAAAATGACCTTTACAGTGTTGACGGGGACGTTAAA
Organism: Lucinisca nassula; assembly: GCA_963580285.1. Lineage (NCBI taxonomy): Eukaryota > Metazoa > Mollusca > Bivalvia > Lucinida > Lucinidae > Lucinisca > Lucinisca nassula. Next base: position 27,631,486 of record OY757013.1, on the reverse strand, counting down.
CCTCAAATCAAACAAACAAACAAACATGAAAGCCTGTTATACATGTTACACGGATGTGTTATCGCAATGTCTGTCTGATTCTAGAGACTCACAGGGCGTAGGTTGAACTGTAGATGCGGACCCCACTGTTATAATTGGTCGGGGGCATCGAGGGCATATAAGCTATGCCAGGAAAATAGCTGTGCTTGTCATTTGCGAATAATTAACCCTTTTTGTACCAAATGGAATCTTCCTTCTTATATATAGCAGGAGTCCATTTCAAAATTTAGGTGTGTCAGGTTGTGTTTTTTTCAAACTCTATTTGGAAAATGGCTGAAACTTTGGCAAAAAGTGGAGGCCCTGATCAGACGCCGCGTTCTGCGGCGTCTGATCTGGGCCTGCACTGTTTGCCAGGATACCCGTTTTGGGGTTTCTGGTACTAAATGGGTTATGGTCCTGAACAGCCCGCGTATCTGCTCAGTCGTGTTCACTGCTTGTTATTAGTAGCGAACACAAAGGTAGTGATCAGACTGTGCGCATGCGCAGGCTGATCTGCACTTTTCTTGTTCGCAAATGACATCAATAGGTTTTCTCTCATGTTATATTTTTGTTTGATGTTCGTTTAGGTTACAGAAGCGTCATATCCTTTGATCCACTCACAAAATCCTTCTGCTGGCGAATACTTGGCGGGCAGTCTACCAGGAATGAGGCAGGCGATGAAACAGAAGTACCGGGCGATAGACAGCCGTTGCCAGATCTTAACCTTCAGCGCCCCGCAACTGCAACTGCCTCTAGATCTACACGCCACGTTGTTGATAAGGACCTATATGATCGGTTCGCCTTTCTTTCTTTCTTTCTTTCTTTCTTTCTTTCTTTCTTTCTTTCTTCTTTCTTTCTTTCTTTCTTTCTTTCTTTCTTTCTTTACGAGTCTGTGTAATGAATACCCTTAAAGCGGACAAAAATGGGTCTTACATAGATTATTTTCTTATACCATTATGCACCCATAATCTTAATCCAGTCAATCTTCAATAGCCCAAATAACTTTGCAACCGGACCATTGAGGAATAATTAAGGTCTCTTACCGCTGTGGGTTCGAGTCTGGCTCGGGTCATATGTGAGTACTCCGGGTACTCCGGTTTCGGCCACCACTAATTAACGATTGGCTAGATATAAGTGAAATAATCTTGAAAGGGCCGTTAAACAAAAAACAACAACAACAACATTAATACATGTACGGGGCAAGTTCGGTATTTGGCCTTACCTACTTGGAGTCACGCTTCCACAGCAATACGCATTTTTCCATCGTTGTTCCAAGACTGATAATGCATTTTTGTAGAATTCGTGGTCTTTAGGGTCAATACATCCCCCAACTGCGGACCGGAAGTGACGGCCTCAAGTTTGGAAACAAAAAGTAATCACTGGGTGTCAGATCAGGTGGGTAGGGTGGATGCTTCCGCAGAAGCTTCGCAAGTAAGGACTCAAGCAGTGCCATGTTGCAACAGCACACCTTTTATAAATTTTCTACGCCTTTTCTGTACTATAGCCCAGTTCAATAACTTAATTATCCGCCCCTGCAAATTATTTCCCTTGTCTACTCTTATTCGTTTTGAAAATCGATAACGTTCCCGGTGCCGATTCCTATCTACTTCCGGAGCGTAACATTGCGGCATGTCTCAATACCGCGTATGAATCATATGCGCGAATATGACTTTAAACACCGCATATGACCCGTTACTTTTTTATTAGCTGTCAAAAATCTGTGATTTCAAAATGTTAGATACTTTTAAGATTAACTTATTCACCTTATTTGCATTATCTGCTGGTTCCTAGTCTGAAGGTTATCAGTGTTGGAAAAACAGGTAGCCTAACCAGACCCCCCTGACCTTAAAAGGTCAGGGGGTCTGGTTACCTGTTTTTCCGATATTGACAATGTGCAAGCTGGGAGCCAGCAAATAATGCAAATATGGTGAATGAAAAAAAAAAAAAAAAAAAAGGTGCCAATTTTCTTTGGTATATTGGAAGCATTAACCCCACAAAAAACAATCCTTCTCGTCACCTTTTATCCACGCAGAATAAGTTTCAGTTTTGACAGATAAATGGAATTATTCATTTTATTTCAAAACAGATCATACTACATTTTTACTAGATAGTTTCATTATTTTGACAAAAATATATGATTATACATTATGTTTAAAAACAGATCGTACTGGAACCATGCACGAGAACCCATCCACTGCGTATATGACACAGCGTATCTGAATCATATGCGCGCATATGGAATCTAATAATGTCTACTACTGAAAAAAATCGCCTATGAACCAAGACGATTTATCTTATTCCTTATAATTTAATCTAAACTTTAGAGAAATATGTGATAATCATTGAACGGCGGTCCCCGCCCATCGGGGCTTGAAGAAATAGATGGGCTGCATGATGCTTCCACGCAGAGCTGAAACCGGCCGCACGCTAGTACTGGTAAACCGCTTCGAGAATCTAAGCCTGTCCAGGCAAAGCGTTGCGAGTCGGACCGTCCATGCTTATGAACCCTATTGGTTTCATTGGGCGATAGGGCTTGGGATGTCATTTCATCTCAACGTCGGGGTAAAAGTCCCACAAAATTGGAAGCAAAGTCTCCCAAATAACCTGTGCAGTGGTGACGGGAACGTTAAACCTTAAATCAAACAAACAAACAAATAATCATTGAACGGTGATAATGTCTTACTATTCCGTTGCAATAGTGTGCTTCAGCAATGTACGGATATGAACGAGTCCTCGTCACTACTTTTTATGCATAAATATTTAATAGTGGTTCATTATATTATTGATTTTTTTATTTATGTTTATTTCTTTATTTTGAAGTTGAGATTTAAATAATATTCCATTATTATACATTTCAAACTTACCCGTGTTGCACATAGATTTTTACTCATATGCGCGCACACATGTAGATGTACATTAACATTTCCTGAACAATAATCTGTCAAACAGTTTATGAACTGAAAACAGAGACAGAAGTACTTTGCTAACGTATCAAATATTTGATTGATTCACCCCAGTCATATATCCCTACCTATAAAGGCCGCAAATTAATCAGAGTTCAAACCCATGCAGTTTCTTCCTTAATACTGATACACACAGATTATTAAAATATTTTGGTCCCGGGCATCCATCATCTGAAAGCTGCAAAGATCCAACTACCGAAACAATAGAAAGGCAACTCTAGAGAAACAGTAAAAGTGCGACCGCCTTGAGATGGTGTAAAATACGTAGTTTAGGCATGGTCGTATTAACGTCGATGCAACGTCATGATGTTGCATCGGCGTCGATAAGACGTTGCTCAAACGTCATGACGTTGCATCGAGGTTGATATGATACTGCTCAAACGCCGTAACGTTGCATGGACGTTGATATGACGTTGCTCCAGCGCGTGGTACATGTTGTTAGGGTCGGGGGTCTTACTGTTGTAGTAAACATGTACATCACGAGCAAATTTTATTTTAGAAAGAAAGCCCGTTATCTATCTATCTATCTATCTATCTATCTATCTATCTATCTATCTATCTATCTATCTATCTATCTATCTATCTATCTATCTATCTATCTATCTATCTATCTATCTATCTATCTATCTATCTGTCTGTCTGTCTATCTATCTATCTATCTATCTATCTATCTATCTATCTATCTATCTATCTATCTATCTATCTATCTATCTATCTATCTATCTATCTATCTATCTATCTATCTATCTATCTATCTATCTATCTATCTATCTATCTATCTATCTATCTATCTATCTATCTATCTATCTATCTATCTATCTATCTATCTATCTATCTATCTATCTAGTCACATTTGACCATAACTGACCAGTGAGGGATCTTTAGCCTGCGCATGGGGATGGTGGTTCTCATTACTTGGGCTATAGCTGCACGTAATTGGTCCAAAATAGTTAAGCAGGACAGGCGAATGAAAGCTTCAGAAATGGCTAGACTGGAGATTTCTGAGGATAATTATTATTATTTACAGTCTTACGGGTCTTGGTTTCCGTGCCAGTGGGTTTGATGTGAGAGAAGTAAGCAAGCCTTCGCCGGACAGTGGTAAGCCCAGCTCGGCTACCAGAGTTACCCATAGAAGCCCTGTAAGGAAAACCCAAGTGAGAAAGACAGTATCTGAGCCTAAGAAACTAGTACAGAATGTCCCACACGCAGATAAAAGGTTGGTATAGTTGTATTTCTTGTGTCAATATGTGAGCCCCGCCAAGCGAATTTGTGTCTTCGAGCATTCCGTCATGACAAATTTTAACTGCGCATGCCCAGCCATTCAGAGGGGCCAGGGATATGGCCTTCTGTCTGAAGGTTCCTCTTGATTCACTGCTTGTAGGAGCCCATGTAAAGAACCAGTAAACTATATAAAGAGATGTCCTGTGTTTTCATAGTTTAACGACCCAGTCGCCAGTTTTGGTTTTGCGTCCCCGTCAACACTATTTTGAAGACGTTGCTTCCGATTTTGTGGGACTTTTACCCGACATTGAGATTTGTTTGTTTGTTTGATTTGAGGTTTAACGTCCCCGTCAACACTGTATAGATCATTTTGGAGACGTTGCTTCCAATTTTGTGGGACTTTTACCCGACACTGAGATGAAATGACATCTCAAGCCCTGCCGCCCAATGAAACCTAAAGGGTTTATTTTCATGGATGGTCCAACTGGCACCACTTTCCCTTGGCATGCTTAGAACCTCTAAGCGGTTTACCAGTACTAATGTCCGGTTGGTTTCAGCTCTGCGTGGAAGCATCACGCAGCCCATTTATTTCTTCAAGCCACAATGGACGGGGGCGGCCCGACATTGAGATGAAGTGGCATCTCAAACCCTACCGTCTTAAGAAACCTCTTGGCTTTACGGAGAGGTCCTACTCGCACCACTTTTCCTGGGCAGGCTTAGACCTAAGCTGTTTACCAATACTCAAATTCGATCGGTTTTAGCTCTGCGTGGAAGCGCCATGCAGTCCAATCTATTTCTCCAAACCCCGATGGGCGAGGACTTCAGTCAACAGTATTAAGGTCAGATTGAGTCTGCCAGTTAACCTATCCACAGTTTCGCACAATGCACTTTCTTTCGCCCTTCCTTAAGGGGAATGGAACACCTGGCAATTTGTCCGCCATTTTTCAAAGGGAGACAACTTTCGGGACTTCCTTTTCGCTTTTCTATAAGCCCTGTCACATTGAAAAAGGGAGCTACTCTTAAAAGAAAGAATTTTCTCCTCAGGAGCAAATTCTTTCGTTTAAGAGTTGACCCCTATTTACATGGGAGACAAAAACACTTTTGCAGGAGTTGCTTCCCCTGAAGAGATGTATCCATTTCCCTTAAGCATTCAGAGTTTGTTATTGTTTATTTCCCAAGTACTCTGAACCGCAGTTCTAAGCGGTAACAGAAGTAATGTTAATCCATTAATACGAGGAAAATCAAAACTGACCGCTGGCAAACAGTGCTGACACAGGTCGGAAGCCGCAACATCAGACCTGGGCCCGCACTTCTTGCAGAAAGTTCAGTTATTTTCTAAATGCGTAAAATGATTTCTATAAAATGGGTCCCGTCAAGCGATTTTGGTACTTATCGCCTATGCGAGCAGCGAAGGTTCAGGCGAGCCTGCGCATCCGCGCAGTCTCGCCAGAACCTTCGCTGCTCGCTCATACAAGCAGTGAATCAAGAGGAACCTTCAGATAGAAAGCCATATCCCTGGCCCCTCTGAATGGCTGGGCATGCGCAGTTAAAATTTGTCATGACGGAATGCTCGAAGACACAAATTCGCTTGGCGGGGCTCAAATATGAACCCGACATCCCTTAATTTCGAAATTGCCTCGCCAGGACAAAATAGTTTCCAGGCCGAGCATTTTTGGATCGTTTGTCTGTCATTCGACCAAAAGTTACTCAGCACAGTAGCTTTACGTTGTTGATGTCCACCTGACTATCAGCCGGCCTCGATGTGCGTCTGACTGGTGATCAGGAGGACGCGTGTTCGATACCTGCCGATTTCGGCACCATACCATTCTTTCGTGCAGATTGATCATTAAATCTTTTCTACGGTTATTCTCTCCCTTCCGCTGATTCAAGAAGGGCAGTTGTCATTTTCTGGCGAAGAATGTTCACTGTACTGGTTAACCGCTTTCGTATAAGCCTGTCCAGGAAAAGTGTGGATAGGTATACTGACCGGCTAAAATGACCTGAAATAGTGTTGAGTGGGCTGTTAAGTTCCAATACAAAGAAACAAATCCACCTGACTATCACTGATCTTAAGCCGTGTATTTATTGCCGTTTTGACATCAGTTTGTTTTATTTGAGGTTTAACGTCCCCGTCAACACTATTTAGATCATTTTGGAGACGTTGCTTCCAATTTTGTGGGACTTTTATCCGACATTGAGATGAAATTACATCTCAAGCCCTGCCGCCCAATGAAACAAATAGGTTTAAATCCATGGAATGGACGGTCCAACTCGCACCATTTTGCCTCGGTAGGCTTAGACCGTCTAAGTGGTTTACCAGTACTCATGTGCGGTCGGTTTCAGCTCTGCATGGAAGGATCATGCAGCCCAATCTATTTCTCCAAGCCCCGATGGGCGGGGCCACGTTGTGACGTCAGAGTGCTGTGTATAGAAAGCTATCTGTTACTTGAATCGGCTCATGTTCTTAGGCATTGGAAAACAGTGTAGACCCAGATTAGACTCAGGACTCGGCGTCTGATCAAGGTTTATACTTTTTTTTAATAAAAGGCCACAGGCCAAGTGTCCACCGACGTTTGGAATGTCAGTATGTTGTGAATATGTCTTTAACATATACGAGGGATGTTCGAAAAGAATTGCTTATTTCTATCTTCAAGTTAGCCCAAAAGTGCTCATTTCATGCCCTCGAAGTACTCCCCATGGCTAGAAATGCAAAGTTTCAGCCGATGTATCCACTTCTTGAAGGCGTCACGGTACGCTGATTAGGGCACAGTAAGAAGATACTTAAGAATGTCAGATCTAAGTGCCTGTCAGGACTGGTATTTCAGGCCAGCAAGGAATGATTTCAATTTCGGAAACAAAAAGAAATCACATGAGGCAAGGTCTGGGGAATACCGGGGGTGAGGCAAAACAGTTACATCTTCTTTCTTCAAAAACGCCGTAACTATTGCGGAGGTATGAGCGGTTGCATGATGGACATGTTTATAACCAGTGGGAGGGCGTTGTTACAACGCATAATGTAGTAATGTAGTAATTTCTTCATTTTGAAATTTTTACTACATTATGCGTTGGCATAGTCGACGCGAAATGAAATAAAATGTCGTTTTTACTTCATTATGCGTCGATACTAAGAGGTTTGAGCAAAATGAAAGAATTATTTCATTTTGCGGCGATGGGTGGCATACTTAATTTTACTTCATTATGCGTCAACAGTTTGTTTGTTTGATTTGAGGTTTAACGTTCCCGTCAAGACTATTTAGGTCATTTTGGAGACATTGCTTCAAATTTTATGGGACTTTTACCCGATATTGAGATGAAATGACATCTCAATCGCTGCCGTCCAATTAAAAGCAATAGGGTTTATATGCATGGATGGGCCGACTCGCAGCAGTTTTCCTGGACAGGCTTAGACCTTCTAAGCAGATTACGAGGACTCATGTACGGGCGGTATCAGCTCTGCGTGGAAGCATCGTGCAGCCCATCTATTTATACCCCCGGCATACGAAGTATGCAAGGGGGTATATAGTTTTTGTCCATTCTGTCTGTCTGTCTGTCTGTCTGTCTGTCTGCCTGTCTGTCTTTTGTTTGATTTGTTTGATTTGAGGTTTAACGTCCCCGTCAACACTATTTAGGTCATTTTGGAGACGTTGCTTCCAATTTCATGGGACTTTTACCCGACATTGAGATGCCGCCCAATAAACCTTTTTCTTTGTGATTTTGACCTTCAGTGTGCTTTTGTGGAAGACCGTCTTTTGGACTGTTCAACTGTGGTCTTAAAGACCACTTTTGAACCGTCTCAAATGTGGTCTAAATTGTAGGAATTTAACTGTATTGCTTCCTAAGTCTTTTCGAAGACAGCTATGTTCTACCATCATTACTTCATTATGCGTCGATATGGTGCATATCAACGCGAAATGAAATAATTTTTTTACTTCATTTCGCGTCGACTATGCCAACGCATAATGTAGTAAAAAAAATCAAAATGTAGTAATTACTACATTACTACATTATGCGTTGTAACAGGGCGTCGTTTGTGATAATACGTTTTCAGTTTCTTCAGTACTGCGTCTTTGTGGTACTTTCCGGTGATGCTTTTGCCCTTTTTCATCGGCACTGTTATTGCGACTCCTTTACCAGAGAAGATTGCATACAAAACCTTCTTTGTACTCAAAGAACGTTTGGAAAATTATTGGGCGTTTGCTGTGTATTATTGCTAACCTTTCTGACGGACTCTAAATAATGGACCAAGGTTTCATCACCTGTGACGACATTGGCAAACTGCTTTTTGTCATATTTTGGAAACATTTGAAGCAGCTTTTTGGCCACTTTAACCTTTTGCCTCTTTTGCTCGTCAGTCAACAGATGTGGCACCCATCTAGCAGAAATCTTTCTGACTTTCAAATGCTTCTTCAAAATATGGTGAACCACCTACTTTCGTGCAATATCACGAACTGTAGATCTGGCATCTCTTTCAATGATTTCCTTTATTTTGGGAACGATTCTTTACGAGATGCAGATTTTGGCCTACCTGATTTCGGTGCATTTTTGATGGACTCTACACCAGACTTAAATTTCTTTTTCCACCGCCGAACTGTGTCATAAGACACACAAGAAGGTCCAAAAGCAGTAGAAATTTCAGTCATCAGCTTCTTCAAAGAACAACGAACTTTTGAGCAAGCTTTGATGTAAGCCCGTATTTCCTCTTTTTAGTCGACGCTTCTACCAACCAGTCAATGACAGCGTGTATTCAAATGGCAAAGTTTATGCCTTACACTTAGTCTAACATGTACATTTATACACCATTGTGTAGACATTGAATATCCCTATACCAGTATGTATTGGTTTTGATCGTGCCCCACGTGGATATCGAGCTAGAGGACAATAAGCAATTCTTTTCGAACATCCCTCGTTCATGTATGTCATAAACAATGTTTTTGGGATTTTACAACCCTTTCAACCGACTAAACTGTTAATAATGATTATTTAAGATGAATGAGGAGTTGCAGAGATAACAATTTCTGTTGGCAACATTCATGGGAACAATAACGGACAGATTTCATAAAAAACTGCAAAAAGAATTGCAGGGCCAAGACTTCATTTGGGGACAAAATAACAAAGGGAGATAACTTTGGTAAAAATCAGTACAGCATGACCTAAATCAAATATTATCATCTTTAGGTCATAGGAACAATAACTGAAAAGTGTCAACATAATCTCTTAAAAATGATGGAGTAGTAATGGAGACAAGACTTTTCTGTTGACATAATGGTTAAAACTGACAAAGGGTCATAACCGTAGTAAAATTCACTGACAAGTTGAGCGTGACCTCGGTATAATATGGTCCTCTCTAGGTCATGGGAACAATGACTTTAAGGTTTCACTAAAATCCACTGAAAACTGCAAGAGGAGTTGCAGAGACAAGACTTACTGTTGAGAATTTGCCAAAGGGCCTCTGATTAATATCAGTCGAGCATGACCTCGATAAAATATGATCATCTTCGGATCATGGGAACAATAACTGGAAAGTTTAATCGGATGTGTTGCGGAGACAAGAACTGTTGATAAAATGGCTAAAACTGACAAAGGGCCATAACTGTGGTAAGTGACCCAGTGAAAATGATTCAAGGAATTTGTCCCCCCCCCCCCCCCGCGGACCCCCCCCCCCCCATTTGCCCCCACGTTTAAAGTACAATGCGGACATTTGCTCCCCACTGCTTATTTTTGGTATGGACAATTGCTTATTGCAGAAAGGGACAACTGCTTCCCCCCACCCCATTCCTCCCCCCTCCCTCCCCGCATGCCCGATTCACCCTGGCCAAAAAAAAAAAAAAAAAACAAGAAGAAAAAATCTGTTTATTCATTTATACTTATTAGTAAAAATGTTATCAGTGATGAATTTGACTCCAGCTATGTATAAGTACATGTACTAGGATTAAAAGATGAAACATGCTAGTTTCACAGACATTAGAGGTGCCATTATCACACAGATGTGTTGTCACAATGAATACAATGGGGTTTCAGTAGTATACATTGTTTTACTTATTTTTCGCAAAATATAGATGTGGGTTGTGGGTACTCCTAAAAACCATCTAAATGAGTAAGTTCTAACAATGTTATGAGCCAAAATATGGAAAATATAAAAAAAATCACCAACATTACCATGGTTACTGTCAGTGCTTATACTGGCAGTATAAATATTTCTAATGTCATAAGCACATTTTTGTGAAGTAGATAAAATTCAAAATAATTTTTATTAAACATGTACATGTATAATTAATTTCTAACAATTATTTTTTGTTTTAAAATCATTTTATGTGAAATTACCTTAATTGAATTTAATCAAGTCAAAGTAAATTTATTCAGGCACAAACATATTAATGTCATTATCATTTTTATGCCCCGCCATAGTCCTGTGTCCGCTCCATAACTGTGATACCGTTTGAGATATTTTCACGAAAATTCACGGATATGTAAAAAGCACTATCAGACAACGTGCAGAACATATAAACCGTAACTCTGATTTTCCTACTTTTGGAGTTGTTGCTCTTTGAACATTGAACAAAGGCATTTCTATCATAATTTGGTGTCCGATCCATAACTTCGATACCATTTGAGATATTTCCATGAAACTTCACAGATATGTAGAGCACCATCAGACGACGTTCAGAACATATAAACCGTAACTCTGAGTTTCCTACTTTTGGAGTTATTGCCCTTTGAACATAGATCTTGCTATCCGTTTCGTGTCCGCGCCATAACTCTGATACCATTTAAGATATTTTCACGAAACTTCATAGATGTGTAGAGCACTATCCGGCGACGTGCAGAACATATGAACCGTAACTCTGATTTTCCTACTTTTGGAGTTATTGCCCTTTGAACATTTGAAATAGCCATTTCTACCGTAGTTTCATGTCCGCTCCATAACTGCAATACCATTTGAGATATTTCCGTGAAACTTCACAGATATGTATAGCAGCCTGAGACGACATACAGAACATATGAAACACAACTCTGATTTTCCTACTTTTGGAGTTATCGCCCCTTGAACATTGAACAGAGCCATTTCTGCCATGTAGTCTGTTTGAAGCACTATATTACCTGAACTTAATGATTGATTCGGACCAAACTTGCACGGTTACATCACTAGGATAGGGGAAATCAGCCATTAGGTTTTGTTTCACTGTGATATGGCACTTGCTTGATGTAATTGTAGTGGCGGGGCATCGTGCAGTGCTAGGCCAAACACACATATCCTACAATGAATGGAAAAGAATGAAAGTGTGATTTGGTAAATACAGTCTAACCTGTATTAAGCAAGCACCTAAGGGATAACAAAAATGTGCTTGCTTAAGACAGGTGCTTGCTTAATACAGGGGAAATTTAACACATTTGCCTTTTTCCGGCACCAAATGCCTGTTTGCTTAAGACAGGCTGCTTGCTTAATAGAGGTGGCCACTAAGACATGTTTTACTGTAGTAAGATTAAATAAGTACTTGTTTGTTATTCTTAATCATAATTATAATGTAAAATCCTTTGATCATCATTTTGTATTGAAATAAGCGCTGGTGGTAGTGGGGGTGCATGAGGGGTTGGGTGCAAATATGTCCATCTGCAAAATATGCACTGTGTGTGTGTGTTGGGGGGGGGGCAAATGTCTATACCAGAAATAAGGCTATATTGGGGCATATGTCCGGGTCGCATTTTCAAAGGGGGGGGGGGCAAATGTCCATCAACACATTTTTTCATGGGGGGGGGGGGTGCACAAATGTCCTTGGGGACAAACGTCCGGAGAGCAGTTAAAATATGATCCTCTTCAGGCCATGCGGGAACAATAACTAGAAGCTTTTACTAAAATTCCACCGAACACTGCAAGAAAATACACAGAGAGACAAGACTTACTGTTAAAAAATTGCCAAAGGACCATTACTCTGGTTAAAATTTGATCGAACATGGCCTCGATAAAATATGTTCATCTTCATGTCATGGGAACAATAACTGGGAAGCTTCATCAAGAGTTCTTGAAAACTGTAGGAGGAGTTGCGAAGACAAGATTGTGTCTTCGGACGGACGGACGGACGAACCCATTACTATGGTCCCCTTCGACTAATGTCTGGGGCCAATAAAACAGAAGTTTAAGGGTTTAACGAAATAGCCTAATTCTCCACTCAGGACAATTTTTCCAGCTCAGAGACGATCGACCCACTAGTGATGTCAGTGATTTTATTTTAGGAGTAGCACCGTTCATAGCAACAAATAAGGCTGTTATGTTGCGAAAACTGAAGGGTGGTTTTCCTTATTTCTCCAAAAATCCCTATGTTGTGGGTATTCATTAGAACCGCCTGGTTTTATGGAGAATTGACGAAAACTATCCTTCAATTATCACAAAATACCAGAAGCCTCTGTGGTGCAGTGGTTATGCTACTCGCCTGATAAACCAGGGATTGCAGGATCGATCCCGGGCTTCTCCAGACTTTCGGGTGAGTCTTTAAACCGAGGTCCCGTCTCAGTATGACCTCAGCTGTTGGTGGGACGCTAAACTGAAACACACTCACTCACTCACAAAATACCAGCCTTATCTGTTGCCATGACTGTTTAGAGTTTCTGATTCCAAAATCAGTAAGCAGGACACGATATTTATTCATAAGCATCGGTTCGCCTAAAATATGAGCAAACTTTATTGCACGACCCGCAGAAAAAGCGACCGACTGAAGTCGGTTGATTTTCTATGAGTGCCCTAAAATCACCGTGTCATTCTGTCATTCGGTCATTCTGTCAGTCTGTCAGTCTGTCTGTCCGTCCGTAACCCGTTTGTGAAAATTGTTGATAGTGACTTAACCGCTTGGAATATTTAAACAATTTTTGGCAAACTGATAGATATCAATGAGATCTAACCAATGAACTTGCAAAATATTACATTCCATTTAGTATAGCCTCGCCGAGGCGAAAAATGTGAAAATTTTCGAACTGCTTCTCCTCGGAAACCGTTGGGCCAATTGAAGTCAAATTTCATATGGAGCCTCTATGGGATGGGGGAAACCAAAATTTGCTCATGGGGTCCAGGTCACATGACCAAAATGGCCGCCAAGCCATATATGGTCTGTCTGTCCGTCCGTAACCCGTTTGTGAAAATTGGTGATAGTGACTTAACCGCTTGGAATATTTGAACAATTTTTGGCATACTGATAGATATCAATGAGATCTAACCAATGAACTTGCAAAATATTACATTCCGTTTAGTATAGCCTCGCCGAGGCGAAAATGTGAAAATTTTCGAACTGCTTCTCCTCAGAAACCGTTGGGCCGATTGAAGTCAAATTTCATATGAAGCCTCTGTGGGATGGGGGAAGCCAAAATTTGCTCATGGAGTCCAGGTCACATGACCAAAATGGCCGCCAAGCCATATATGGTAAAAACCCTTCAAAAATAGTTTTCTCCAGAACCACTGGGCAGATTTCCACGAAACTTGATAAATTGCATCTGGGACGTAGGCCCATCATAAATTGCTGAAATGGTGACCCTGGGTTGACCTTGACCTTCTTTGTGCCTAGGTCAAACTTTGACACATATGCTTTTGTATTTAACCGCTTGGAATATTTAAACAATTTTTGGCATACTGATAGATATCAATGAGATCTAGCCAATGAACTTGCGAAATATTACATTCCATTTAGTTTAGCCTCGCCGAGGCGAAAAATGTGAAAAATTTCGAACTGCTTCTCCTCGGAAACCGTTGGGCCGATTGAAGTCAAATTTCATATGGAGCCTCTATGGGATGTGCGAAACCAAAATTTGCTTATCATATCAGTGGGGTCCAGGTCACATGACCAAAATGGCCGCCAAGCCATATATGGTAAAACCCTTCAAAAATAGTCTTCTCCAGAACCACCGGGCAGATTTCCACGAAACTTGATAAATAGCATCTAGGATGTAGGCCCATCATAAATTGCTAAAATGGTGACCCTGGGTTGACCTTGACCTTCTTTGTGCCTAGGTCAAACTTTGACACATATGCTTTTGTATTGGAAAAGTGAGAATGCTTTTTATCCTGCAAACGATTCAGATTCATTCTAATAATTTGCATTCGATTCGGTTAATTACTAGGTCGTTTTAAAATCTTACAAGTACATGTATTACAAATTTTGATTCGAAACGCTTTATATGAAATAATTTGGATCTATGTATCTTGTATTCAATTATTGCATTAAATGTTTACTTAAATTTACTTCACGGCGATAGCTGTTTCAAGTCAAGGACTTCTCACAAAGAATAACCTCGGTCCTTCTTTTAAAGTTATCCAAATGAACGAATCCAATATTATGATTATACCCGCCTAAATATGCGATCTCTTATGAAAATAATTTTAATTTTGTAATGCATTGTATGTTAAGTTCAAATATAGTTTTGATTATTATTAAAGCAACTCATTTTTGTCCAGACATAACTTAGTTTGAAAAATAGCATAACTGAACAGAATCAATCAATTACAAGGATTTTTTCGATTTTTGGAAATAAAACTACCTGCAGCTGACTTGTTATCACGTGAGCAACAAGTATGGTAAGGGAAAGATTTAACTATATTAAACTGTTTATGCCTGGCATCCGTTTAGAGCAGTGAAGACAGATTAGTCGCCGCAGAATGCATCGTCTAATAAGTGTCTTTATACAGTAGAACTTCGGTGGCTCGAAAACCGATGGCTCGTTTACTATGCCTGAGTCGAACATGTTCTTGAATCCCCAGGCAATTCCTGTACATAATAAGTAGTGCGGGATAATAAGGAGATTTTGGAATTTTATCTTGCAAATGTATGCTGTGTGTACTCATTAGAATCGCCTCGATGAGGCGATTCTAATGAGTACACACAGCATACATTTTTATTATAGAACACCGAAAAGATGTCCCAGAATTAACTCCTTCATAGCTCCTGGCAGTAAACCATCAGTGGCTCGAACTACCCCAGTCTCGAACAGATTTTCACGGTCTCAATCGCGTTCGAGCCATCGAAGTTCGACTGTAATTGCTTAACCCATTGCGGGAAACCCATGAAGTACCTTTGCAAACAGTGCAGGCCCAGATCAGATGCCACAGAACGCGGCGTCTGATCAGGGCCTGCATTAATTGCTAACAGAATTTTTCCATTAAAAATAGAATAAAAACGGAAAATGGGCCTGACACTCCTTATAGTGACAAATGGACTTGTCCAACATATAGCATTGGAAGAGTCCGCTAGTATACAATGGGTTTAAAACAAGGATTTAATAAAAAGTTATAATATTATAAATAAGTACACAATTGCTCCATGGGCGTTCTTTGAAAAAAAAAAAAACTTTCTTTATAAAAGGTTTCACCTCATATTTGAGAAGAATTATCCCAGGCCTTTACTTCCTGGCCCAGTATAAGAAAGGTTTTCAAAAACCATTTCATAATTTTTGCTTGTCACCTCATATTTGAGAAGAATTAGCCCAGGCCTTTACTCCCTGGCCCATAAGAAAGGTTTTCAAAAACCATTCTTAAAATCATCAACAGTCAGCATAACAGAGATGGTTGACCAAGAGTATGAAATTTGGCGACTGAGCAGGTCCATAAAAGCATTTCAACGGAAATAAGCAACAGTTCCTCGAATATTTTTCAAGAACATGCAGGAATTTTGAATTCCTGTGAGATCTAATATGACACATTACCAGATTCTTCATGATTTCTTTTAAACATTTTCATATATATATACATGACAATTGCTTGCTTCAAAAGCATATCGTATCATTAGCAATTGAGCAGAGCGCGGCTTCTGATCAGGGTCTGCACTGTTTGTTTAGAGTACAAGAAAAATTTAAGGGTTAAAAGTACAAGAATTTAAGGGTTAAAACGAACAGCATATAAGTCCCCGTTCTGGATCATTTACCCAGCCTATACTCGGAGAAAATCGATACATCAGTGCTGTCAGTGCTTTGATTTTTTTACCCTTGCTCGTTCGAAAATAGGGTGTCTGACTTAAAATCGTCAAGTCAACACTATGGCAAGCAATATATTCTGATGAGATAAGCCATCTCATCAGGAGCAACACTGCTCGCATAGGTGCAGCGTCGCGTACAGACTTCCGAGTCGAAAGGGATAGTTCGAAATCGTAAACATACATAAACATACCGTCATCTATTTCAAACATCGAATTTGAGATCGCAATGCAATATTACAAAACAGTCACCAAAACCGAATACGCTTTCGATTATTTAAAACAAAAACATAGTTCGATATTATAAATCCAGAATATATCAAAAATAACATGCGTAGCGGCAAAAAATCAGAGTTCAAATGTGAAATGTAATGTAGTTGCAAATAAAAATTTAATAAAAAGTGTTTTAATTATACTGATTTAATTTAACTGATAATTTGCTTACATCAATGAAAAATAAAAACACAGGAACATATAACTCAGCACAAATGGCGCTGCATTGGTACACAATAAATAAATAAAACAAACGCAGACGTCCTTTAAATTGGAAATGAACTTGTTCGAAGCTATTAGGCGGAGGGTTTAATTTGTTTTAAATGGGTTGATGAGCTGATAACAAATGACTTTGGATAATTTTAAAGGTGTTTTAGGTTTATTTAAAGTTGATGCATTTTCGTTGCGTTCTTTTGCGTCTGATCTGGAGCTACTCTATTAACTTTGTACGGCACTAGGCATATAAGGGTTAAGCGGCGTAAAGAGCACATTGCGGTCATTCGAAGACTCAAATCAGGCTGCATTCATATAGCATATCAGATTGAGCGAATGTCAAAACTCACATTCTAACACCACACTGGTAAAGGCAAGCGCGCAGGGTAAGGAATAAACGCACAGGATAAGGCATTTTTTCCGCTCAGGATAAGGAAGAAAATGGCGGACTCGGGATCACATATGCAGGTTTGTTGTTGTTCTAGATCTCGTGTTATGGTTATTAATCAACACGGCTGCTCACATTATCTTCACGGAAACCACATGTTATTCACAAAAAGTTTATCTTCGATGGTCCGAATTCGACAGTTACAGCCACTCAAACGGAGAACCCAACACAGTGGAGATACTCAACCACGAAATCTCATTATTTTACATAAACGCTCTTCTGGGAAGATGGCACGCACTTTTTGTTAGTTGTAGACATACACATCACTAAGCGATTAACCAGTATGGTATACATTCTTGATCAATCTCTCCGAAAAATGGTGCAAACACCGGTAAGTATCGAATTCATGTCCAGTCAGACGCGCGCCCGACTGAGCTACCGAGAGATAGGGGAGACCAAATATAAATAAAAAAAAAAATTCTCAGATACCTTCAATTCATTTGATATACAGTCAAACATAATTGTGTCTATTTCATTTAAACTTGTGTGTGCAGAGTGATCTTGATCCACACTGTTTGCAAACATTATTCAAAACATTGTTGTGGGTACAGAGTAAACTGTTGCCTCATCCGAGGCGATTATAACGTGAAGCCGAAACATATACTACTGACAAGAAATAAGGAAGTTTATCATAAATTATCTTTGGAACACCTCCTAACAAGTTTTTTTTTTTTGTACAAAATCCTAAAAATATGTTGTGGGTACATGTATGTTAAGAGTTAATGAAAAATATCACAATGTATACACAAACAAACAAAACCAAAAATTAAATTGTGAAGCAAGGAAACATGACCAGTCAACAAATAAGTTAGCCAGTTAACCAAGTGCTAATTGATCTTGTCTTCCAACAAAGGACACTGTAAAAAATGAATGGAAGCATTACACCAAAACTGGTTGCCGCTGAACTGTCACCAGTTTTGGTGTAAGTTATCTCCAATGTATACTCGGTAACTTTTCACCGAATAGCCGGCTATTAATCCAGATAAATGGTGTACTTACGCATCCGAAAATCGAAAGAACGTTTACATCATAGTGTAGCTGATCTTCATTACCGGTGTAAATGTACCACCATAATTTTTTAAGGAAACGTTTCCGGGTGTAATGTTTCCTTCATTCAGTCGGTGTAACATCACATCAATAACTAAGACTAGCTACACCACAGTGGACATTTACACTGTGTAGTGTAAATATTTATTTATTTTTTTATTAGCTCACCCGGGCCGAAGGCTCCAGGGGAGCTTATAGTAAAGTGGGTCCTCCGTCGTCCGTCCGTCGTCCGTAAACACTTTTAAGCAGCTATATATCTGCATCCTGCAGGCTGATCTCAATCTTTTCTCATCTGTAGCAGGCCTCTGGTGGGGCATTGATGACATAAGCTTTTTTTTTTTTGAAATCGCATGAAAACGTTGGTTGCTATGGCAATCACAAGGTCCCATAGACTTACAATGGGAAAACGCTTGTCACCACCGTAGCCCCTTCAGTTTTGATCGGATCTTTCTGAAACTTATATATAAGGTGGCTGGGATAAAACCTCGGATGAGTTCGAAAACCGGCCAAGTCGGCCCATTTATCATAGAGTTACGTCCCTTTGATTGCTGAAAATGCCGATTTTTGACCTTGTCATCACCTTAGCCCCTTCAGTTTTGATCTGATCTTTCTGAAACTTATATGTAAGGTGGCTGGGGATAAAATCTCGGATGAGTTCGCAAACCGACCAAGTCGGCCCATTTATCGTAGAGTAACGTCCCATTGATTGCTGAAAATGATTTTTGACCTTGTCATCACCGTAGCCCTTTCAGTTTTGATCGAATCTTTCTGAAACTTATATGTAACGTGGCTTGGGATAAAATCTCGGATGAGTTCGAAAACCAGCCAAGTTGGTCCATTTATCACAGAGTAACGTTCCTTTGATTGCAGAAAATGCCGATTTTTTACCTTGTCATCACCCTAGCCCTTTCAGTTTTGATCGGATCTTTCCGAAACTCATATGTAAGGTGGCTGGAGATAAAACCTCAGATGAGTTCGAATACCGGCCAAGATGGCCTATTTATCATAGAGTTACGTCCCTTTGATTGCTGAAAATGTTGATTTTTGACCTTGTCATCACTGTAGCCCCTTCAGTTTTGATCGGATCTTTCTGAAACTTATATGTAAGGTGGCTGGGGATAAAACCTCGGATGAATTCGAAAACCGGCCAAGTCGCCCTATTTACTATATAGTTATATCTCTTTGATGGCTGAAAATATCGATTTTTGACATTGTCATCAGTTTTGATCGGATCTTTCTGAAACTTATATGTAAGGTGGTTGGGGATAAAGTCTCGGATGAGTTCGAAGACAGGCCAAGTCAGCCCATTTATCGTAGAGTTATGTCCCTTTGATAGCTGAAAATGTTGTTTTTTGACTCTGTCATCACCGTAGCCCCTTCAGTTTTGATCGGATTTTTCTGAAACTTATATGTAAGGTGGCTGGGAACGAAACCTCGGATGAGTTCGAAAACTGACCAAGTCGGCCCATTTATCTTAGAGTAACATCCCTTTGAATGCTAAAAATGCCAAATTTTGACCTTGTCATCACCGTAGCCCTTCAGTTTTGATCGGAACTTTCTGAAACTTATATGTAAAGTGGATGGGAATAAAACCTTGGATGAGTTTGAATACTGGCCAAGTCGGCACATTTATCATAGAGTTACGTGCCTTTGATTGCTTAAAAATGCCTATTTTCGACCTTGTTAGCACTGCTGCCCCTTCAGTTTTGATCGGATCTTCATGAAACTTACAAACAAATAAGTCAGGCAGAAAAGCTCTGAGGAGTTTGAAAACTCGTGAGGTTTGCCTATTTGTCACAGAGTAACATCCCTTTGATTGCAGCAGTTAATTGCTTATTTTTTTATGTTTACTTGTCATCACCATAGCCCCATCAGTTTATATCGGATCTTCTTAGCAAGTCAGGAATAAAAGCTTGAATGAGTTTGAAAACTGATGAGATCAGCCTATTTATCATAGAGTTACATTCTACTTGATTTGTAGAAATTGCTTACCCTGTCATCACCATGTCATTCCATTAATCCTTCAGTAAAGGTTGGCATTTCCTGAAACTTTGAATCTGTTACGCGATACAGACCAGCTTGGTCCTCTTGTTTATTTTTTGTTTTTCATTGGTCTAGAACTTAATCTACTCCTACCCAATATTTTTGGGCTGGCCATGTTTCATAGCGCGGGGGGGGGGGGGGGGGGGGTGATTATACTGCTAGAACCAGAGCAATGCACATGCAAAGACAACTTACAAACTTTGAAAGTTTCTTAAAGGTGACATTTGGTGCTTTAAACTAAATTCTTTCTTCCGCAGAACTATTCCTCAGTGGAATAATCTTCCCTCCTCTGTGGTAAATGCCAATACTGCAGAGGAGTTCAAAGCCCGCATGGTGTACATTGGAACTCAGAGGTGTGCATTTTAGTACACCTCTGAAAGCAGATTGTAAATAGTTTTAAGAACTCATCCAGCGATTTTTTTTTTTTTTGCCAAATTCTAAATTTAGCGCACCACCCAACTGAAGTAATGGCCAAGTATGACCGGCTCAGTATATGAAGATAGATAAATAGATGTACGACTAATTATTAATATCGGAAAACCTAAACTGAGAAGGAAATTTACTGGTGCTACGACCATACAACTACCAGTTTTCCCGGAAAATTGTGTGTTTTATCATATGCGTTGTACCCATTTCCTTGTCCGTGGGCGCTGTATTGAAAATGTGGGCCTTAATCGTATTTGCAACAGTCCGATTTATCATGTATGTCTACAACCAACAGAAAAGTGCATGTCATCTTCCCAGAAGAGCGTTTCATGTAATGGAGATTTCGTGATTGAGTAGATTCTCCGCTTGACTGGCTGTAACTGTCGAATTCGGACCATCGAAGATAAACTTTTTGTGAATAACGTGTGGTTTCCGTGAAGCTAATATGAGCAGCCGTATTGATTAATAACGATAACACGAGATCTAGAACAACAACAAACATGTACATGTGATCCCTAGTCCGCCATTTTCTTCCTTATCCTGAGCGGAAAAATTTCGTTATCCTGCGGGTTTGTTCCTTATCCTGTGCGCTTGCCTTTACCAGTGCGAACACTGGTCGCCTACTAGTATAGCCTTTGGTTAAATCCGGTGATATATTGAGTGACAATTCACCAGGCGAAAAAGCGGGACGCGGCGAAGAGCCGCCTTTTTATGACGTTTACGACGTCATCGATCGTTTCCTTGACGTTAGACGGAGTAACGTCTTTTTCACGCATAAAGAACGTTACAAAAACAGGTAACTGCATATATTTACATTTCCAGTAAAAAGTCTAATGTAAACCTATAGAAAACAATTGCGTTCATACTTCCATGAACGCATCGAATCACATGGTTTTCACTGACGTTAAATGACGTCATTCTAAACCATT
Source organism: Lucinisca nassula (assembly GCA_963580285.1). NCBI lineage: Eukaryota > Metazoa > Mollusca > Bivalvia > Lucinida > Lucinidae > Lucinisca > Lucinisca nassula. Next base: position 27,609,960 of record OY757013.1, on the reverse strand, counting down.
GTCCTCTACGGGCGTAAATGACGTCAACGCTGCTCCGCTGTTTGTAGAAAAACAGCGTGTAAATGTTTTTCAGCTTTAAAAGTTTGCCCTACAAGCATGTTTTCGCCCAGTGATGAGTGGGCAAATAATGTAAATATAAAAAATAAGCTTAATTGTTCTGCTTTTCATGAAAGTATGAACGACAGTGGGTCGCTAGCAAAGTTTAAATGAACCCCTTCGGGGTTCATTTACTTTGCACGCGACCCACTGCGTTCATACCTCCATGAACTGCAGATAAATAAATTTTATTTCTTAAGTGTTACAGTCAAACATGTTTACGAGATTTCTTCAAACAACGGCGGAATGTTGAGAGAATACGAAGTAGTCGACTTTCAGTGTGTTAGAATCGAAATAGCTCTATTGCGTGATTTGTTGAGCAATATATGACAGTTTGTTGGTCTGTTGTAAGTAGATAAATCACTCGCGCTACGCGCCCGTAATTTGATCTACCGTACAACCGACCTCCAATCAGTGATATATTACTCAACAAATCACTGCTATAGAGCTGATCTATTTCTTAATTTTTGGATGTCGTGGCTTGAGAATAAAGTTTTTTCATGGTTGAGGCGACTGAACAGCGCCCTGCTCATATAGTAAATACGTGGTTAGTGTCTTTAATAATAAATTCTAACACAGCGCGCCTATATAGGCAATGGAAAGGAACTGTGAATTATTATGCAACAAATCACACCTCAGAAGAGCGTGATAGGTGACGTCATTAAAAACTCCAAATTTATTACGTCACTAGTCGATTTCCTTGACGTTAGACGGTGTAACGTCATTTTCTCGCATCGAAAACGTTAGAAAAGGATATAAATGCATGTGTTCCAGTCGACAATTTTAGCGGGATTTCTTTCAACAATGGCGAAAAGTTGTGAGATTTTGAAGGAAACAACAACATTATTGACGATTTTGAGCCTGTTAGAATCGAAATAGATCAGCTCTAGCCAGTGATTTGTTGGGTAATAAATCACAGTTTGTCGGTCAGTTGTAAGTAGACAAATCACGCGCGCTACGCGCTTGTGATTTGTCTACTTTACAACTGACCTCCAAACTGTGATTTATTACACAACAAATCACAGCTAGAGCTGATCTATTTCTTAAATATAATCGGTGAGTGAATAGTTTATTTTAGCTTTAGAAATTATTTTAGAGGTTGAGACGCAACTGCAGTAGCAGTGCGCATTTATTCCAACGGGCCATTCAAACCAGGAAAGGCCGAGAAGGTAAGAATTTAGCTGAAATTTCTGAAAATCTGTTTCAATAAATATTGCAAAGATTTTAACTTGCAGTTTCGTTGTTTTCCCATGTATAAAAGGTTGCATGTTATTGTTTACACATGTAAATTAGTGACCTGAAAAGTAGGTCCGGTCTATAAACGGTCACTAGACGTATTATAGGTCAGTAGAAGGTATTATAGGTCACTACCGATTATAGCGTGCAGTTATTCGACCACCTTTATTAGGTTACTAGAATGGCTGATTGCGGTATAAAAATAAATGTTTGCAATGTAATGTTCTTTTGTTGGTCAATTAATGTGTATGGGCGAGATTGATAGCTTTTTAGCTCACCTGAGCCGAAGGCTCATGTGAGGTATTAGTATACCACGAGCCGGCGTCCGTCGTCCGTCGTCGTCGTCGTCCGTCGTCGTCGTCCACACTTTCAAAGAAGTATATCTCCGGAACCAGTGGGCCAATCTTGATCAAATTTCATGTGAAGCATTATCAGGTAGGGGGAAAGGCTGCATACTGTTTTCGGGCAGATCGGATTGGAAATCTAGTTGCCATGGCAACAAATAGCTCCCATAGACTTAACATAGGAAAAAGTTTGTCATCACTCTAGCTCCGTCAATTTTTTTCTGATTGTCTTCATTCTTGCAGATAACGAGGACAGGCATGAAATCTCGATCAAGTTCGATTTTGGGCTGAATCGGATTATTCACTCAGGAGTTACGTGCCCTTGAGCGTTGAAAAAATTGCCTATTGACTTAACATGGGGAGAATGTTGTCATCACCGCAGCTGCTTCAATTATTTTCAGATTGGCTTTATTCTTGCAGATAACCAGCACAGCCATGAAATCTCGGTCAAGTTCGATGACTGGCAGAATCGGATCATTCACTTAGGAGTTACCTGCCCTTGTGTGTTTTTGCATTAGGGTTAATGGGAATTAGGAAAAAGCTTGTCATCACTCTAGCTCCGTCAATTTTTTTTTGATCGACTTCATTCTTGCACATAACGAGGACAGGCATGAAATCTCGATCAAGTTCGATTTTGGGCTGAATCGGATTATTCACTCAGGAGTTACGTGCCCTTGAGCGTTGAAAAAATTGCCTATTGACTTAACATGGGGAGAATGTTGTCATCACCGTAGCTGCTTCAATTATTTTCAGATTGGCTTTATTCTTGCAGATAACCAGCACAGCCATGAAATCTGGGTCAAGTTCTGTAACTGGCAGAATCGGATCATTCACTTAGGAGTTACCTGCCCTTGTGTGTTTTTGCATTAGGGTTAATGGGAATTTCAAAAATGTATATCTTAAAGACTACTTGGCCAACTTTGATCAAATTTCATGTGTCGCATTATTGGGCAAGTGGAAAGGCTTCCTTAGGTTTTCAGGCAGATCTGAGTGGAACTCTGGTTGCCATGGCAACATCTAGCTCCCATAGACTTCACATAGGAAAAAGCTTGTCATCACTCTAGCTCCGTCAATTTTTTTCTGGCCCCGAGGTTATAAACCCTTTTTCGTGCTCAACTCACTTGAGCATAAAATTTGTCCTGCTCACAAATTTTAAAATGCCAACAAATGTTGGCATTTTAAAATTTGTGAGCAGGACAAATAAAATTCTGTGCTATCTGCGAAAGAAAATTCGCTCAACTTCTTAGTAGTTTAATTTTTATAAGTACCACAAGTTTCATACTCAGCTGAGTTGAGCATGAAAAAAGTTTTATAACCTCGGGGCCTGATCGACTTCATTCTTGCAGATAACCAGTACAGGCATAAAATCTCGTTTTCAGATCAGCTTCAAACTTGCAGGTAACGAGGACAGACATAAAATCTCGGTTAAGTTCGATTTTGGGCCGAATCGGATTATTTGCCTTGGAGTTACCTGCCCTTGAGCATAAAAAACATACGTTTTTACCACGATAGCAACTTTATTTTTATTCATATCAGCTTCAAACTTGCAGGTAACGAGGACAGGCATAAAATCTCGGTTAAGTTCAATTTTGGGCCGAATCGGAATATTGACCTCAGAGTTACATGACCTTGAGCGACAAAAAATTTGCCCATAGACTTAATTAGGGAAAATGTTGCGACTACGATAGCGACTTGAATTTTTTTTCAGATCAGCTTCAAACTTGCAGGTAACGAGGACAGGCATAAAATCTCGGTTAAGTTCGATTTTGGGCCGAATCGGAATATTGACCTCGGAGTTACGTGACCTTGAGAGACAAAAAAATTTGCCCATAGACTTAACGTAGGAAAAATGTTGTGACAGAAATAGCGACTTGAATTTTTAGCTCACCTGAGCCAAAGGCTCCAGTGAGCTGATAGTATACCAAGGCTCCGGAGTCCGTCGTTTGTCGTCCGTCCATCCGTCGTCCACACTTTCAATGAAGCATATCTCAGAAGGCAGTCGACCAATCTTGTTTAAATTTTATGTGTAGCACCATTGGGCAAGGGGAAAGGCTGCATTAGGTTTTGGAGCTAGTCTGGTTCATTTGTTCCTTCATTCTTCTTTCTCTCCATAGAGAGATAATAGACAAATGTTAAATTTTTAATCAAAGATTTCTCAGGAACTATAAAAGCTAGAAGCATCAAATTTGGTATTCAATAGAATAATGATGACTTATTTTGTGTAAGAGACATTGGGCTTTCTCAGCTTATTTGTTCATCTGTTCTTTCATTCTTCTTTCTCTCCATTTTGACCAATGTTAAATTTTCGTTAAAGATTTCTCAGGAACTATAGAAGCTAGAAGTCTCAAACTTGGAATGCAATGCAATAATGATGACTTATATCCTGTAAGGGTCAATGGGCTGGATTCTATTAGCAGATTTAGTAGTCAAGTCTGTGAATTGTTAAAACTTAAGTTCCTCAGGTGAGCGGTTTAGGCTCATTGAGCCTCTTGTATAGGGGTTGTCGTCTTCAGTAGGATAAGGGTTGAGATGCCGCGCACTGCCTTGTGGTTCACGCTGGCTTTCATAGCGACGCGGTACCGTTAGATGAATAGAATAGAATAAAATAGAATAGAATGAAGTTTATATATTTGTTGGCAAACAAATAACTGCTTATTCAAATACATAAGATGATATACAGAATCAAAACACTCATTCAAGTACATCTGCTCACTCACCAACTAGTTCACTCACTAAAGAAGTTGGCCCCGACAGAGCGTCCGCTTCGGGAATTGGAGGTCGCGGGTTCGATCCCCGGCCGCGCCATACCAAAGGCGTGAAAAATGGTATTAGGCGCTCCCTTGGGTGACGCTCGCATTATCAGGGGTAGTCTTAGGAAGATAAATGAAGACAGGTAAGTATTTGTTAAATGATACTTTGTTTGTCGCAATAAAATCTCTACATAGCGTATGTTACTTGTTTCGGATATTCGACGTTAAATTTTTATCTTTTTACATCTGCTCACTCACCAAATAGGTCACATTCTTGATCATTAGGTCTCTCACCGCTGTGTCGGGTTACACGTGAGACGCCAAGTTCTGCAACGGAAGGTCAGGTGGTTTTTCTCCGGGTACTCCGGTTTTCGACCACCTCTGATTAACGATCGGCTCGATATGAGTGAAAGGGCCGTAAAAACCAAAAACAAACAAAAACAAAAAAAAAAAAAACACCAAATAGGTCACCCACTATAGAAGTTGGATATGTGGTTTGGGGCATATCACTACTTTTGATCAAACTGAGAAAGTAAGGTAATGGAACAATCTCGAATAAATTTACCAAAAGCTTTCAAAATATGTCCATCTTGGTTTACTAATGTTAAACTGGAGCCAAAATGACACATGAGGTTTGCACCGATGATAGGTCGTTTACCATGGATGAGTCGAACCCGTTCTTGAGTCCACAGGGAATTCTTCCAAATGTGATATAGGGATAATGTAGGGTGATTTGCAAATGTGTGTTGTGTGTACTCATTAGAACCGCCTCATCGAGGCGATTCTAATGAGTACACACAACATACATTTACAATATAGAACAATAGAGAAGATATCCATCAATTATGTCCAATATGCCTCCTGGAATGGTACTAACAATGTATCCTCCGTGGCTCAAACTACCGCTGTCTCGACCGAGGCAAAGCGGTGCGAGTCGGACCGTCCATGCTTATAAACCCTATTGGTTTCACTGGGCGACAGGGCTTGAGATGTCATTTCATCTCAATGTCGGGTAAAAGTCTCCAAAATGACCTTTACAGTGTTGACGTGGACGCTAAACCTCAAATCAAACAAACAAAAACCGCTGTCTCGAACACATTTTCATGGTCCAAAAGAGGTTCGAGCATTCGAAGTTCGACTGTACATTGTTTTCCTTGAAGTGTCGACCTCATTTCAAGGTCACAGGATCCCGAAAACAATTTAGGCCAAAATGGCCAAATTTAGACCAAAATGGCACGTCCTGAACGAATTCATGAATTAAGGTCAAATGTGGTACATTACACAATTGCAACGATTTTATTAGATTTTGGTAACCTGGCTCTCATTTTCAGTGTCACAGCTCCCATTTTTGGGCCAAAAATAGCTTGTCTGCACTGTATCTCATGGACGAAGTTATGAATTTAAAATAGTAAAAATTGACGAGAAAACAATTGCGACCTACAAAGATTTGATTGCATTTTGATGATCACCATTCCCAGGTCAACCCAGCAGACAGAGGTCGCTAGGGTAACGTTAAATCAACGTCGGTGCAACGTCATGACGTTGCACCGACGTAGATATGACGTTGCATAAACGCCTTGGAGTTGTACCGACCTTGGCGTGACATCACACTTACGTCACGTGTCTGATGGGAAGCACCCTAAAACCCAAATTTGGCCTAAAATAGCTTGTCCACACCCTATATCCCCTGAATCAATTCATGAATTGTAGTTAAACTTGATACATTGCATCATATCAAAGACTAGTAGATTTTAATTTTCAAGGTCATACACGTGCAAAGAGTGAGTGAGTGTTTGAGTTTTACGTCCCACCAACAGCTAAGGTCATACGGAGACGGGACCTCGGTTTAAAGACTCATCCGAAAGTCTGGATAAGCCCGGGATTTATCCTGCGACCCCTGGTTTACAAGACGAGTAGCGTAACCACAATCTACAAGTGCAAAGAAGATCAAATTTTGCCTCTCTGAATGATATCAAATGACCTGGCCAAATTTGTTGCAATATATCACTTAAACATACAAAAGACTGGATAAGATTTTGGTGACCTTGGCCTAGTTTTCAAGGCCACGGGGTCCAAAGAATTTTGCTTGTCTGTACCTTGTCTTTTGTACAGATGGACGAATTCTGACAAAACTCGGTAAATATATCATGGTAACATTTTTGCAGCATATCAAATAAAAATCAAAAATGAGTTCCTTTAAGAGCAATGAAAACATTCATAAGAATGAAGATGGGTCATACTACGTAGTTTCGGCTAATAAAGCCTCATCAGTGACCCTGTAATGATCCGGCAAAGAAAGCCAGAGGAAACATACTGCAATTTTGCGAATTTCGAATAGGCAGTCGATACAAAGACTAATATAAATCAAAATGGGGTCCAAATAATTAAAAACCTGTCTAGAATATGAGTCTAAACCAATAATTTATTTTTGATTTCTCAGAATATTCACGCTGATCTAAAAGGACCAAAAGTAAAATATAAACTGCACTATGGTTGATGTACGGGGAGACGTTTTACGGCCGCCACACGGCACAACACCAGCTGCAGTGAAGGCAAATAAAAATCAAAAATGAGTTCCTTTAAGAGCAATGAAAACATTCATAAGAATGAAGATGGGTCATACTACGTAGTTTCGGCTAATAAAGCCTCATCAGTGACCCTGTAATGATTAAAGACTTAATTCTGCGTTGGTGGATTTGACCTTATTTTCAAAGTCAACAGGTCGTTTGGGTCATATTTATGGTTGGGGTGTGTGTGTATAATTTTCATCAGAAAAAAACTTGGATTCGGTCCACATGGACTTATATATTAGGGCTTGGACTAACACTGTCGTTAGTTAGCATATCGTTCAAAATTTGATCATTCGATATGGCAAACATGTCAATATCTTTGTTGGAAAAAGATGTGAGTAGCGTTCGCAAAAGCTACTCACATTTTTCAGCAAAACTACCACTGAATTAGATATGTACTTGCTGGAGTAGTTAACATTTGATTGATTAGTTGATTTCGGGTTTAAGTGGAATGAGAACATCTGGCAGTTTTTTTTCCGCCACTTTTCAAAGGGAGATAACTTTCGGGCTTTTCTATAAACTCTGTCCCGCGGAAAAAGGGGTCTACTCTTAAAGGAAAGAATTTGCTCCTGAAATTCTTTCCTTTAAGAGAGCAAATTCTTTCCTTTAAGAGTTGACACCTATTGACATGGGAGACAAAATACTTTTGCAAAAGTTGCCTTCCCTGAAGGTGTGCCTATTCCCCTTAACGTCACCGTCAACACTATTCAGCTCATTTTGGAGACGTTGCTTCCACTGTTGTGGGACTTTTACCCGACATTGAGATGAAATGACATCTCAAGCCCTGTCGCCCAATGAAACCAAAAGGGTTTAAAGCATGGACCATTTTGTCTGGGCAGGCTTAGACCTTCTTAGCGGTTTACCAGTACTCATGTGCGGTCGGTTTCAGCTCTGCGTGGAAGCATCATGCAGCCTAATCTATTTCTCCAAGCCCAAACAGTTCGACCGCTTTGAACAACTGAGCTGCTTTACCGAAGTTATCGTCAACAGAACGGCCCATTTTGACGCTGATAAGCAATGTCATTTTGGTCGGAAGAATCGGCCAATAATCAAACTTCAGTTGTTCGAATACCTTAGGAACCATGAAAGTTTGTTCGACATTGGGACAGTTCAAACTACGCCAGGTGATGAGGCATAATGGGGATCCCTGAATGATTTTCTTTTGTTTTGTGTTGGTTTTGCTATGAAAATAAAGGTAGGTAGTATGCACTCATTAGAATCGCCTCATCGAGTACACACAACATACCTTTGCAGGTTTTTTCTTGTTTCGTTTGAGGTGTAACGTTCTCGTCAACACTATATTAAGGTCATTTTGGAGACGGTGCTTCCAATTTTGTGGGACTTTTACCTGACATTGAGATGAAATGACAGCTCTGCCGCCCAATGGAACCAATAGGTTTCATATGCATGGACGACCAGACTCGCACCACTTTCCCTAGACAGGTTAGACCATCTACAATTTACATGTGCGCCCGGCGAACTGCGCATCCGCGCAGTCTGGTTAGAGTCTTCCTTGTGCGCTCTAAGGATAGCTAAGGAAGCAGCAAGAGAAGTCTCTGGTCAGACTATATGGATGCTCAGGCTGATCTGATTCTTCGCTGAGCGCTCATGTAAACTGAAGGGGCCAGTGCAACAAGGAACGTACATGTATGTCCATTTTTCATTAGTTCGAGAAAAATGCGAAAACACAATTTTTTACGAAACTCAAAATAAGTTGATTTTGTCTTTCATTCAATGACAAGGTACTTTGATAAACGTTGAATTTAAGAGATGTTGTGACAAATTCACTGCTTAAAGTGGAAACATATTGATTTCTGCTGTAACAATTAAAGGGGCCCAACTCCAAATTTCATAAATCTGAAAATGGCATATAGAAGGTGAATTACAGAACATCAAAGTGTATGATTACCTGCGCAAAGATTATATAATATAAAGAAAAATAGTGCAAATGTGAATGTATCATACATTATGCATAATTTTCGCAGATTTGCATCGGTTTTTATCACACAAAGGTCCTAACTCCACCGTCAAAATCCAATCCATGTTAAAATTACTCGGGCTGGAAATTAATGGTTTCGTATAAAATATTGATCATTTCAGCTTAAAGAATGAGAACTTTGGTAGATAATGAAGCTTTGAAATAATTCATGGAATTGGGTCCTGTGTTGCATAAACCTCCAAAATGGAGTTATGCCCTTTGTGTAAATCTGTTTATTTTGAATTTCTGCAGCAATTCTGTGGTCAAAGGGAGCGAATTTGACGAGGAATTTGGTTTTCTGGATGGTATATATAATGGTTTACTCGATTTTGGCCAAAAAGTGGACTTAGCTAGGTCCCTTGTTGGTTGTAGGAAATGCTGTGCCCGGCTCATTTTGTCTCATTTGTCAGCTCTCAAATTCTTTCCCTTTCGTGTATAGGAAAGTAAACATTTATAATCAAAGAATGTTTTCTTCCTGTAAAATGGCGGAATATACACCAAGTGAATCAAACCCCTCCCCACTATGAGCACGTGCGAACAACAGATGTGTCTCGGACAAATCATGGCTTTTTTCACAAACATACCAAACAGCGTTTTCTGGCCTTTTCAGAAAACGTGAAGAAGCGCTTTCATCTCCTCCAGTTGCTAGCGCCGAAGATGAAACAGCAGACGATGACGAGTCGAGTTTAGACGAGGACGTCGATCCAGACGGGTTCTACCGGATACTGCCATCTTTCTGCATGCGCAGAGAGATGCCGCAACCCAAACCGAGGTCGGCTATTTTTAGCTTCCGATATAACGAAGAGCAGAGTCATTTAGAAGTCAGAAATCTTATTTTTGTCCAGACTGGATTGAAACTTGCAGGCTTACAATTTGATCCAGTTAATCTCCGTGCGTCTAAACCTGGCATACGGAGCAGATGGATAGCAGACTTCAGTTCAGTGCAGGACCTGGAAAGTTTTGTTTGCAAAGGACTTACACTAGGCAAAGATAGGATGATTATTTACAAGTATGACGATGTTGCAAAACGAGAATTTTCTACATATAAATATTTCAAATCGGTTCAGGACGCGAAGAAAAGTTTGAAAGGTTCTCAAAGTCAAAAATATATAGATAAACCTAAGAAAGCCATGAAACTGAAGGGCGTTCAGTCCCATACGGCGAAGGACCGTATGGGGCACAAGGTAGAGCGAAAAATTTCACACGCAAGATGAGTGCTTCGCGTTAACAAGTCCGTATAATGAATACCCTTGTCAATCTCCCTTTATATTTAGGGCCCCGCACTGAAAGTGTGGGTGCCCTATAGTAATCACTCTGTCCGTCCGTCTGTCTGTCTGTCTGTCTGTCCGTCTGTCCGTTCACAAATTTTTTTATCCTCCATAACTTTCTTATTCCTGGATGGATTTAAATATTACTTGTCAGAAATGTTAACCATAATGTGATGGAGTGTTGCGAGCAAGACTCAGGTCCGTACCTCAAAGGTCAAAGTCATACTTAGAGGTTAAAGGTCTGTCTGTCCGTCTGTCCGTCCACAAATTTTTTTATCCTCCATAACTTTCTTATTCCTGGATGGATTTAAATATTACTTGTCAGAAATGTTAACCATAATGTGATGGAGTGTTGCGCGCAAGACTCAGGTCCGTACCTCAAAGGTCAAGGTCATACTTAGAGGTTAAAGGTCAAAAAAGGGTCTTTCCTGTGTCCAATTAATAACTTTGTTATTATTATTCCTGGATGGCAGAAGTGTTAACCATAATGTGATGGAGTGTTGCGCGCAAGACTCAGGTCCGTACATCAAAGGTCAAGGTCATACTTAGAGGTTAAAGGTCAAAAAAGGGTCTTTCCTGTGTCCAATTAATAACTTTGTTATTATTCCTGGATGGATTTAAATTTTACTTGGCAGAAATGTTAACCATAATGTGGCCCCGCACTGAAAGTGTGGGTGCCCTATAGTAATCACTCTGTCCGTCCGTCTGTCTGTCTGTCCGTCTGTCCGTCCACAAATTTTTTTATCCTCCATAACTTTCTTATTCCTGGATGGATTTAAATATTACTTGGCAGAAATGTTAACCATAATGTGATGGAGTGTTGCGTGAATCACTCTGTCCGTCCGTCTGTCTGTCTGTCTGTCTGTCTGTCCGTCCGTCCGTCCGTCCGTCCACAATTTTTTTATCCTCCATAGCTTTCTTATTCCTGGATGGATTTAAATATTACTTGTCAGAAATGTTAACCATAATGTGATGGAGTGTTGCGCGCAAGACTCAGGTCCGTACCTCAAAGGTCAAGGTCATACTTAGAGGTTAAAGGTCTGTCTGTCCGTCTGTCCGTCCACAAATTTTTTTATCCTCCATAACTTTCTTATTCCTGGATGGATTTAAATATTACTTGTCAGAAATGTTAACCATAATGTGATGGAGTGTTGCGCGCAAAGACTCAGGTCCGTACCTCAAAGGTCAAGGTCATACTTAGAGGTTAAAGGTCAAAAAAGGGTCTTTCCTGCGTCCAATTAATAACTTTGTTATTATTATTCCTGGATGGCAGAAGTGTTAACCATAATGTGATGGAGTGTTGCGCGCAAGACTCAGGTCCGTACCTCAAAGGTCAAGGTCATACTTAGAGGTTAAAGGTCAAAAAAGGGTCTTTCCTGTGTCCAATTAATAACTTTGTTATTATTCCTGGATGGATTTAAATATTACTTGGCAGAAATGTTAACCATAATGTGGCCCCGCACTGAAAGTGTGGGTGCCCTATAGTAATCACTCTGTCCGTCCGTCTGTCCGTCCGTCCGTCTGTCCACAAAATTTTTTATCCTCCATAACTTTCTTATTCCTGGATGGATTTAAATATTACTTGGCAGAAATGTTAACCATAATGTGATGGAGTGTTGCGCGCAAGACTCAGGTCCGTACCTCAAAGGTCAAGGTCATACTTAGAGGTTAAAGGTCAAAAAAGGGTCTTTCCTGTGTCCAATTAAAAGGGTCTTTCCTGTGTCCAATTAATAACTTTGTTATTATTCCTGGATGGATTTAAATATTACTTGGCAGAAATGTTAACCATAATGTGGCCCCGCACTGAAAGGGTGGGTGCCCTATAGTAATCACTCTGTCCGTCCGTCTGTCTGTCTGTCCGTCTGTCCGTCCACAATTTTTTTTATCCTCCATAACTTTCTTATTCCTGGATGGATTTAAATATTACTTGGCAGAAATGTTAACCATATTGTGATGGAGTGTTGCGCGCAAGACTCAGGTCCGTACCTCAAAGGTCAAGGTCATACTTAGAGGTTAAAGGTCAAAAAAGGGTCTTTCCTGTGTCCAATTAATAACTTTGTTATTATTAGGGCCCCGCACTGAAAGTGGGGGTGCCCTATAGTAATCACTCTGTCCGTCCGTCTGTCCGTCCCCAATATTTCCTACTCCTCTGATAGCGCTGCCGGGGCCCTAGTCAGTTTCACTGACAGCTCTAGTAGAAATAAAGTTTGGTTTACAAGGACAGACATAGAGGATGTTGCATGAGTGTTCATGTATTATTGAATTTATTAAACGAGTTGATGCTATGCCTCGCATTTTATGCCTATAGCCTCGCATTTTATGCCTTTTCCTCAACTCGTTTAATAAATTCAATAATATATGAGCGCGAATGCAAGATTCATTTTATCATATGACATTTTAAACCTATTCACGATGGTTTTACCAAAATGTCAATATTCCGCCATTAGCAAACGCGACGTCGTAAAGGACGTCGTACGTGTAACTAGTGGATTATCGAATTTATTACGTGGCGTTATATTATTACATTCTCAGACGCGACGTCATATGATAAATTGTTTTCCTCTTATTTGCTCAAAACATATATTGTGGGTGCTGGTTAGAACCGCCTCAGTGAGGCGGTCCATATGAGGCGGTTCTAACATATATTGTGTGTGCTTGAACCGAGCCTCTGTAGTCTATGTTTGGAGCAGAAATAATAAAATATAAACAGAGTCCCCTAATAGCTAGTTCTTTAGATGTGAAAGACGCCAATATACACACGAGTGTGTTATTGTAATGAGTCGCGACAAGCTGCCGTGTGCTGCTGCCTCCAGCAGTGTCACTGTCTAAAACCATACTCAGCCAGTACCTACTCATCTATAACACAAGATCCCCTGTCCCCTATTGTTATAACAATGCTAGTCCGCATTACGAAAATACACCTATGTAATTTTGACTCTCTTAAAGGCATTTATTCTTGTAACAGTAGGACACACCGTGTGTCCATAAATGTTTTATTGCCCCCTGTGATATACTGTCTATACCAGATCAAAGGCGGCCCTTAATAGGGTGATTAGTAGCTCTTGTTGAATCCCCTGACTGGGCCACTTTAGGGGAAAATCAATTATGTACACTCTAGTCAGCAGTTAGTAAACTATTGATTTTCCCCAAGGAGGTCCCTTACCTGTTAAAGACAGAGGCCTTCTCTTCAGTCAGCACTGAGGGCTACATAATATTATGTAATGAAATGATAGTCCTCAATGATCAAGAATAAATCCTTTTAAACCCCACGTTTATAAAGTAAAACTGGGATTTACAGGGGTATGTATTATTTTCTAAGTTCTGCTCATAAAATATATTCTTGGTACTTGTTAGAACCGCATCAAGGTGGTTCTTACGAGTATGCACAATCTATGAGAATAAGAAAAATATAAGGATTTTTTCACCTGAAAATGTCATTTTTTGTCGTAAAATTGTCAGTATATTCGAACAGGCATGTTTTCGTATTGCATTTCATAATTGATGATATAACATGCTAACCCGCCCCGCGAAAATAAATACATGAAAAGGGAAAACACTCAATCTTTTTGCGCTTGTCGATTGACTTTATATAAAACTTAATGTAGAATTTACGGTAAAGTAGAACAAGAGGACCAATATGGTCCTATATCGCTCACATGAGCTAACATTCAAAGTTTCAGGAAGTGCCAAACTTTACTGAAGGATTTATGCGAAGACAAGGTGATGACACGTTAAGCATTTTCTGCAATCTAGTAGAATGTAACTCTATGATAAATAGGCTGACCTCACCGGTTTTCAAACTCATTCAAGCTTTTATCCCTGGCTTGTTTATATGTAACTTTCAAGAAGATCCAATATACATTGAAGGGTCTATGGTGATGACAAGGTAAAAAATAAGCAATTAATTGCTGCAATCAAAGGGATGTAACTCTATGATAAATAGGCAAACCTCACCTGAGTTTTCAAACTCCTCCGAGCTTTACTGCCTGGCTTACTTGTTTGTAAGTTTCATGAAGATCCGATCAAAACTGAAGGGGCAGCAGTGATGGCAAGGTCGAAAATAAGTATTTTCAGCCAAGCAGGGGACATAACTCCATGATTAATTGACTGGCATTGCTAGTTTTCAAACTTGTCTGAGCTTTTATCCCTAAGTTACAAACATGTAATTTCAAGAAGATCCATGAAAACTGAAAGAGTTACGGTCAAAAAGAGGCATTTTTTTGCAATGCAAGGGGTGTAACTCTATGATAAATAGGCTGACCTCTTCAGTTCACGAACTCATCCATTTCAAACCTAACTTACTAACATGTAAGTTTCAAGAAGATCCAATAAAATTGAAGGAGCTACGGTGATGACAAGGTAAAACAATAGGCATTTTCTGTAATCGAGGGGGACATAACTCTCTGAAATACAGGCTGACCCCACCAATTTTTGAACTCAGCCGAGGTTTTATCCGTTACTTACTTACATGTAAGTTTCAAGACGATCCGATGAAAACTGAAGGGGGTCTATGGTGATAACGAGGTCAAAAATAGGCATTTTCAGCAGTAAAAGGGACGCAATTCTACGTTAAATAAGCCAACCTCGTCAGTTTTCGAACTCATCCGAGCTTTTATCCCTGACTTACTTGTTTGTAACTTTCAAGAAGATCCAATCAAAACTGAAGGGGCTACGGTGATGACAAGGTCAAAAGTAAGCATATTCAGCAAAGTAGAGGACATAACTCCATGAGTAATCAACCTACATCCCTAATTGTCGAACTTATCCAAGCTTTAAACCCAACTTATTCGTATGTAAGTTTCAGGAAGATCTGATCAAAACTGAAGGGGCTACGGTGATGACAAGTTTAAAAATTGGCATTTTCTATAATCAACTATAATCAAGGTGGGGGTGGGTGGGGGGGGGGGGGGGGCATAACTCTCCGAAATATAGGCCGGCCTCACAAATTTTTTTAACTCAGCCAAGGTTTTATCCCTTACTTACTAACATGTAAGTTACAAAAAGATCCGATGAAATCTGAAGGGGCTATGGTGTTGACAAGGTCAAAAATAGGCATTTTCAGCAGTAAAGGGGACGTAACTCTACAATAAATGAGCCAACCTCGTCAGTGTTTTAAATCATCCAAGCTTTCATCCTTTTCTTGTTTGTAAGTTTCAAGAAGATCCGATCAAAACTGATGGGGCTACGGTGATTACAAAGTCAAAATTAAGCATTTTCAGCAAAGGAGGGGACATAACTCGACCCACATTGCTAGTTTGCAAACTCATCCAAGCTTTTAACACGGATTTACTTGTACTTAAGTTTCAGGAAGATCCAATCAAAACTGAAGGGGCTACATAGATGACAAGGTTAAAAATAGGCATTTTCAGCAATCAAAGGGACGTAACTCTATGATAAATGGGTCAACTTGCAATTGGCCCTCATTCGAATTCATCCGACGTTTTACCCCCAGCCACCTTACATATAAGTTTCAGAAACATCCGATCAAAACTGAAGGGCCTACGGTGATGACAAGGTCAAAAATCGGCATTTTCAGCAATCAAAGGGACGTAATTCTACGCTTTTCGAACTCATCCGAGCCATCTTACATTAAGTTTCAGAAAGATCCGATCAGAACTGAAGGGGCTACGGTGATGACAAGGTCAAAATTGGCATTTTCAGCAATCAAAGAGACGTAACTCTATAAATAAATGGGTCAATTTGGCTGGTTTTCAAACTCATCCGAGTTGTTATCCCAAGCCACCTTACAAATAATTTTCAGAAAGACCCGATCAAAACTGAAGGGGCTATGGTGATGACAAGGTCAAAAATCGGCATTTTCATCAATCAAAGGGACGCAACTCTATGATAAATAAGCCGACTTGGCCGGTTTTCGAATCCGAGTTTTTATCCCCAGCCACCTTTCATATAAGTTTCGAAAAGATCCGACCAAAACTGAGGGGGCTACAGTGATGACAAGGTCAAAAATCGGCAATTTCAGCAATCAAAGGGACGTAACTCTACGATAAATAGGCCGACTTGGCAGGTTTTCAAACTCATCCGCGTTTTTATCCCCAGCCACCTTACATATAAGTTTCAGAAAGATCCGATCAAAACTGAAGGGGCTACAGTGATGACAAGGTCAAAAATCGGCTTTTCAGCAATCAAAGGGACGTAACGCTACGATAAATAGACCGACTTGGCACGTTTTCGAACTCATCCGCGTTTTTATCCCCAGCCACCTTACATATAAGTTTCAGAAAGATCTGATCAAAACTGAAGGGGCTATTGTGACGACAAGGTCAAAAATCGGCATTTTCAGCAATCAAAGGGACATAACTCTATGATAAATAGGCCGACTTGGCCGGTATTCGAACTCATCCGAGTTGTTATCCCCAGCCACCTTACATATAAGTTTCAGAAAGATCAGATCAAAACTGAAGGCGCTACGGTGATGCCAAGCATTTTTCCATTGTAAGGCTATGGGACATTGGAGTTGCCATAGCAACCAAAGTTTTTATTCAATTTTGATAAAAAGCTAAATTCTTCGTTGTCCCATCCAAGGCATGCTACAGATAAGAAATGATTGAGATCAGCTTGCAGACTGCAGAGTAATAACTGGTCAAATGTGGTGACGGACAGACGACGGGCAACGGACGACGGACGGCGGACGACCAGCCACACTATAAGCTCCCCTGGAGCCTTCGGCCCAGGTGAGCTAAAAAACTAAGATTAGCAAGGCGGGGCAACCTTCTCCAATCATTATTTCGCAAGCTGTGCGCCATATCTTTTTTATTCCCCCCCCCCCCCCCCCTTCCAAAACGCCCTTCTCATTGTTTTTGCTCAGCTAATACTTATACTTTAAGCAAAACACTGTAGACCAAGCGTTTGTTGAGGTTTGACTATTTAGGTCATTTTGAAGACGTTGCTTCCAATTTTGTGGGACTTTTACCCGCCATTGAGATGAACTTCTCAAGCCCTGCCACCCAATGAAATCAAACCGGTTTTTAACGCATGGATGGTCTGACTCGTCCCACTTTGCCTGGGCAAGCTTGGACCTTCTTAGCGCTTTACGTGTACTCATGTGCGGTCGGTTGCAGCTCCGTGTGGGAGCATCATTCAGCCCAATCTATTTCTCCTAGTCCCGATGGACAGGGGTCAAAGAAAGTTAAAATTGTCAATACCCTTTTTGGCCGCTAAGCATATATGATCGACCGAAAAGATGCTATTTGCTACGCTTTGCTGTATGGACGACTGTTCCTCCGAATTTAAAATAATGACGATTTTTTAGTTAATTGTAGTCGCGTAGCAGGTTTAAGGGGAATGGGAACACGGAGTAGATTTTCCGCCATTTTTCAAAGAGAGACAACTTTCGGGTCTTCCTGTTCGCTTTTCTATAAGCTTTGTCCTAAGGGAAAAGGGGTCTACTCTTAAAGGAAAGAATTTACTCCTTAATTCTTTCCTTTAAGAGCTGACCCCTATTAATATGGGAGACCAAAATAATTTTGCAGGAGTTGCTGCCCCAGAAGGTGTACTCATTTCCCTTAAGTTGCTGATGTCTGCTTGGTTAAGGGGAATGGGAACACCTTCAGGGGAGGCAACTCCTTCAAAAATATTTTTGACTCCCATATCAATGGGGAACAACTCTTAAAGGAAAGAATTTGCTCCTGAGGAGCAAATTCTTTCCTTTAAGAGTTGACCCATTTTTCCTTGGGACAGGACTTATAGAAAGGCAAACAGGAAGTCCCGAAAGTTATCTCCCTTTGAAAAATGGCGGACAAATCTGCCAGGTGTTCCCATTCCCCTTAATTTTGTGTGTAAAGAGACGATCTGGACTTGGCTCATGTGTTGGGTTGATGAGTCCCCCCTGTTCAGGGCCATTTCCCCAGCAAACACTCAGAGACAATCGACCCACCAGTAGTGTTATTACATTGATTATACCAGCAGTCGTGGTGGCATAACTGTACTATGAAATTGTCTTTTCAGCTCACCTGGGCCGAAATCGTCCGTCGTCCGTTTGTCCACACCTTTGAACAGTTGTATCTCTGCAACCAGCAGGTTGATCTCAATCATTTCTCCCCTGTAACATGTCTCTGATGGGGCATTGCTGACATAAGCTGTTTATCAAAATCGAATGAAAACTTTGCACAAGGTCCCATAGACATGCAATGGGAAAATGCTTGCCATCACCGTCGCATCTTCAATTTTGATCGAATCTTTCTGAACACTATATGTAAGGTTGATGGGAATAAAAACTCGGAAGTCGTGAGTTCGAAAATCGGCTAAGTCGGCCCATTAATCATACAACTACCTCCCCTTGGTTGTTGAAAATGCCTATTTTTGATCTTGTCATCACCATAGCCCCTCTTCAGTTTTGATCGGAACTTCCAGAAACTTACATGTAAGTAAGCCAGGGTTACAAGCTTGGATGAGGTCCAAAACTAGCGATGTCGGTCGATTACTCATGGAGTTATGTCCCCTACTTCGCTGAAAATGCTTACTTTTGACATAAAGCTCGGTTGAGTTTGAAAACCGGTGAGGTCGGTCTATTCATCATAGTTACGTCCCTTTGGTTGCAGAAAATGCTTTTTTGTGACCTTGTCATCACCATAGCCCATTCAGTCTTAAGCTCAACAGAGCCGAAGGCTACAGGGGAGCTTATAGGATAGGCAGTTGTCCGTCGTCGTATGTCGTCTGCGTCAACATTTTCAAAGTACATCTCCTCTGGAGCCACTGGACCGATTGGGCCCAAATTTTATCTATAGCATCCTTGGGCTTGGGGATTGAAAGTTTGTGTTTTTATGGAAATCTGCTCTTTAGTTTGGTTGCTATGACAACTTATAGTTTCCATAGACTTATAATTGGGAAAATTGACACATGTCATTTACTGCCAAGCCTTTTCAGATATTTTGACAAAACTTTCATAGAAATGTTTCTTAGAAACCATGTAATTTTAAGCCTACTGCTCAATTTTATTGGTTGGCTTGGAAATTAAAATCCCCCAAAAAAGAAAAATAGAAAAAAAAAACTTAAAAAATCATCACCTCAGAAACCATATGCTCTGTGAGGCTGAGACTTTATGAAAATATTCATCATATTTTTCGCAACAGGTTTTGTGTTTCTACGAAATTCGGCTATTCAGTTTGGTTGCTATGGCAACTTAGAGTTTCCACAGACTTATAATGGGGAAAATTGAAAAATGGCATTTACTGCCCAAGCCTTTGCAGACATTTTGACAAAACTTACATAGAAATGTTCCTTAAGCAATCTACTATCTGCCATATGATTTTAGGCCCATTGCTCATTTTTATTGGTTGCCATGGAAACCAAAATCCCCCCTCACCCCCCCCCCCAAAAAAAAAAATACAAAAAAATCTTCTCCTCAGAAACCATTTGCTCTCTGAGGCTGAGACTTTATGAAAATATTCACCACATTTTCCTCAACAGTTTTTTTTTATGAAATACAGCTCTTTAGTTTGGTTGTTATGGCAACTTAGAGTTTCCATTGACTTACAATGAGGAAAATTGTAAAATGGAATAACCTGCCAAGCTTTTGCAGATATTTTGACAAAACTTTCATAGAAATATTCCTCAAGCAATCTACTATCTGGCATACAATTTTAGGCCTACTGCTCCTTTTTATTGGTTGCCATGGAAACCAAGATGCCCCCCAAAAATAGACAAAAGAAAGCTTAAAAAATTATCTATATTTGCCTCAACAGGTTTTGTGTTTTAGCTCACCAGAACCAAAGGCTCCGAGGGAGATTATAAGATAGGCAGTGGTCCGTCGTCGTCGTCTGACGTCGTATGGCATCAACACTTTCAAACGACATCTCCTCTGAAACCTACAAATTTCATCTGTAGCTTCCTTGGGTTGGGGGATTGAAAGCTGTTTTTTTATGGAAATCGACTTTTTAGTTTTGTTGCTATGGCAACTTAGATTTCCATAGACTAATAATGGGGAAAATAGAAAAATGGCATTTACTGCCAAATCTTTGCAGATATTTTGACAAACTTTTTATAGAAATGTTTCTTGAGTAAATTTCTTTCAGCCATATGCATTTATGCTTACTTTGGAGTCCGCCAGGGTGTGCCCACCCCCTCCATTTCATGAAATGTCATATATCTTAGAAACCAATCAAACCAATCAGATCCCCATCCCCAAACCAAATATATATTCTTGTTCCTTTTGATAAGACGCATTAAGTGACACCAACATGGGGGTCCTCTGGATGTGTTGGGGCCATGCCCCACCCCTCCACTTCGTAAAAGGCCCTCTCAGAGAAATTGTTCAGATCTCCACCCTTAAACCATATATATTCATGTTCCTTATGGTGAGACGCTTTCAGTGACACCAACATGGGGGTTCCCGATGTGCCCCAGGACATGCCTCCGGTCATGCCCCACCCATTTACTTCATAAAAAAACATATATCTCAGAAGCAGTTGAGATCTCTACCCTTAAACCATATATTTTGTTGTGCCTTAAGGTAGGACTCATTCAGTCACACCAACCTGGGGGTTCTCTTTGTGCTTGGGCAATGTGCTGTGGCCATGCCCCGCCCTCCAGTTCACAAAATGCCAAATATCATAGAAGCCATTCAGATCCCCACCCCGTAATCATATATATTCTTGTTCTTTTTTTATCAGTCACACCAACTGGTGGGGTCCACATGGGCTGTTCCTCTCCCCTCTATTTCATCAAAGGGCCTCAGATCTCAGAAACCATTCAGATCCCCACCATATATATTCTTGGTCCTTATGAAAAGACTCATTCTGAGATCCCCACCATATTTATTCTTGGTCCTTATGAAAGGACTAATTCTGTGACAACAATCTTCCCCGTGTCCCGCGGGGCCATACCCCAACCCCTCCACTGCCGAAAAGGCCTTATATTTCGGGAACCGTACAGATCCCAACCTCCTAACCCATATATATAATCTTGTCCCTTATGATATGGTGCATTCAGTGATACCAACCATGGCTCCGTTGGGTTCATGTCCCACCCCTCCACTTCATAAAATGCCTTATATTTCAGATACGGAGTCCACATGGGTGCTCATTTGGGAATGGGGGTTTGTTTGGGAGACTTTATAATCGGTAGATTAAAATCATATCATGTTAAAATACTGGCATCCTGAGCTCTGGTGAGCATAGTGGCCTATGGGCCTCTTGTTATCGGATCTGCTTGAAACTTACATATAAGTAAATCGGGGATAAAAGCTCGGATGAGTTCGAAAACTGGTGAGGTCGGCCTATTTATCATAGCGTTACGTCCCTTTGATTGCAGAAAATACATATTATTGACCATGTTATCATCGTAGCCCTTTCAGTTTTTATCAGATCTTCTTGAAACCTACATGTAACTAAGTTAGGGATGAAAGCTCAGATGAGTTCGAAAACTGTTGAGGTGGGCTTGTTTGTCACAAAGTTACGCTCCTTTGTTTGCAGAAAATGCCTTTTTGACCTTGTTATCACCGTAACCCCTACAGTTTTATCCGTCATCTTTAAACTTACATGTAAGTAAGTCATGGATAAAAGATCGGATGGGTTCGAAAACTGGTGAGGTCAGCCTATTTATCATAGAGTTACGTCTCTTTGATTGCAGAAAATTCCTATTTTGGACCTTTTCCTCGCCGTAGCCCCTACAGTTTTAATCGGATCTACTTGAAAGTTAAAAATAAGTAAGTTAGGGATAAAAGCTCGGATGAGTTTGAAAACTTGTGAGTTCGGCTAATTCGTCATAGAGTTACATGCCCTTGATTGCAGAAAATGCCTATTTTTGACCTTTGTCATCGTCGTAGCCCCTTCAGTTTTATCGGCTCACCTTGAAACTTACATATGTGTAAATCAGGGATTTTTTTTGTTTGTTTGTATTGGGGTTTAACGGCCCAGTCAACACTATTTAGGTCATTTTTGAGCCGGCAAGTTTACCTATCCACACTTTTCCTGGGCAGGCTTATACGTAAGCGGTTAAACAGTACAGTGCACAGACTTTTGCCAGTAACTGAGTGACCGTAGAAAAGATTTCGTGATCAATCTCCACGAAATAATGTTGCTGACCCCGGCAGGTATCGAACTCGCGTCCTTCTGATCACCAGTCAGACGCGCATCCGGCTGAGCTACCGAGGCCAGCTGTAAATCTGGGAAAAAACCGAATGAGTTCGAAATATGCCTCATCACTGTAGCCCCATTCGGTTTTTATGGGATCTTCTTGAAACTTGCATATAAGATAAGTCAAGGATAAAAGCTCGGATGAGTTCGAGAACTGGCAATGTCGGCTTACTGAAAATCCCCATTTTGGCTCTGTCATCGTCATCTATGAAGTCCTTTAGCTTTATTCGGATGTTCATGACACTAACACATAAGTAGGTCGGGGATAACAGCTTGGATGAGTTCGAAAACTTGCGAGTGGTCAGGTGGGCCAGACTATCATCATACAGCTATGTCCCTTGTTTGCTGAAAAAGGCTTGTTTTTGACATTGTTATCACCATAAGTCCGTAAGTTTTAAACGGATCTTGCTGAAAGTTACGTATAAGTGAGTTCGGGACAAAAGCTCGGATGTGCTCGAAAACTTACATTGTTGGCATATAACTCGTAATGCTATGTCCTCTTCTTTGAAGCAAACAGCTATTTTGGACCTTGTCATCACTATAAGATCTTTACATTTGATGGGATCTTCCTGAAATTAACATATAAGTAGGTTGGGGATTGAAGTTCGGATAAGTTCGAAAACTGGTGATGTCGGCCTATCTCTCAGTTATGTCCACTTGTTTGCTGAAAATGCATGTTTTGACCTTGTAATCTGCTTAAGGCCTAGAAGCCTCAGTGGTGCAGTGGTTACGCTACTCGCCTTGTAAACCAGGGATTGCAGGATCGATCCCGGGCTTCTCCAGACTTTCGGATGAGTCTTTAAACCGAGGTCCCGTCTCCGTATGACCTTAGCTGTTGGTGGGACGTAAAACTAAAACTCACTCACTGCTTAAGGCCTTCAGTTACGATTGGAACTTCCAGAAACGTTGACTATGTTAGCTCAGGTGAACGATATAGGACCATCATTGTTCTCTGGTTTTTATTTCGCGGCCCTTTCAATAGTATTTTACTTATATCGAGCCGATGGTTAATCAGTTAGCCGAAAAGCTGAGTACCCGGACAAAAACCACATGTAGTTCCGTTCCAGAACTTTGCGTATTTTTGTTTTAATTGAGGTTTTGCGTCACCGTCAACACTATTTAGTTCATTTTGAAGACGTGGCATCAGATTCTGTGGGACTTTTACCTGACATTTCAAGCTCAGCCGCCCAAACAAACCAAAAGGGCTTATATGTGGGGTCCGTCCAACTAGCACCCTTTTGCCTGGGCAGGCTGATATCGTCTAAGCGGTTTACCAGTACCCACGTGCGGTCGGTTTTAGCTCTGTGTGGAAGCATCATGCAGTCCATTCTATTTCTCCAAGCCCCGACGGGCAGGGGCCAAACTTTTCGTGTGAACCGAAAGAGGCTCGAACCCAAGTCGTGAAACACCTAATGCTTCACAGTCAGCGAGATCGCGAAGACCAGTGAATTAATTTGTGAATTAATTCTTTAACCCTTATCTTGCTGAATATTCATCTAAGCCACACCCATTTTTGTCTATCAACCAATCAAATTACTTGATGTAATTTATTGCTACAAATTCATAAACTGAATGCCCAACAGTGTAGATCCTGATCAGATGGCTTCTTCAGAAGAAGCCATCTGATCTGGATCTACACTGTTTGTAAAGATAGGGGTTATCGTGAACAGCAAGATAAGGGTTAACACAGAGTAAAACCATGCCTAGCCCACGGAGGCTCTGGCCTAAAGTCGCGGAGAAAAACTACATCTGAAAATGTCGTCTGCTTAATCTTCTACCAAACTTTTAAAAAATGTTTTTGCATACAGGCAAACAGTGTGGACCCTGATCAGACTGCTCCTATAGGAGGAGTGTGATCTGGGTCCACATTGTTTGCAAAAGAAATGACATTTAAAGTTAGTGGCAGACGACAAAGCAGACGACAATAGTCGTGATTGGCATTTTATGGGTTAACATTTAATCCTATTTGAATTAGCCACACCAATTTCTGACTGTCCGTAACTTGATATGATGTTCACAAACCATCTGATCTGGATCTACACTAATTTGTAAAGGTGGGGGTTGTCGTGAACAGCAGGATGAGGGTTAATAAGTAAGATACAGTTAAACCTGTCATAGTGGCCACCTCTACTAAGCAATTAAAATTCACCTGTATTAAGCAAGCACCTGTCTTAAGCAAGCACATTTTGATTATCCCTTAGGTGCTTGCTTAATACAGGTTGGACTGTATTTCGCCGAAGTGGAGCAGGGTTATTTTATTGATCAAAGCAATGAGAGTACTGGTCGGTCGATTGTCTCTTGAGCGTTGACTGGGAAAACAGTCCTAAACTGAGACTTAAGGGGAATGGGAACACCTTCAGGGGAGGCAACTCCTTCAAAAGTATTTTTGTCGCCCATGTCAATAGGGGTCAACTCCTAAAGGAAAGAATTTGCTTCCTTTAACAGTAGACCCCTTTTCAGTGGGACAGGGCTTATAGAAAAGCGAACAGGAGTCCCGAAAGTTGTCCCTTATCTATCTATCTTCATATGCTGAGTCGGTCATACTTGGCCATTACCTCAGTTGGGTGGTGCGCTAAATTTAGAATTTAGAAAAAAACAAATGGCGGAAAAATCTTCCAGATGTTCCCATTCCCCTTAAACTGTTTCCTTAAATTCTTAAATTCCAGGGCCCAGGATTACAATCGTTACTTAAGTTAAGGTCGACTTAACGATTTAAGGAGGAATTCTTATCTTAGTAAAGTATTTCCTTAAAAAGTGCATTCGAAAGCCACCTATTTCATTTACTTAGCTAAGTATTTAACTTCGGATGAAGTCGTAATTTTGACGGAAATTTTCACGAAGATGAGCACGTAAGTTTCAATTACACATTGATGTAGGCGGCCCACAAATTTCCCGCGATCTGTCAAAAATCACTTCTTCTGCTTGATTGAATGGAGACAATTGGAAATATGATGGTTTAGTTGCCATTTCACTGCATAAACCATGAAAAATGTTTTATATACTATAAAACCTGTGTAATTGAAGGATCACACTCGATCTTAAATTGTGCGGGCAAACATTGGTCACAAAGTAGCACCACGACATATTCAAAACCGTTCTGTTTCTATGGGGTTCCTTCAGAAACAAGAAATCATATAATATTTGAATATGCAAAGCTCGGTTTTATGGAGTCTTATTTGAATTGAGGTTTAACGTCCCTGTCAACACTTGAATGGAGACAATTGGAAATATGATGGTTTAGTTGCCATTTCACTGCATAAACCATGAAAAATGTTTTATATACTATAAAACCTGTGTAATTGAAGGATCACACTCGATCTTAAATTGTGCGGGCAAACATTGGTCACAAAGTAGCACCACGACATATTCAAAACCGTTCTGTTTCTATGGGGTTCCTTCAGAAACAAGAAATCATATATTTGAATATGCAAAGCTCGGTTTTATGGAGTCTTATTTGAATTGAGGTTTAACGTCCCTGTCAACACTATGTAGGTCATTTTGTCATTTTGGAGACGTTGCTTCCAATTTTGTGGGACGTTTACCGACTCTGAGATGAAATGAAACCTCAAGCCCTGTCGCCCAATGAAACCAAAAGGCTTATATGCAGTGGACGGTGTGACTCACACCACTTTGCCTGGGCAGGCTTAGTCCTTCCAAGCTGTTTACAAGTACTAGGGCATCGGGAAAATACGCTTATATAATTCTGACCCCCTTGAACACCACTTTCAATTTGTAAAACTGGGGTTTAGGGGAGGGGGTCAACCTTTTTTTTTACTTATTTCCGCTCTAAAATATAGAATGTGGGTACCGGTTAGAACCGCCTAACGTGTACCAAAAGTTTATATTTTGAGCAGAAATAAGAAAAATACCACAATTTTTCATCTTTTTTGGAGGTAAAATTTATAATGTATTTGTATAGGCGTGTTAACGTTATGTGTGGTCAGTTTCAGCTCGGCATGGAAGCACCATGCAGCCCAATCTGTTTCTTCCGGGGGCGGAATCGGTTTTATGTAGTTTGTCCATGACTTAACCCTTCTCATGTCGTTAGTCGTATTGAATAATATTCAAAACAATCTGGTAGAGTCGATAATTAAGAAAATAAGCATATTCTGCGCTATGGTGAAGAACAGGGAAGACTCCGACACTTTACCCAAGCTACGATATTGTTTTCGGATGTCATCATTACATGTATGTAGCTGATATAGTCATTAAGGACACGATCAAACATCATACAGACAAACACGGAGCCGTAGTTTCAGTCGGAGTAAAAACAACACAAAAAAAAAAACAAAAAACATGACTATAAAATCACTGTACATTCGATCTTGGATTTCCCCGTCTTTTTATGAGTGAGGTGAGACATAAAGCGCTCACTCACTCACAAACACACTTAATTACTCACATGCACGAGCTTACAAAGGGAGGTGGAAGGCCTCAAACTCATTTTTATTGAGCATTTCCAGACAGGGAGAAGAGGCAAATGATTGGATGTGCAGAAACAGAAGAAATAACAACATTCCCCTCTACCATTACCTGCCCTAGGAAAGCAGGCCTTGTCACAATCAGCTGGACGCCCCAGTGACGAATGATACACGTCACCGTCGCCTCACCCAACCAGTACACAACGACCACACGCGACCTCCAGTAACCACATAGAAGGTTTAAGCCTGCCAAGGCAAAGTCGTGCAAGTCCATGCATATAAATCTTGTTGGTTTCATTGGGCGACAGGGCTTGAGATGTATTTTCATCTCAATGTCGGGTAACTGTCCGACAAAATTGGAATCAACACTTTCAAAATCAAACCTAAATATTGTTGTGAGGACGTTAAATCTCAAATCAGTCAATCAATCAATCAATCAATCAAAAAAAAAACCCTTCTTTGTATTTCATTAATTTTGATATCGAGAATCTTACACAAATGGTCCTTTCATATGAAAGTTAGGAAACGGGCCTTCGAATTGGATTTTAAATAGGATTTTATTGCCTTTACCTTGACCATTTGCCCAACAAATGTACATCGTTGACATATGTTACAGTTGTTCACGCCAAAATAGTTAATATTTTCATTTCAAGTGTAAAACCTATTGTAAACCTATACGCCTGTTCATACTTCCATGAACGCATCGAATCACATGATTTTCAATGACGTCAAGTGTCGCAAGTCTACACCCTAAACCATGGTTCTCTATGATCTCAATGGGCGTTGACGACGACAATGCTGTTCCGCTCTTTGAAGAAAAAAAAAACATGGTGTAACTGTTTTTCAGCTTTAACAGTTTGCCTTATAAGATTTTTTTCGCCAAGTGATGAGGAAAAAAGAATGTAAATATAAGAAATATTTTTTCGGATGTTCATGAAGGTATGAAACAGCGGGTCGCTAGCTATGAACCCCTTCAGAGTTCATTTACTTTGCAGGCGACCCTGTTCGTTTATACTTTTATGAACAGCAGAAAAACAAGTCATTTCATAAATGCACGTGACGTCATACTATTTCATGACAATGAATATAAAGACGGCATATTGAACGTTGTGAACAGTGTATGCGTAAAACTAACAGGGCATAAGCGTAGGAACATGGACCCGATGTGCCACAGGATCAGTTTTTAACTAACAGACAAAAGTGATATGCGCCGACCCCCCCCCCCCACCCCCCCCCCCCCCGCACACACACACACACACACACACACACACACACACACACACACACACACACACACACACACACACACACACACACCTACCCTGACAAAAACAACCAAGTCATTTAGGATCCCCTCTCACGTACCAAACAATTAATTATTGCCCTGTCACCAATATTATATAGAGGGTCTTACACGAGTGGTCATTTCATATGAAATTTATGAAACGAGCCTTTGGCGAGTTTCATAAAATTCATATGAAGTGACCACGAGTGTAAGATTCTGTTTATCATATGGCCACTTGAAATTAGATTTTATCGCCATCAAATTTGACACTTTCCTTCACAGAAAATGCATGGTTGACATGGACGTCGTCATGACGTAACGTAATCCCGCCAAAGTGTTATTACACGTGTGGTCATACGATTTTT
Organism: Lucinisca nassula; assembly: GCA_963580285.1. Classification (NCBI taxonomy): domain Eukaryota; kingdom Metazoa; phylum Mollusca; class Bivalvia; order Lucinida; family Lucinidae; genus Lucinisca; species Lucinisca nassula. The sequence goes on along the minus strand of OY757013.1, from coordinate 27,581,555 downwards.
ATTACACGATATTATCCAGTGCTTATCAATAACGTCATATGATAAACAGTATTATGTAAAAGGAAGTTTTTACACAGCTCTGATAGTCGCACACTTTGACACATCAAGGGAGAAATACGTCCCAGTAACTATATGGCAAGTAGACGTGCCCCACAGGAAGAAATAAAAATGGCCCGACCGGGCCTCGAACCCAGGTTCTCTCGCATATCAAGAAAACACTCTACCGTTTGAGATACCGAGCATCACTGGTGACTTTGGACAAATAAAAGCCCTAAGGTTTGCCGTTATTGATATATACATTCATGTGTCAAGGTCAAATCTTAAAAGTTAAGGTACCTACCTGGGTTACCTTAAATATTTAAGTATTTTCTTTGGTTAAGTATCGACTTAAACGATCAAATTTCTTTGCAGTTCACTTTATACGCCAGTTAAGTAAATACTTAGTTTAAGTAGGTACTTAAAATTTAAGTACGCATTGTAATCCTGGGCCCAGTTTTAAGCAAGATCAGATCATTTTGTCGCGTCTGGTCCTTAACTTCCAGTGCTGTAAACAGTGTAGACCATGGTCAGCATTCTGCAGCTTCTGATCTGGATCTACAGTGTTGGCAAAGTCCAACCCATGATTTCAGCCTAGATTCTATAGATCAACACTATTACAAAACACTGACCTCACTGCGATAAAATCAACACTATTTTCTATAAATAAAAGTTACCCGGATTCCTAAAAAATCAGTGCTTAATACTTTATCTAGTAACTTTGGGTTGACAATCGACCCAATAATAATAATTACTAGCGACACAGTATTAACCCTTCAAATGCCAATCACAACTGTTGTCTGTTTTGCCGTCTGCCGGTTACCTTATAAGTAATTTTTGCAAACAGTCTTTTAGGAGCAGTCTGATCTGGGCCCACACTGTTTGCCTGCATTCACAAACATTTTTAAAAAGTTTGCAAAAGAAAAATCAGCAGACGGCATTTTCAGATGTAATTTTTCTCGGCAAAGGTTGCTCAGCCAAACAGACTGATTTGTGTTTGTTTGTATTGGAGTTTAACGGCTCAATCTACACTATTTAGGTCATTTCCGAGCCGGTCAGTTTACCTATCCACACTCTTTGTGGGCAGGCTTATATGTAAGCGGATAACCAGTACAGTGAACAGTCTTTCGCCAGAAACTGACAACTGCCTTTCTTGAATCAGCGGAAGGGAGAGAATGACCGTAGAAAAGATTTCATGATCAATCTCCACGAAAGAATGTTGCCGACCCCGGCAGGTATCGAACCCGCGTCCTCCTGATCATGAGTCAGACACGCATCTGACTGAGCTACCGAGGCCTGCAAACAGACTTCAGTTTAAGATATGGAATATAGGGGACTAGTTGAGGTAGTTACCAAGCAAAGAGCGTGATCAGACTGCAAAGATTCGCAGTCTGGTCTACTCCTTCGTCGATCGCAAATGCTTTCTCAAAGTGATTTACATGTACGGTCGGTATAAACTGAGGCCGAGGAATGAAAACAAAGACCATTTTTTTTCATATAAAAATTATTTTCAGTTCCCCACCCGCCCTGTTATAACAACATATACGGTAAAATTCCGCTATTAAGACCACCTAGAATTAAGACTTATTCTGCTTTAAAAAGATTATTTTGAAGAGTGCTCTTAACCTTTCTTTGTGTTTTCTGTTCACAAGGTCCTCTTGTCAAGGACCACCTTTGGGATTGTTCAAAAGTTGTCTTTAAGACCACTTTTGAACTGTCCCAAAGGTGGTCTTAATATAGAAATTTTACTGTACTAGGCAACAAATACGACCAATGACTACATAATACATGTACAAGAACATAATGATAACGAATTGAAAATGTACAAAACAAGAAAAGCCGTTGCCCCCCCCCCCCACCCCCCACCCTGACTGTTGCTATCACAGTGCGAAAGTGAGAATTATAGGTGTAGTAGTTTAACCCTTTTTGTACCAAATTGAATCTTCCGCCGTATAGAAAGGAGTCCATTTAAAAAATTTTGGGTTGTCAGGTTGTGTTTTCTTACAAATTTATTTGGAAAATAGCTGAACTTTTTGCAAACAGTGTAGGCCCTGATCAGGGCCTGCACTGTTTATCAGAGTACCCATTTTGGGGTTTCCGGTGCAAAATGGGTTAAGCCACATATGAGAATAAAAGCTTCCGACCAGTTCATTTCCAATTATAGGGGTGTCAAGTTTGTTTTCGGGTAAAAAACATTAATCAAACAACGCAAACCCAGACCAGACACCACGTTAGTGGCATCTGATTTCGGTCTACACTGGCAATGTCCCAAATCATAAACAAGCGCTGTTAGCAGACATCACAGCTGCCTGGAAAAGTGCCTATGCGATCAAGGGTGGAGTATTGCCTGATGAATCTTTGAACCCATATCTACCATCGTGTCAACTATGAACCCAATCCATCATATGGTTTGGAAAAGCTCTGAAAAACGTTTTAAACAAATATTTTAAGTCTGTGACATTGACCTCCAGGACATTGGTATGGGCGGAGTATTGATGAATAAAACTTTGAACCTATATCTATCATCATACCAAATATGACCTAAATCCAGCTTGTGGTTGGGAAAATATGAGCTCTTAAAATTAATAAGTATGTTATCCTGAAATTAACCCATTTAGTACCAGCAACCCCCAAACGGGTACCCTGGCAAACAGTGCAGGCTCAGGGCCTCCACTGTTTGCTCTAAGTTCAGCCATTTTCCAAATAAATTTTGATGAAAACACAACCTGACACCCCTAAATTTTGAAATGGACTCCTGCTATATATAAGGAGGAAGATTCCATTTGGTACTAAAAGGGTTAAGGTCGTGCTCTAGGGTGAGGGTATTGCTGAATACTCTGGATCATACTAAATATGGACCAGATTCATCATGTAGTTTGAACAATTTGAGCTATTAAACTTAAACATTTGAAATTTCTTTGTCAGTGACCTTGACATTCAGGTCATGAACATTGGCGGTGGTATTGCTGAATAAAACTTTGGATCTGCATCAATAATCATACCAAATATGAACAAAATTCATCATATGTTTTGACAAATAAGAGCTCCGAAGTTAAAAAAAACTTCAAACCTAAATGTGGAAGCCCGCCAACCCCAACGCCGTGTGGAGTGCACTAGCTCTTCCTAGAACTGAAATAGAAAAGGTCACACAACACTTTCAAAAATATTTTAGTCTCCCTTACTTGGGAGTAAATTCTTTTAGATTATGTATCTCTTTAGAATGGCCTTTTTTTTTGTAAAACAAAAGGCTTTATCGACCAATCACAACAATGGTCGTCTGCTTTGTTAGAAACTTTCAAAATGCCAGTGTGGAACTAGATAAGACATAATAAAATGAACAGCTTGTTTGTTTTCCAGTTTCGCCGTGTCGCGGGTCGTCAGCTGATGGGGTCCCAGGGAAGGAATCCATGCTGGCACTACACCGTAGCCGTTCGGTGGTACCCCTAATCCACGTTGTCGGTGAATAGGGAGACCATCGCTCGGCTCCAGCAGACAAATGATCATTTATATGAAATATATAAAACTTGCGAAGGCTCGGTTCATAAATTTCATATAAAGATATACTCCGTATATTAAATAATCACAGACTTTCTGTAAATTAATAATTTCTGAAGATTGTGAGCAGAATTGTTTTCTAACATCTAGCAAGGAACATAAATTAGCATCACAGAAACAGTTAAGTTGGGTATCTGGGGGCAAGGGTTAATTTGTGTCAATTGTATATAAAATTTTATTTTGTGGGTATTCTTTTGCAGAGGCAGTTCAATGAATAGCCATAATATATAGGTTTATATGGAGTAACAAAGAGCATTATCCTTCTTTAACCTATAAGACGCCGAGAAAAACTACATCTATAAATGTCGTCTGCTTATGTCTTCTGCTGATTTTTTTTCAAACGTTTTAAAAATATATTTGCGTACAGGCAAACAGTGTGGGCCCAGATCAGACTGCTCCTATAGGAGCAGTCTGATTTGGGGCCACACTGTTTGCAAAAATGGCTTTTAAAGTAACCAGCAGACGTCACAGTTAAAGCAGACGACAATTGTCGTGATTGGCATGTTATGGGTTAATTATCACCAAATAGCCAACTTAACTGTGGCTGTGTGACTGTCTGTTGAAAACTGTCACAAGATTTTAAAACTGATAAACCTGATAATTACCGTGTCAACTGTGATACAAAAAGTTCCCATAACTCTTCACAAACTAAACATCAAGTTTAGCCCATAAAATGTCTATCAGACAATTGTCGCCTGTTTTGTCGCCTGTTTTATCGTCTGCCGGCTACTTTAAAAGTCATTTTTACGCACATTGTGGACCAGATCTTATCAGATTGCTCATCTAGCCACTCTGTTTGCCTGTATGCAAAATATTTTTAAAAAGTTTGCAAAAAGATTAAACAGAAGATATAAGCAGACGGCATTTTCAGGTGTAGTTTTTTTCTCGGCATCATAATGCTTAAAACATGCCAGAATATTTTTACCTGCAATTTGGAAAACAGTGTACCGACCTACATTGTCTTAAATATACATGTAATGTGAAAAAATTAACAATACAATAGTGAATAACTATGTAATAAAATGATATTTTCATTGTCTTGCAAATGTTACATAAGTGAATTTGCGTGCTGCAGTGGCCATAAACTATGACTGAGCAGAAAAATGTGTGCACCAACTTTTTTTCTCATAATGTAGGGTTGGGTGGGGTTTAATTTAATGGGTCTGTAAGTAATGTGATAATGACAATAATACTGATAAGGTTTTTGTTTGTTTGATTGAGGTTTAACGTCCCCATCAACACAGTATAGGTCATTTTGGAGACGTTGCTTCCAATTTTGTGAGACTTTTACCCAACATTGAGATGAAATGACTTCTCAAGCGCTGTCGCCCAATGAAACCAATAGGGCTTATAAGCATGGACGATCCGACTCGCACCGCGGTTCCTGGACAGGCTTAGATCCTCTAAGCGGTTTACCAGTACAAGTGTGCAGACGGTTTCAGCTCTGCGTGGAAGCATCATGCAGCCCATCTATTTCTTCAAGCCCCGATGAGCGGGGGCGACTGATAAGGCTATCATTTATATGTAAAATGCCAATCACAACAGTTGTTGTCTGCTGTGTACTTTGAAGTCATTTTGCAAACGGTGTGAACCCAGATCAAATTGCTCCTACTCTTGGAGCAATCTGAACGGGGTCCACAGCACTAGCATGTATGAAAAAAAAATGAGTTTGCAAAATCCTGCAAAAAGTGCCGCAGACGACAAAAATATTAAAAGGCATAATTTTCAGATACCTTTTTTTTTTGTCATCATAAAGGTTAATAAAAATAAGAACGACTGTTATAAATAACTTAGTCAGGCTGTAAAACGTCTTAGTCTGACAAGCAGTTCTTAATAGGAACCAGCAATCCTGTCGTCTGCTTATGTTGTCTGCTGAACCTTTTTGCAAACTTTTCCATTTTTTGCATAGAGGCAAACCGTGTGGACCCAGATCAGACTGCTCCTAGAGGAGCAGTCTGATCTGGGTCCACACGGTTTGCAAAAATGACTTTTAAAGTAACCGGCAGACGACAAAGCAGACGACATTGTCGTGATTGGCGTCTAATGGAATAAGCTCAGAACACTGTACCTTAGCTGGTCGCCCAAAAAACAGGTTCTGATGCACAGCAAAGTGCAAGTCTTGACCACTGATAAAATGACTTTTGTGTGCAGATAACACAAATTTATGGACGGATTATAAAAATATATCATTGGTTGGGAAATTGGGATAAGCCAATCCAGCAAACACACAACGTGAAAGAGACGTCGACGTTCGTATCAACATGGATGGATTTCCGTTGAAACGTCACATGCCTGTTGGGAAATAAGTCAATCCAGGTACATGCCGTAATTGTGACGTCACATCAATGTCGATACAACGTCATGACCTTTATGCAACGTCAGATGACGTTGCACCGACGTTGATATGATGTGTGCCTGCTGGGAATGAACCTTAGTTTGATAATCAGCACGGGACTTACTACGGACGCGTTATAGTGGCCATATGAACAGCTAAGGTGGGTATTTTGTGATAGCTATGGCCAATTCTCTATATAAAAAACCTATGTTGTGGGTATTCCTTAGACCCGCCTCGGTGAGGCGGTCCTAATGAATACCCACAAGATAGTTTTCGTTATTTTGCCATATAAACCTATCATTCAATTATCACAAAATACCCATCTTATCTGTTGCTATATGTCTTATAACGAAGATTACACATGCAACAAAATAACACCCCTGTGACATGATAATTCTTTCATACCCCAAAACATTACGAAAACACGCCTATTCAATTATATTAAAAATTTTACTGCCAAAAATTCCAAATTTTCAGATAAAAATTCGAATATTTTTAACATTTCAGCACAAAACATAGATTGTGGGCACTCGTTAGAACCGCCTCGGCGAGGCGGTTCTAACGAGTACCCACAATCTATGGTTTTGATCAGAAATAAGAAAAATAATGCATACCCCCTATAACCCCAATTTAACTATATTAAAGTGGGGTTTAAGGGTGTCAAAATTATATAGGTATGTTTTCGTCATGCATGATATTTTCAGCTAATGAAGAAATTGTTTTTGTCTCATTTCTGCTGCAACTTAGATTGTGGGCGCTCGTTAGAACTGCAACAATGAGGTGGTTCTAACGAGTAGCCACAACATGTAATGTATACACCTGTAAACCCTGTGTATGCCCATACATCACGGACCAAATATATGTTTACTGGGTCCAAGCATACATGTACAAAGTGGGGATTTTGAGGGGGTTTTCATTGCATGAACTTTTTAATGTGATATTTGCTTTAAGAAAACTTAGTTATGAAAAGGAAGTTAATGAACGCAAACATGGAAATATTTTCCTCTTTTAAGGTTAATCCTTTTTTTTTAGAGAGAAAATATATGTATGGACGAAACCACTTCTTGCCCTAGTAGTTGTCGTCCTTCCCAGTTTTGTGGAACCCTAAACATTGCTTCTGTTTGAGCCCACACAGTTCCTGTTCAAAACTAATGTCGTTAATTGACAAATCGTTAAATCTTTGTTGAAAAAAAAGCGAGTAGCCTTTGCAAATGCAAAAGCTACTAACATTTTTTTCCAGCAAAAATACTAGAAGTTTAGATATTGTTCTTTCTAGAACAGTTAACAGTTTGACCAGTAACGAAGATAACAATGCTTTGAACAACTGGCCCATGGTCTTCAAAGGCGCACTTGCAGCCAATCTAAGGGCTAGACGCATTGTCTTTTGCATGAAACTACCTTAACCCATTGCATGCGGGAAACCCCTAAGGGGGAACCTTGGCGGACGCTGTCTGATCAGGGCCTGCACTATTTGCTAAAAGAATTTTCCGTCAGAAATAGAATACAAACGAAAAAATAGGCCTGACACCCCTTATGGGACGGATGGAGAGTCCACTAGTACACAATGGGTTAACGTCCCTTCTACATGTTAGACGCTAGCGAGACTTGCGCATGCGAATGCTCGCCTGAGCCTTTTCTGGTCGTCTATGATAATGCGATAAGGAGCATCTCTCATGAACTGGCTCAGCTTTTGTTTGTTTGTTTGTCTGTTTGCTTGGCAGTTCCCAAACATTGAGATTCGCAATATTTCTGACAACATTCATATTCCTTGCAAGTAACTTGTGGAGGTATTTCTCTCTTGGCTTGTGTCAATCTCGAAGGGGAATGGTGCTCCCATTTTGATGTTCTGACAATAACATTTAATCCCGTCAAACGGATCGTGTACAGCAAAACATCCTGATATTGGAGTGCGTTGTAAAACATAACCGAAAGCCAAGCAGTTTGGGCTTCAGCCATGATTCACAACTTTTCTGGTACTTTGGGGATCTACTTTGCTTCCTTTCTTGGCCTTGCTCTTGTCTGTATCACCGATGGACAGACTCCAATTCAAGTATGACACTAAAAAGGAAAAAAAGAAACAACACATGATAAATCTAATTAAAGAACAGACTGAAAGCGAACATTTTATTAAGAGACAAGCACGCGCGCGCGCGCACGAACGCACTACACGTGTATGCACTCGAAGACGCACGCGATTGGACGCTGATAAACTTGAAGTAAATATTGTTAGGTAACTTACATTATATTACATTTTTAACCTTTACCCTGCTGTAGGCGACAAGCCCTATCTTTGCAAACAGTGTAGATCCAGATCAGATGGCTTCTGAAGAAGCCATCTGATCAGGATCTACACAGTTTGACATTCAGTTTATGAATATGTAGAAATAAGCTGCATCAAGTAATCTGATTGGTTCAAAGTCAGAAATGAGTGTGGCTTAATTGAATATTCAGCAGGTTAAAGGTTAACTGATAACCTAAGCTTACAAAGGAGCATAGTCCACGATTAGGCGGCTTTCGTTTGTTTGTTGTTGTTTTTGCATCGAAAAAAAAAAACACCGATATTCTTCTTATTGCTGTCCGAAAACATGTCGTGGGTACTCCAGGTCAGGCGCTTCCAATGAGTACCAACAACATGTTTTCGTGCAGAAATAAGAAACATAACATGTGGATAACCTCTTATCCTGGTCTATGTGTAAAGTAGTAACTACGCTTGCTATTCGCCCATCAAGTATTGGGTTTGGCAAACAATGCAGACCCAGGTCAAACGTCACAAAATGCGGCATCTGATCAGTGTCTGCATCACTGTTTTATTAATAATAATAATGTACTGGAATTTGAGGATCAAACGTAACAGTCTAAGTTTCCTATAAGACCATTTCGTTAGCCTTTACTCGGAGACAATCGACACCACCACAAAAACATGCCTATGCAGTCCTGCAAAATACTGACTTTTTCTGAAATTTCTCTATTTTGTTATCAGATTTTAATCTCTAAACTAAACCATCACCCTGGTTTGGACTGTCAGAATGGGTATTTTATTACCAGAGCTGGCAAAAATCTGGAAACACTCAAGAAATTGCTGAAGCTAAGAACAATTTACAGATTTTAACTATACAGAGGAAAATTCATTTCTAGGAAAAAGAAACAGGTTTGAGTGAGTGAGTGAGTGTGCGCGTGAGCACGTGAGCAAGCAAGTGAGTGGGTGAGTAGGTAAGTAAGCAAGTTACCCTGCAGGCACACAACGCTGACTCAACTTTGATTCAACGTTGTTGTTTCAACGGTGATTCAATAGTTGGTATGTAAGTAAATAAGTTAATAAGTAAGGTTTTGATTTAAAGAGGTTTTGGTAATGAGGAAAAATCACAATATAACAAAAAGAAAAAAGAAAAAGAAAACTAAATATTTTTTTTCAATATTGTAAAGAATGGGATCTCCCATCCTGCATACAGAAGGGTACCAGGTTGAGTAGAATTTAAACATTGATAAAAATTAGTCTTGTACTGCAGCATCTGATATGGGCCTGCACTGTTTGCAACGAGTGATAAGTTGTTTCCTTATTCCTTTTTCCTTATTTCTTTGTCCTTATTCCTTTTTTATTTTTTCAACCTGAATTTTTATAAGGTGTCATATCAGGAAAGGTCCATTTTCAGCCTCATCAAAATAAGTCGACTTTACGCTTCGGCTTCTATCAAAATAAGACGACTTTACGTAAATATGCTTGGTAAGATTTTAAGTAGCATAGAATCGACTACTCAGTTATCATATACAATATCAAACCAAAAACCACCCCGCATATCGGGGCTTGTTTTGTTTGTTTGATTTGAGGTTTAACGTCCTCGTCAACAGAGTATAGGTTATTTTGGAGACGTTGCTTCCAATTTTGTGGGACTTTTAACCGACATTGAGATGAAATGACATCTCAAGCCCTGTCGCCCAATGAAACCAATAGGGTTTATAAGCATGGACGGTCCGCCTTGCGCCGCGGTTCCTGGACAGGCGGACCGTCCATGCTTATAAACCCTATTGGTTTCATTGGGCTGCATGATGCTTTCACGCAGAGCTGAACCCGCCTCAAAGCGGTTTACCAGTACTAGTGTGCGGGCGGTTTCAGCTCTGCGTGAAAGCATCATGCAGCCCATTTATTTCTTGAAGCCCCGATGGGCGGGGCGGTATCGGGGCTTGGAGAAATATATTGGGCTGAATGGTGCTTCCACGTAGAGCTGAAACTGACCACACATGAGTAAGCCTGCACATTTACCGGCTTCCGTGATCTAGTGGATCTTAATCATTAGGTATATCATTAGGCTGTGGGTTCGAGCCTGACTGGGGACACGTGTGAGACGCCAGGTTCTGCAATGGAAGATCAGGTGGTTTTTTCTCCGGGTATTCCGGTTTTTGCCTACCTCTGATTATCGCTTGGCTCAAAATAAGTGAAATAATCTTGGAAGGGCCGTAAAACCATAACGAAACAAAAAAAGTTTAGAGCAGGCTGGTCAGTGGAAACTAAATGATGTTCAACTCTGCTACAACCTGGAAAACTAATTATACTCTGCTTTTTCTAGAATTTTATCTTCTTATCTGTCATATTGTCTGATTTACAGTCTTCTACTGGGATCTGTTTGTTTTCATAGAAATTGTTATCTTTCTAGCTAGTAAGATCAAAGCTTCTCAAATTGAGGAAACTTTTGTCACATTTTGGTAGGAGTGTATGTAATTTTAACCCTCTTAAATCCCACGTTTATACAGTAAAACTGGGATTTACAGGGGTTAAGATTATTTTTCTTATTTTTGCTCAAAACATAGGTTGTGGGTACTCGTTAGGGCCGCCTTGCCGAGGCCCCACAATCTGTTTTGAGCAGAAATATAGAAAATATCAGAATTTTTATCTGAAAAATTTCTTATTTTGGCCGTAGAATTTTCAATATATTTGAATAGGCCTGTTTTCATAATGACCTACTAACGCTGTCGGTACTTTGTTTAGTTGTAAACCATTCAACTTACCAGGGGAGGGAACCAGTGACCACGCCCATCTAATTACAGCCGCGGTGATGAAGATCAAGATGGCGTAAAACCCACAAATCAGGAGAACCAAAATGCCTTTGAACTCGAATCCCGAGCGCTGGTTTAAGTGGTCTAAACCCATACTGTTCCTGTAAGCTGGCTGGGTTATTGAACTGCTGGGACCAGAACTTTTACCGGAGATTTTGTTTACTCGCACACCGTAAGAAGGCTCTTTTCCTGCAGAAGAGAAGAATCTTTATAAAATGATTTTTGGCGAAAGTTTTGATTTCAATATTATCAGTATTATCATAATTATTATCATTATCTTTACTTCGGCTTTACAGCCATTTCACATCATGAAAACACGGCTATATAATTTTGACCCCCTGAAACCCCACTTGTATATATAAAAAAAACGGATTTACAAGGGTAAACCTTAATTTTCTTATTTCTGATCTAAACTATAGACTGTGAGTACTCTATTACTCGATAGAGGCGGTTCTGACGAGTACCCGCAATCTATGTTTTCAGCAGAATTAAGAAAAATACCATATGAAAATTTCCGTTTTTCGGCGATAAAATTTACAATGTATTGGGGTAGGCGTGTTTTCGTAATGCCAGATTATTTCATTTTGACTTCATTTATCTTATCTACAATAAAGTATTCAGGAAAAAAAAAAAAAAAAAAAAAAAAAAAAAAAACACATGCCTGACCTTCAGTGGAAGAACTTGGCGTCTCACTGGTGATCCGAGCGTTGCTCGAGAGAGGCCAAATGTTAAAGAGTCAATTCTCACGGAGGACAACACTTATTGGAAAGATATTCCGGCCTCGGTAGCTCAGTCGTCTTACTGGTGATCAGGAGGACGCGGGTTCGATACCTGTCGGAGTCGCCAACATTCTTTCGTGGAGATTGACCATGAAATCTTTTCTACGGCCATTCTCTCCCTTCCGCCGATGATTCAAGGACAGTTGTCAGTTTCTGGCAAGAATGTGCACTGTACTGGTTAACAGCTTAAGTATAACAAGCCTGCCCAGGAAAAGTGTGGTTAGGTAAACTGACCAGCTAAAATGACCTAAAATGGTGTTGGCTGGGCGGTTAAACTCCAATACAAACAAACAAAATTGGAAAGAATATGCTCATATGCAGAAATTGATGCATGCAAAAAGCGCAATACGGCGACGGTTCCAAATGTGTCATTGAGGGAAGATAGAAGAGGGAGCTATCAAGAGATGAAAGTGCCGGTTGGAAATATTTTCATTCGTATTTACGGTCATTTCAAGATTATTTGAGCCCCGCCAAGCGAATTTGGGTCTTCGAGCATCCGTCATGACAAATTTTAACTGCGCATGCCCAGCCATCCAGAGGGGCCAGGGATATGGCTTTCTGTCTGAAGGTTCCTCTTGATTCACTGCTTGTATGAGCGAGCAGCGAAGGTTCTGGCGAGACTGCGCGGATGCGCAGGCTCGCCTGAACCTTCGCTGCTCGCATAGGCGATAAGCACCAAAATCGCTTGACGGGGCCCATTTCATTTATATCGAGTCTATAGATTGACTGTTCAGTAGCTGCAAGACTTTCTAACCATTTCTAGAACATATTATTAGGATCAGCTGCTCAAAATGCAGGACCCGGTCTATAGTGCTTGAGGTGAAATGTTCATCAGAAGTCACGTGCCCGTCACTTCATGCATGCGTGCCACAGGCCTCAGTACTGGGCCCATTTCTCTTCTTGTTTTACATCAATGACCTCACAGAAAACAGTCTCCGGTCAAGTTATTTGCGGATGGTTCTGCAGTTTACCTCACTGTGTGAAATCAAAATGACAGTCGCATTCTCCATAATACTGGGACATGGAATTTAATCCAAGTAAATGTCAAGTTCTGCACATTGGCAGAGCTTGACAGCTTATCCACTCCCAGTATACCATTGGAGTCCGTTTATTATTCACGATATCTTGGGGTAAGTATTTTGGAATACACATATCTGCCACTAGCTAATCAAACTTTAGAATTTGTAAAAAGAAATGTGAAAACCAAACAGAGAATTAGCCTATAAAACATTTGTTTGACCCAAAGTTGAATATGCCTTCACCGTGTGGAGCCCAAATATAGACCAAATAGAAATGGTGCAAAGGAGGACAGCACGGTGGTTACAAACAGGTATTCCTCATATGATAGTGTTTGTGTGATGCTGGGTAACCTCGGTTGGCGCTCCCATGAAAACCCAGCAGGCACACGTCGCTAAGTCAACGTCAAATCAACGTCGGTGCAACCGACGTAGGTGTGACGTTTACACGCCATGACGTTGAACCGACGTTGATGTGACGTCACAATTGCGTCATGTGCCGGCTGATGACTCGCGCCTCGCGTTCTTTTACAAAATAGAATATGGCCTTGTTGCAGTGCCGATGCCATCATATTTTGAGCGGCCCAAGAAGAAAAACCCCTTAGTTCGGCCCTGCATATTACTACAGTTACCCTGTTACTTACTTACTTACTTACTTACAGGTTTTCAGTTTTCATTCTTTCCCATAACTTTTGTTTTATGGAATAGGCTCCCTGTAGCGATCTTGTATTTTTTTTTCTTTCTTCGAATACTGCCTACGCCCTCGCGGCCATTTTCGGCACGTGTACATTACATACACTCCAGATTTGCAGGATGAAAGCCTACATAGTAATCATGTAATTACGGTAGGGATCTTTAACCTGCACACATGTTCTCCCTGCATAACGGGAAGGGGGCTCCAGTTAACGCCCCGATCCGAAGGACGGTGCATTTGAGGCATTCATCCCTACAAATGATGTCACTGGAGCATGTTCGGACACCCCAATTTTATTACCGCCGCCGGGAATCGAACCTGGGGCCTTTAGCATCAGAGGCCAGTGCACTAACCACTGAGCCGTGAGCAAGATCAATCACTGAAGGCCATATAGAGGACTATCCTGTATTGATTGAACACCAGGTCAACCAATATCAACTACTAATATCAACAGTGGGTCAAGTGATATTAGGCCTAAATTCGCCTCGCCTTCTGGTCAGTTTACAGTTTGCTTACAGTGCAGAAATTCCTTACGAAAACACGCCTATGCAAATACATTGTAAACTTTACCGCCCAAAAAATGAAAATTTAAGATGTGTGTGTGTGTATGTGTGAATTCGGGTTTAACGTCGCTTTCAACAATTTTTCATTCATCTGGTTGCGACAGGGAGCTCAATGCTCACTTTTATAGTGCTGCCTCACTGAAGTATCATGTCCCAGACACATTATATGATACCACACCCAGTCCGGCCCCCGCCCATAGGGGCTTGAAGAAATATATGGACTGCATGGTGCTGCACGCAGAGCTGAATCCGGCCCGCACACTAGTACTGGTAAACCGCTTATAGAGGATCTAAGCCTGTCCAGGAACCGCGGTGCAAGGCGGACCGTCCATGCTAATAAACCCTATTGGTTTCATTGGACGACAGGGCTTGAGATGTCATTTCATCTCAGTGTCGGGTAAAAGTCCCACAAAATTGGAAGCACCGTCTCCAAAATGACCTTTACAGTGTTGACGGGGACGTTAAACCTCAAATCAAACAAACAAAAACCACACCCAGTCACATCATCCTGACACTGGGTCGACCAGCGCTAGCTCTACCCCGTTTGTGTGTGTGTGAATTCGGGTTTAACGTCGCTTTCAACAATTTTTCAGTCATATCACGACGGTGTCTGGTTGTGACTGGGAGCTCAATGCTCACGTTTATAGTGCTGCCTCACTGAAGTATAATGTCCCAGACACATTACATGATACCACACCCAGTCACATTATCCTGACACTGGATCGACCAGTCCTAGCTCTACCCCGTAAATCTGAGTGCCAAGCGAGGAGCAGCTAGTACCATTTTTAACGACTTTGGTATGTCGCGGCCCGGGATCGAACCCGTGACCTCCCGTTCCCCGGAGCGGACTATCTACCAACTGAGCTATCGGGGCCGGTAAATTTTAAAAAGAAAAATTTTCTTATTTCGGCTCAAAATATAGATTGTGGGTACTCGTTACAACGCGGTTATAACGAGTACCCACAATCTATATTTTAGAGCAGAAATTCACCTTATTTGTATTATCTGCTGGTTCCTAGTCTGAAGCTTATCAGTGTTGGAAAAACAGGTAACCAGACCCCCCTGACCTTAAAAGGTTACCTGTTTTTCCAATATTGACAATGTGCAAGCTGGTAGCCAGCAAATAATGCAAATATGGTGAATAAGAAAAATAAGGTTTTCCCCTGTACACCCCAGTTTTACTCTCACCCCAGTTTTACTCTATAAAACTGGGGTTAAAGGGGGTCAAAATTATATAGGCGTTACGGGTTAACCCATTTCAGACTGGAAACCCATAAACAGGTACCGTGGCAAACGGTGCAGGCCCAGATCAGACGCCGCAGAACGCGGCGTCTGATCAGGGCCTACACTGTTTGCTAAAAGTTAAGCCATTTTTCAAATAGATTTTGAAGAAAAAACAACCTGACACCCCTAAATTTTGAAATGGACTCGAAGGAAGATTCCATTTGGTACAAAAAGGGTTAAACGAAACAGTCAAGAGAAATTTTTCCATCAGTACTCTCGGTGCCTCTTTTATCCATTTGCTGGTGATTTTCCAGTATTAGCCTTAGGTCAATTCAGGATAATTGGTAGATCAGCTGACTTGAATCGTTACCAATTTTGAACTGTATGATGCAAACGAATATCGTTACGAAGTTGATGAAATACTTTTTGGGTCGATTGTTTATCCATCGACCCAAAGGTATAAAGGACAATACCTCTATTAGTGCTGGAATCCACGTGACTAACACTTATTTGTAGGAATCCACGCAGATTATTTATAGAATCTTATCGCAGTTGAGGTCAGCGTGTTTACGTGAAAAGGTTAACTGTAAAATCTGGACTGGAATCATGGGTTGGGCTAGGCAAACAGTGTAGACCCTGATCAGACGCCGCAGAACGCGGCGTCTGATCAGGGTCTTCACTGCTTGCTTAGAATATAGGAATTTAAGGGTCAGGCGCCGAAAAACGCAGGGTCTGATCAGGGTATTCACGGTTTGCTTTCAATTAAGCGAAACAGGCCACGCTTAGGCCCATTTTTTCCTAACTACACCCAGAGACAATTGACCCACCAGTACTCTCAGTGCTTTGATTTGAATATTTGCTTTGCACTACATTATATCGTTATTACAGTGCAAAGCAAATATTCAACAAAAAGGTATTGCATCAACTTCATCATAACGATAGAAGCCTCCGTGGTCGAGTGGTTACGCTACTCGCCTTGTAAACCAGGGATCGCAGGTTCGATCCCGGGCTTCTCCAGACTTTCGGATGAGTCTTTAAACCGAGGTCCCGTCTCCGTATGACCTTAGCTGTTGGTGGGACGTAAAACTGAAACACTCACTCACTCATCATAACGATATTCGTTGGCAAGTCTATTTATTTATTTATTTACGTCACCTTCGACTGAATTTCTAGTTCGACATTTCAAGTCGCGCCCGACCGTCCAAACCAACTGAGTTTATATGCAGGGACGATTTTGCCTGGGCAGGCTTAGACCTTCAAAGCTGTTTACCATTAATCGTGCGATCGGTTTCAGCTCCAAGCCCCGATAGTCGGGGGCCAGAAAATATATTATAGTGGCCACATCGTGTTTGTTTGAATTGAGGTTTAACGTCCCTGTCAACACTATTTAGGTCTTTTGGAGACGTTGCTTCCAGTTCTATGGGAATTTTACCCGACGTTGAGATAACATCTTATTAAAGTGATATCTTGTTATTTTAAATTAATTTTCCAAAATTCAATTCTTTGGTCGCATACTGAACAAAATATCTAGAATCTCCTATCTTTATTCATAATTTCAATGTATGTATGTGACGTCATAGCCATCTTTTCTGATAAACGGTTCGCTGGGGATTTTCCAGTGTTGACTTCTGACTGATAATGTCGATTAGGTTGATGTCAATTCTGACGACAGCTGTTGCCTCAGGTAATTTAGAATCAGCTGACTTGGATCGTTACCAATATTGACCTAGGTATGTCATCATGAACTTGATTATTAATGTAGGTCCTGTTTATTTATTTATTTACTCAAAGATCTATTAATCGACTTTGCACTGTTGTTTATTTACGCATAACATACCCTAAACTATTTTAACCCATTCAGTACCACAAACCCCAAAAGGGTACCTTGGCAAACAGTGTCGGCCCAGATCGACTGTTTGCTAAAAGTTTAGTCATTTTCCAAATAGATTTTGATGAAAACACTGAGGTTTAAGGTCCTTAGGTAATTCTGTAGATGTTGCTTCCAATTTTTGTGGGACTTGAACCCGACGTTGAGATGAAATGACACCTCAAACAACCCCCCCCCCCCCCCCCCCCCCCCAACCACCAATATAAACCCCAAGGGTTTATATGCTTGGACGGCCAGACTCTATGCGGTCGGTTTCAGCTCTGTGTGGAAGCCTAATGCAGCCCAATCTACTTCTCCAAGCCCCGATGGGCGGGGACCCTAACTGATGTGATAGTTTACATTTTCACCCTTTGTTGGAAGTGTGATCAGAAGAAGAAAAAGCCCTTTCGTATACTGAGGTTGTATCAAAATTGTTACCTTTGTTACAAGTTTATATACACACAAAGATAATATAAATAATAATCTTTTACGCTTAACATAAAAAACAAGCTTACCTTCTTGTGAAATTTAATGTTTCCTCTGTATTACTCTGTGCCATGTGCGTTAAGACAATTGGGGATTGTAAACAAGAATGAGCATAAGAGTACGTGTTCACTCTGGTTAGTCCCGGATTACTACTTACACGCGTGAAAAGACGGAAAATCCCCAAGTTATAAATAGCCACGCGCGTTGTACGTGATATTTATATACCATACTGTTTACCTGTCGTGATCAACACAATCAGCTGCGTGATCATAATGTACAGTAGTAGTTAGACTAGCTACTAGTCGGATATCATATTTTAAAGTTAATAAGTAATATTCTTTTATATTCTTCTTTTTTTTTTCACTTTTTCCCTCTCTGATAGCAACTTTTTTATCTTGTGAAGATATCCGACTAGTGCAATACGAAATGGACTCCCAGAAGTGATTGGCATTTATTGCTTTCTTAATGACCCTTATCTGATTCCACAGGTTGTTAAAATTTTGGTTTCTCAGTGTTTGTTTACATAACTGGGGTTCTGAGTTTCAGACATATTTACACCTCAACATTTCAGAAGTTAGTTGTGAAGAGAGATCAGTCTGTATATATTAGACATGTAGCATTTTGATAGCGATGTAGTTTTTAACTTGTGAAAAAAAAATGTGTTTTCAGATTTTTATCAATATTTAATATACTGAGATAATTGCATCACATTAACGAGTCTGTGTTTGTTTGTTTGATTTGAGGTTTAACGTTCCCGTTAACACTGTAAAGGTCATTTTAGAGACGTTGCTTCCAATTTTGTGGGACTTTTACCCGACATTGAGATGAAATGACATCTCAAGCCCTGTCGCCCAATAAACCAATAGGGTTTATAAGCATGGACGGTCCGACACTCACACCGCTTTGCCTGGGCAGGCTTAGATCCTCTAAGCGGTTTACCAGTACTCGTGTGTGGGTCGGATTCAATTCTGCGTGGAAGCATCATGCAGCCCATATATTTCTTAAAGCCCCGATGGGCGGGGGCCGAATGAGTCTGTGTAGTGTAAACCAATTGGTTAACATTATTTTCCTTTTTTTTCTGCTCCAAACAGTTCAAAAAGGCGGTTCTTACAATTATTATTATCATTTGGTGAAGGGGCTGGGTGGGCGCCCTTTCAAGATTATTTCACTCATATCCAGCTGATCGTTAATCAAAGGGTGGGGGGGGGGGGGGGGGCGAAAAAACAGAGTACCCCGAGAATACAGAAAACATTTGACCTTCCATTGCAGAACATGGCGTCTCACATGTGACCGGAGCAAGGCTCCAACCCACAGCGATATGATCTAATGATTAAAAGTCAGCGCTCTTATCCACTTGGCCACGGAGGCCCATTCTAATTATAGTACAAAACTATATTTGGAATTAAACTAACATCATTTTTTCTCATTTCTGGTCCAAACATAGATTGTGGATACTTGCTAGAACCATCTCAACAGTTTGAGGTGTTTCTAACAACTATTTTACATAAGGTCAACAAGCCTATATAATCTTTCTCCCTTAAACCCCACTTCTGTATATATGTTAAAACTAGTTTACATTTGGTATACATTATTTTTGTTCAACACCATAGATTGCGGGTACTCGTTAGAACCGCCCTGGCAAGGCGATTCTTATAAGTTACCCACATTCTAAATGATTATACCTCTGCCTTTTCGAATAATAGCGGAAAGGCATTAATTGTTACTCCTGTCTGTCCGTCCATTAATGAAACCTTACAGGTGCCTGCATAACAATTAGACGATGTGTCATGAACAAGGAAGACAACTCTTGCTTTTTTTAGTGTTGAATTTTCTGCCCTTGACTAAGTTCCTATAGTAAACTATGTCCAGGCCATAACTCCTAAGCCGTATGAAATATATTTATGAAACTTTACAGGTACATGCATGGCATTTAGACAAGGAAGACAACTTTTGTTTTTTGTTTTTGAATTATCTGCCTTTGACTTGGTTCCTTATAGTAATCTGTGTCATGATAAAACTCCAAAACCATATGGAATATATTCATGAAACTTTACAGGTGCATGTATGGCTCTGAGATGATGTGTCATGAACAAGGAAGACAACTCTTGTTCTCTTGAAAATGACATCTACCTTAGTAATAACTTCATGCTGTACCTGTTACAATTACATAACCCTTTTTTTTGCATTTTGGCGGGGGCATCCGTGTCCTATGGACATTTTTTCTAGTTAGCAAGAATATGAAAAATATGAAAACAAAATATGAAAATTCTTTTTTTCCTAGTGGCAAAATTTTCTATTTATTTGAATAGGCGTGTGTTCAAAATGGTCAAATCATTGTTTCGAACAGAAATAACATTATTTTCTTGTCGGGTAAAAGTCCCACAAAATTGGAAGCAACGTCTCCAAAATGACCTCTACAGTGTTGACGGGGACGTTAAGCCTCAAATCAAACAAACAAACAAAAAACATTATTTTCTTTTTTTTCTGGTCCAAACATAGATTGTGGGTACGTGTTAGAATCAGCTCAATGAGGCGGTTTTACCAATTGTTCATTGTTCAATTGTTTGGAACAGAAATAACACTATTTTTCCTTATTTCCGCTCCTAACATTTATTGTGGAATTTGTGAGAGCCATCTCCTTGAATGAGTTCTTATAAGTACACATAATGTATGTTTGGAACATAAATAACATTATTGATTCTAATACATGTGTTTATTTTGGTATTTGTAAGAACTGTCATACATAGTCGATGTCGATGGCACGCCATCACATATCCCCACGCTTCTCTGTGGGCCCCACCGCCTGGGCCCGCCCCTAGGGGTGTGATAAAAATTCCGAAAGTTTCATGCACTCCCCAGACCAAAGATCTATCAGTTTCCAAAGTTTCAAGTTTCTGTCTATAACCGTCTAACAGGAGTTATCCGGTAAGACGTACGTACGGACGGAGAACGGAGACCATTACAATACCCCAACTTTTTTTCTTCGAAAAACGTGGGGATAACAAGTACACAAAATCTATTTTTGGAACAAAAATGATAATACATGTTATTCCTTTATTTCTGCCTGAAGCATGGATTGTGGGTACTTCTTAGTATCCTCTCAATGAGGTAGCACGTATATATAACTTATGACGGGCCTCCGTGGCCTAGTGGTTAAGAGCGCTGACTCTTGATCATTAGGTCTCTCACCGCTGTGGTTCGAGCCTCGCTCGGGTCATATGTGAGACGCCAAGTTCTGCAACGGAAGGTCAGGTGGTTTTTCTCCGGGTACTCCGGTTTTCGCCCACCTCTGATTAACGATCGACTCGATATGAGTGAAATAATCTTGAAAGGGCCGTAAAACCAAAAAAATAAATAAATAAATAAATAAATATTTATATATAATTTATGATTGGAACAGAAATAACAGCTTTCCTTATTTCTAAAGTAAACACACATAGATTTTGGGTACTCAGTGCTGTAAAACAGGTTGTGGGTTCTAAGAACCATGACATGGTGCTAAAACATTGATCTTTGGTTCTATTCACGTTCTACACATGGTGTGTTTGAAGCAGCAAATAGGTAACGAAACTCCTGAATTGTCATCTGAACATTAAAAGAATGTCTGCTATAAATATGGAAGTGCCTGTCTTCATGCAAACGGTGTAGACCTTGGTAAGACACTGATCTGAGTTTGTACTATATTATTCAAGCAATTCCCAATTTCGTAAAAGTTTTCAATCTTTTATCAAACTTTATTTTACAAAAAAAATCACTTTTTTCTGCATTGTGATATTTTGTTAAAATCTGTAGCTGATGAATGAACAAGTGTGAGCAATTTCTGTGTGTAGCACAGTGACCTCTGACTAAAATGCCAGTTTGCCTTATCAGTAGGTGATCAGTAAGGGGTAAAGAAGCAATAAACATTTCATGACTGGAGCTGTAATCAATTAGCTCCCAACCAGAATCTTGTACAGTAAAATTCGCATTGTACTAGACCTTGATGTTTGAGACAAGATTAAAGTCTAACAAGGTTTCATATTTGACAAAAGCACACAGGATGGTGGGTCAGTGGTAAATATGACATCAAGGTCTAGGAGCTAGACTAAGTAGTAGTGTACGTAAGCACTATAAGTGGGACTCCCTCAGGGGTGATACACCTGCGGTAATGGTCAAATGTGACCGACGCAGTATCAGAAGATAGATAGATAGGGTGGAGCAGGTGCTGTAGGTATCTCCTAAGCGAAAATCATATTGCGCGGATTTTGTGCGAAACTGGTCGCACGACTCAAACATGGAAAAAATTATCGCACTGCAACTCATTTGCCAAGGACAGCCTGGGTGACATAATTTTGATCCATATTTTTAAACAAGTATATCCATATTTTGTACATGACCCTCAAAAACAACAAGACAGAACAAAATAAACAAGATTCTCTCAAATGCATTTGATATGAGATTTAACCCAGTCGGCATAAGGGAATCGAGAGCCCGTTCAGCGCTATAGAGGCGACGAATGAGACAATTCATAATGGGCCTTCTTAACAGAGCAAACATTGGCTCCTCTATTTAGAAGAATCGGCGTGTCCACAACTCTTGAGTGAACATGATATAAAAGGAAGGCACCCCAGTTTTTAAGATTAAAAAAAAAAAAAAACACGCCATAAAAAGATTTTTAAAGTTTTGAGTATACAGGAACAATTAACCCTTTTTGTACCAAATAGAATCTTCCTCTTTATATATAGCAGGACTCCATTTCAAAATTAAGGGATGTCAGATTGTGTTTTCATCAAAATTTATTTGGAAAATCACTGAACTTTTAGCAAACAATGGAGGCCCTGATCAGACGCCTCATTCTGCGGCGTCTGATCTGGGCCTGCACTGTTTGCCAGGGTACCCGTTTTGGGGTTTCTGGTACTAAATGGGTTAATGGTGGCAATTTTAAGGGCCAGCTCTATATATTGTCAAATGCATGTGCGCAGTCCGAGTGACTCATTTCCAGTGCACCATGACAACGAGCAGCAAAGGTTCCGGCCCTAGCCGGCATCTTACGTCGAAGCAACATCGCATCTACGTCGATGCAACGTCAGGACGTTGCACCGACGTCGATACAACGTTGCATACCTGTACACGTTGGGGCGAGACTGTTTGTTTGTTTGTATTGGAGTTTAACGGCCCAGTCAACACTATTTAGGCACCCACCGCCCATCGGGGCTTGAAGAAATAGATGGGCTGCATGATGCTTCCACACAGAGCTGAAACCGACCGCACACGAGTACTGAGGATCTAAGCCTGACCAGGCAAAGTGGTGCGATTGGGACCGTCCATGTCTCGTATGTACATCCCGGCGGGAATAAATATATCCTTGCAAGACGTTGCATCTATTGCAGAGAAGTTTTTTTTTCGGTTTTGGTTTTACGACCCTTTCAAGATTATTTCACTAATATCAAGCCGATCGTTAATCAGAGGTGGGCGAAAACCGGAGTACCCGGAGAAAAACCACCTGACCTTCGGTTGCAGAACTTGGCGTCTCACATGTGACCCGAGCGAGGCTCGAACCACAGCGGTGAGAGACCTAATGATCAAGAGTCATCGCTCTTAACCACTAGGCCACGGAGGCCCGTACATCTGCACTCTGGGGTGTATGTAAGATTAGAAAAGGGCCTCCGTGGCCAAGTGGACAAGAGTGCTGCCTGTTAATCATTAGGTCTCTCACCGCCGTGGGTTCGAGCCTGACTCGGGATACATGTGAGACGCCAAGTTCTGCCAGGAACCGCGGTGCGAGGCGGACCGTCCATGCTAATAAACCCTATTGGTTTCATTGGGCGACAGGGCTTGAGATGTCATTTCATCTCAATGTCGGGTAAAAGTCCCACAAACTTGGAAGCAACGTCTCCAAAATGACCTTCACAGTGTTGACGGGGACGTTAAACCTCAAATCAAACAATTATTTCTCCGGGAAATCTGGTTTTCGCCCACCTCTCAGAGGTGAGCGAAAACCGATCGTTAATCGCGTGAACGATCGGCTCTATATGAGCGAAATAATCTCGAAAAATTTACGACCCGTAAAACAAACAAACCAAATAAAATATTTGAAAAGTACAGGCGAAGACATTGTTTAAAGGGACAGTGTAACAAGTTTCAAGACCAGGTCTAAGCCTGTCCAGGCAAAGTGGTACAAGTCGTACCGTCCATACATATATTGTTTTCATTGGCTGGGAGGACCTGATGTCATTTTATAAAGCCCAACAAAACAGAAAGAAACTTCTCCAAAATGACCTAAATAGTAATGACGGGGTCGTCAAAAACAGAACCTACCTTTACACATGGACAGTGGGGGTATTTGACTTTGCAGGTTTCATGAATGGCAACTCTAGGACTTCCGCCCCTTTGTTTGTTTGAATTGAGGTTTAACGTCCCCGTCAACACTGTAAAGGTCATTTTGGAGACGTTGCTTCCAATTTTGTGGGACTTTTACCCGACATTGAGATGAAATGACATCTCAAGCCCTGTCGCCTATTGAAACCAATAGGGTTTATTAGCATGGACGGTCCGCCTCGCACCGGGGTTCCTGGACAGGCTAGTGTGCGGGCCGGATTCAGCTCTGCGTGGAAGCATCATGCAGCCCATATATTTCTTCAAGCCCCTATGGGCGGGGGCGACTTCCGCCCCTTTGTAGATTTTATAAGTCAGAGTACTTAGAGAATTTTATGCCCTATAGAGTCGATCTAATAAACTTATTTTTCAAACATTTGATGGTTCCTATTGTACTGCACTGCATCCACAGGTCCATTTATCATTTAAGGGGTGTCAGGTCTTTGTCGATCTAATGTTATTTTTGATGGAAAATCCTGCTAGAAAACTAGAATAGACATATCAGCTGCCATATTATGCAGCGTCTGATCTGGGTCTGTTCTTTTTACCTATGACCAAAGATTTTAAATGTAAGGACACTCCTATCTGCTGGTGAGTTGTTTGTTTGATTGGGGGACAGGTGCTAGTGCACAAGAGGGAGATGGACAGGTTCAGTCTAACTAACAATGAATCATAGTGCCTAGGGCAGGGGAAGGAGTGGGGGTTGGTGGATCCTTTTGACAATACACAGCTGACTTGTATGTCACCATCTGGGCACCTTGTGGGTCAGGTCCTAGTGCACCAGATGAATATGAACAGGCTCAGTGTAACTAACAATGACTAATTGTGCCAGGGAGAGGAGTGTGTTTGTTTGTTTGATTTGAGGTTTAACATCCCCGTCAACACTGTACAGGTCATTTTGGAGACGTTACTTCCAATTTTGTGGGGCTTTTACCCGACATTGTGATGAAATGATATCTCAAGCCCTGTCTCCCAATGAAACCAATAGGGTTTATAAGCATGGACGCTCCGACTCGCACCGCTTTGCCTGGACAGGCTTAGATCCTCTAAGCGGTTTACCAGAACTCGTGTGCGGTCGGTTACAGCTCTGCGTGGAAGCATCATGCAGCCCATCTATTTCTTCAAGCCCTATAGGCGGGGGCGAAATATCTGCTGGAGAGCACAGCCTCATGGCTGGGCCCATCCCAGGTAAGATTTTAATCAGCATGTGTTTTTCATATAGTATAATCAGGCTTTGCACTGATAGCTTAAAATAAGATGCTTGTGCTATTAGTTGACAGTAAATGCTTGAGCACATCACGAAAATACGCCTATATAATTTTTACCCCCTTGAAACCACTTTTTATATAGTAAAACTGGGGTTTACTGGGGTAAACCTTATTTTTCTTATTTCTGCTCTAAAATATAGATTGTGGGTAGGCTATTCTAACGAGTAGCCACAATCTATATTTTAAGCAGAAATAAGAAAAATATCACAATTTTTCATCATAAAAATTTCGATTTTTTCGGCGGTAAAATAGTCAATGTATTTGTATAGGCGTGTTTTCGTAATGAGACTAGATGTGCAGGATCGTGCCACGTTTGAGTGTTTTTCTGTGCCTTGGCTCAGAATTCAATCTCTGTTTTTGTTCGGCATGGTAAAACGTGCCTTCAAGCATGTTTTCTTAAGCAGAATGATTCCTACATTTTATGATCTACTGTAGAACACTTACACTTGACGGCAGTAAATTTTGGCGTTTTTTATGAGTGGACCTTTTGACGTTTTTTTTTATTTCTGCGGATTTTCAATTTCAGAAATGAAAAAAAAAAAAACGTTATTTTTAACGTAGCCCGGTGTGTCTTATGCATGCGAGTTCTACATGGCGATTCGCAAGTCACAAACTGTGATTTTCAACTGTGTTCTTGTGGAGTCAGTTCTATTGTTATTTGATTACCCAATAAAACAGATTTTGAGTTATAATAAGTCGTAAATTTCTTTCTTGCATTCACGCTTTTGCTACTCAAAATGTCGGACTAGGTTTACTCACAAAGCCTTACCAATTACACATGCATTTTTTCACAGTTACTGTGCTTTTATTCAGCCTTGTTGAGCATGCATGCCAAATGGCTTCAAAATTGATAAGTCATGCAAAGAGAAAGACTTGATATAATATCTTTTACTCTGGTTGGAATAAACCTTGAGCTAAGTTCCCTAACACTATGTTCGACTTCTACTGCCATTAAGCATGTTATCTTAAGGGGAATGGGAACACCTGACAGATTTTTCCGCCATTTTTCAAATGGAGACAACTTTCGATACTTCCTGTTGCCTTTTTATAAGCCCTGTCCCACAGAAATTAAAGGAAAGAATTTGCTCCACAAGAGCAAATTCTTTCCTTTAAGAGTTGACTCCTATTGACACGGGGGACTTTGTTTTGTTTGATTTGAGGTTTAACGCCCCCGTCAACGCTGTAAAGGTAATTTTGGAGACGTTGCTTCCAATTTTGTGGGACTTTTATCCGACATTGTGATGAGATGACTTCACAAGCCCTGTCGCCCAATGAAACCAATAGTGTTTATAAACATGGACGGTCCGCCACTCGCACCGCTTTGCCTGGGCAGGCTTAGATCCTCTAAGCGGTTTACCAGTACTCGTGTGCCGGTCGGTCTCAGCTCTGCGTGGAAACATCATGCGGCCCATCTATTTCTTCAAGCTCCGATGGGCGGGGCCGAACATGGGAGACAAAAATACTTTGGAGACAAAAATACTTTTGCTACGGTTGCCTCCCCTGAAGGTGTACCCGTTCCCCTTAAGCAAAGTGGATCCAACATTTTATGGTCTACTCTATCTGATAAATAATTTTGCTTCACTGACAAGAATCTTGTGCCAAGCACGAAGTTTTAGCCGCTACCACAATCTATAGATATTTAAGATGACCAAACAGACTCCCGTGCCACTGTATTTTCGTATCGCACTATCTCTAATGGAGTTAGACTAGACAACAAATGGGGAGAGATAAGGCGATCGGGGCTGCAGTACTAAGAGTCATAACAGATTCAGCTGATTATTCAAAATGATGGTTTATCCCAAAATTAAAGCTGCAGATAAGGTGAACATATAGGTATATATTTGGTGATAAAGGATAATTTCTCCTTTCTTTCTGCATATAGCATATGTTGTGGGTATTCATTTGAACCACCTCCCTCTACCTATACGACATACATTTATTTGGAAAATAAGGCAAATTATAGCTAACCTATCATCAAAAAAAAACCCTCCTTATGTAAAACTATGAGCAATGCTATATATATATATATATTCTGGTAGTTACCTCCCCTCACTCGCTTGAGGTTAGTGACCTACAATCTTAGATTGGTTCCCCTTCGTTATTACCTCCCCTTCGGTACGCACATAACGGAGACATTTACGACAAGGGAACCAATCTACTACAATCTTTGATTAGATCATGCAGTGCGGGACTATGCTATATGTATGTGTGTGAATTCGGGTTTAACGTCGCTTTCAACAATTTTTCAGTCATATCACGACGGTGTCTGGTTGCGACAGGGAGCTCAATGCTCACTTTTATAGTGCTGCCTCACTGAAGTATCATGTCCCAGACACATTACATGATACCACACCCAGTCACATTATCCTGACACTGGGTCGACCAGTCCTAGCACTACCACGTAAATCTGAGGGCCAAGCGAGGAGCAGCTAGTATCATTTTTAACGACTTTGGTACGAGGACTGTTCAAATATGAATGCAACTAAGCACATAAAAATGATTCCGTGACAGATTTCGATGAAAAATTTATTTTGTCCCCTCAAAGTATGCCCCTTTAACAGATATACAAACTTTCAGTCTTCTGATCCAATCATTGAATGCATTTTGGTAGTCTTTTCGAGGTATACTATGAAGGCACTGGAATATTGCAGAACCGAGGTGTTTGCGCTGTACAAATTTTCGACCAGAAAGGTATTTTTTCAGCCGCGGGAAAAAAAGTCACACGGGGTAAGGTCAGGGGAATATGGGGGTGAGGGCGTTCAACAACCTTTTCCTGCCTCAGATAGTCTTGCACAATGAACGCCTTGTGCGATGACGCATTGTCATGTAGCAATCTGACATTGACCAAACCAGTTGTGGGTCTTCGTTCTTTGAAATATTTCTTCAATTTTCGAAGAACTTTATTCTTGTTAAACTTCGCATTTACAGATTTGCCTTTAGGCACAGCAACCTGAATAGCAGGGCCCTGATTTGAAAAGAATATGGCATACATTCCCTTCTTGACGCTCATGGTCCGCTTTGCAATGCATGGTCTTTTGCAATACTTTGTTGCCCATATTTTGTTCTGAATCTTTCGTTTTTGCTCAAAAAAGTGAACCCATGTCTCGTCACGTGTGACGACATTAGCGAAAGACCGTGCATTATAATTTGGAAACTTTTTAAGCAACTTCTTGGCGCACTGAACGCGTGTCTTTTTCTGCTTATTTGTCAACAGATGGGGAATCCATCTAGCACAGATCTTTCTTATCTTCAAATCCCGTTTCAGAATTGTATGAGCTGCTCCTAATGAGATGCCAACCATACTAGCTATTTGCCTAGTGGTGTATCGTGCATCGGTAGCAACTATTTCTTTCACACTAGCAACCATCTTGGCAGCTGTTGCTCTTTTCGGCCGACGATCATGTGTTGCATCTTCTTTTGAGCCTAGCCCACAGCTGAATTTCTTACACCAACGAAAAACTGTCGGAAAAGACATTTCATTATGCCCATAAACCGAACATATTTCATCAAAAATGTCTTTGCACCGTATGCCAAGAATACAACGATTCTTAATATAGGACCGTATTTCAACGGCGTACTCTGACCTTCTTCCAATTAGTATACAAGAGTAGACAGTGTTTATCGAGCGATATACATGGCTAAAGTGGACGGATTTTAACAGGTTTGGTATCAATGTATAGGATAATGTTTTTCTACGCTGTGATATTTATTTCCAGGTGATTTTCGCATTAGTGCATGAGAAAACGTTCTACTTGCATTCATATTAGAACAGTCCTCGTATGTCGCGGCCCGGGATCGAACCCGTGACCTCCCGTTCCCCAGAGCGGACACTCTACCAACTGAGTTATCGGGGCCAGTGGACTATGCTATATATTCTTACCCCATTTGTTGTTTATTTTTCAAGATGACCTGAATTCACTAGCACAGTGTGAGGCAGATGAAGTTCAATGAGGGTATCGCGATACCTTCCTGACGAGCAGATTAAGTTTGATTATCCACTACACCATCGCACTTTGGAGAGGTTCAATCCGTCAAATACCTCGGTATTACCATCATTGACGATCTAGATTGGGGTCAACATATTTCAGAGAAAACATCAAAATGCAACTAGGACTTTAGGATTTCTTAGACGTAATCTGGCCTTTGCACCTAAGCAGACCAAGGATGTCGCATACAAAACATTGGTTCGCCCTTATCTTGAGTATGCATCACCCATTTGGCACCCCGAAGATACAGTAGACAGCAGCTCGATGGACTTGTCGGCGTTGGCGAAATAAAAGTAGTGTCGCAGATATGCTTAGCGGATTGGAGTGGCCGTCCATTGGGACCCGCCGTGAGCAGTCCTCTTTAACCTTTTTTTTTTATAACTTTAAAGATACACTCTGCATGGTGTTGTGTCTCTTAATAAAGATGAACACTTGAACACTTTTTGGATTTTCAGTTTTTTTTTTGTAAAAGCACATATTTTGTCACATTTTCTTAACACATATACAGATACAGGCCACAAAAAAAAAAAAAAAAAAAAAAAAAAAAAATAATAATAATAATTTGTCTTTGAGTCCAGCCAAAACTCACATATAAACTGTTTCGATACAACATAGATGTTCATGGTAGTCATAGTCAGCTTAGGAACTTAAATTACAAGACAGATATCTGTGTGCTGATGCAGTTTATTAAAATATCTGGGGAGGACAGGGGCAGGGGTGTGTGTGTGGTGGTGGTGGGGGGGATGGGGGGGGGGGGGGGGCGGAGGTGGGTGCATCCATCTTGAAAATTAAGCAGAAGGGATTTTTTCCAAAGTAGGGGTTTTGTCCTAGTTGAAAAATTTTCCGAAGGGATTCTGTCCGCCTTGCAAAAATGTGCGGGAGGGATTATGTCCACGTTGCAAAAAAAAAAAAAAAACATGGGAGGGATGTTGTCCACCTATTCACCATTTTTGCATTATTTGCTGGCTCCCAGGTTACACATTATCAATATTGGAAAAACAGGTAACCATACCCCCCTGACCTTGAAAGGTCAGGGGGTCTGGTTACCTGTTTTTCCAACACTGATAATCCTAGGAACCAGCAGATAATGCAAATAAGGTGAATTCATAATGAGAGGAAGGGATTATGTCCAGGGGGATTTTGTCCTACACTCCTGCTAATCAGATTGTAAATAGTTATAAAGACTCATCCAATGACTTTTTCGGCTTAGCTGCACAGCTGGCTTTTGACCTACTAATTGATATTAGTCTCGATTGAATAAATTGTAATTTGCGATTGGTTGAAAATGTGTATACTGCTGCAAAAAAGTAACTACTACGTAACTAATGCTGACTGACTGAACTGGTTTTTAAGGTAACCGGGCGCTATAAGCACATAGGGGCTACCCCACGTAACTACTGCAATTCTTCACTTAACATTACAACTTAGTCAATTTAAACTCAAAACGGTGTGATAAATTAAATACGACTTCATATTCCATGTTTCCCCACAAATTATTCCTTACGCTACAATATTACAAAGCTTGTTTAATTTGAAAGAAATTAGGTAAGGCTGATTAAGTAAGCCTTGTTAATTACAATAATGACACTGAATCATAATAGTGCACATAAAGTATCCAAGAGAGGTAATAATAAAAGCATAGACAAGTAAGAGTTTTAAACACACGCAAACTCACACACACACACACACACACACACACACACACACACACACACACACACACACACACACACACATACGCACAAAACTATTCATGTGGGGTACCAGGCATGTGAGTTCCACAATACCTTATGGGTCCGTCTTGTGGGGAACTGCCAGTGTCTCTCGTTTTAAAGGAAGGTATTTGTTGTTCTTCAAGCTTTTTCATTATCGTCGTCTTCCATTTCACTGTACGCATCATTTGCATTTCCTTTTTTGATAAATTTAGCACATTACGAAGACACAAATGAATGTTTTTCAACTAACTGGAAAAAAATCGCTTCTTTCAAGGAGACATCCGGCCAATATTAAATATGGAAATCCTTTTGAATACGTTTTGTACTTTGTAGTGTTCTTATTTTGGCAAATATTCACGTAACGGCCCATATTTGCAAACTGTGTGCATTGTCATGTGGGGAACTGTGTACTTCTTTCTGGGGTACTACCCCAGAACGAATAACACAGTTCCCCACAAGCCAGTATTACCACCACAAGACAATACACACTATTGGCAAACAGGTCATTAACATATGTTTTGTCAGAGCAGTTCAAACTTAACAACAAAATATGAAATTGTTCTTACTAGGTACTCAGGAAAGAAAATATAAACGACAAAAAAAAAAAAAGCTCTCATGGATAAAATCCAAAGTCCAAAAGCTAGACCAAGCCGGAGATTCGGACATCAGTTCTCCTATTTTCGTCTTCGCTTAAACACGTGTGTATTGGGCAGTTATGATGATACCGTCGTTATAAGTTACCCACAAGACTCTAAACATTTCCACTGGTGGTATCCAGAGATACCCAGAGCAGAGTAACTGATTTTTCACTTTTAATATTTTTTTTATATATATATTTAAAAAAAAAATGTCACTTTCGAGAAATAAATTTAGTCGCTGACAGGAAGGAAATGCTTAATAAACGGGAACTCCATCTACTAGCTGATACATTCACATAAAGCCTAATTACAGAATTCAAAAGGATAACCCTTTTATAGAACATATTCAAGCGTTTTATATTTAAAGATTTTTATTCATTTTCTAACAGTCGCTAACGACGCCTCTGGGGCCGGGCCGCGTAGCGCGTCTGACTGAGAAGCCAAAGGTTGCGGTTTCGAAACCCGGCTCGTTCACATACTTTCGAGGAAATTGATTATGAAATATTTTCTATGATCATTCTCCTCCTTCCGCTAATTCAAGAAGGGCAGTTGTCAGTTACTGGCGAAAGTATGTGCTCTCAGTACTGGTTAACCGCTTAGGTCTAAGCTTGCCAGGAAAGGTGTGGTTAGGTTAACTGACCGCGCACGATATAATCCTAATGGGTTGAAAGGGCCTTCTGGTTTCAGACAAGAATATTTTTAAAGCCTTTCCCTATACAAAGCTATTAAAAACCAGTTGGCCCCGGGGCGGGGCATTTTGGGCTCCAGGGCTTTAATTTGAATAACTTTGGTAGAGGTCCACTCGACGAAGCTACATACCAAATATCTAAGACCTGGGCCTTCAGGTTTCTGACAAGAAGACTTTTTAAGCTTTTCTTTATATAACTCTATGTAAAATCAGTGGCCCCGGGGCGGGGCCATTTTGGGTCCCAGGGCTATAATTTGAACAACTTTGGAAGAGGTCTATAAGTCGAAGCTACATACCAACTTTGGTAGAGGTCCACCAGACGAAGATACATACCAAATATAAAAGAACTGGGCCTTCAGGTTTCTGACAAATAGACTTTTGAAGGTTTACCCTATATAACTCTAAGTAAAACAAGTGGGCCCCGAGGCGGGTCATTTTGGGCCCAATTTGAACAACTTTGGTAGAGGTCCACTAGTCAAAGCTACATACCAATTATTTCAGACAAGATTTTTAAAGGGTTTTCCCTTTATTAGTCTATGTAAAACCAGTGGGCCCCAGGGCTATAATTTGAACAACTTTGGTAGAGGTCCACTAGAGGAAGCTACATGCCAAATATCAAAAACCTGGGCATTCTGGTTTCAGACAAGAAGATTTTTACAGGTTTTCCCTATATAAGTCTAAGTAAAACCAGTCGGTCCCGGGGCCGGACGAAGCTACATACCAAATATTAAAGACCTGGGCCTTCTGGTTTCAGACAAGAACACTTTTTAAAGGTTTTGCCAAATTAGTCTATGTAAAACCGATGGCCCCGGGGCGGGGGCATTTTGGGCTCCAAGGCTATAATTTGAACAACTTTGGTAAAGGTCCACTAGACGAAGCTACATGCCAAATATCAAAGACATGGGCCTTCAGGTTCCTGCCAAAAAGATTTTTAAAGCTTTTCCTTATATAACTATATAAAATCAATGGGCTCAGGGCGGGGGCATTTTGGGCCCCAGGGCGATAATTTGAACAACTTTGGTAGAGGTCCAGTCGAAGCTACATACCAATTTTCAAAGACCTGAGCCTTCTGGTTTCTGACAAGTAGATTTTTGAAGCTTTTCTCTATATAAGTCTATGTAAAACAAGTGGGCCCCGGGACGGGACCATTTTGAGCCCCGGGGCTTTAATTTGAACACTCTTGGTAGAGAGGAACTAGATGAACCAACATACCAAATTCGGTAACTCTAGGCCTTATAAAGATTTTTAAAAATTTTGCCATTTGGTTGCCATGGCAACCAGAGTTCAACTTGGATTCAAGGTTTTTGAACAGCTTTCAGTAAGTACCTCCAAAGGATCATTCCTGTGAAGTTTGGTCCAAATTGGCCAAGTATAAGTATAAACATATTTTATTGCATCATAAATCAAGCAACAGGTGGCCAAGTGGTTTAGGAGATGTCAATTGTCGACAGACGACGGACGTACGACGTACGGACGCGTGAGCACTGGCCTATCTGAATAGCTCACTGAGCACTATGTGCTCAGGTCAGCGAAAAATGTTTAAGCAACTTCTCCTCCTAAACAATATGTAGCAGGTGTGCGATCTAGGGCCATCATGGCCCTCTTGTTTAAACTTAAGTCCATATTTAGCACTTTTTTTTGCACTCGTAATCTTTTAGTGATTTTGTGATTTTTAGTGTCGCCACACTGTCCCAAAGGACCAGCTTTGGTAATGGAAGAAAACACAATTATGTTATTTCATAATACAGATTTAATGACAAGCTGACAGTTAATTGCTATAGGAACAGTAGTTTATCAAAACACAAGCGATCAAAGTAGGCCTGATATAGCTGAGTTAACACAGTTAAGCGAGAGTATTTTCCTATACATGTAGTTAACACTGCAGCACTGTTTTTAAGGCAACTTGATGGTCAGCCATAATCTGACCCTGTACAAACACAGGAGGCACGAATATGTGAAATTTTGCTTCCGAAGCTCTTCGTTTGAGACTCTCGAAGCCAAATATAAACATCTCCGGCCTGCAGGATCTTTTTGGGGCCCAGATCATCACAGTCCCTTCATCAATACACACTTGGACGTCCTTGTCCTACATACAATCATTGCAAAATACAAATACTTCCGGATTACTGTTTCTTAAGGATAAGGATTTTGAAATTTGACCTACACTGCCATTATCTCAGAAAACTTGGGACCTTCTTTATTCATTTGTACAAACTTGAAAGTCCTTCTAATGATAATAAAAATCTAATGTTGACACTTCTGGCTTATTGACTGACTGTTTGGGATTAAACATCGCATCAACAAATAATAGGTAATATGGTGACTGACAGAAGAGAACATTTTTTAAGTTCACATATCAACTCTCACTTCACAGAGACAAAAATATGAGAAATGGAACTAAAATCTTGTAACATGCTAGAATATCTAGATACATGACATCCAACTGCTTTGAGCCCTTTCAGTCACCTCTTACGACTGACTGGTTGATTGTTTCAGGTTAAATGTAGTACCAACACAAAATAGGTTATATGCCGACTGACAGGAAAGAACATTTCAGTTCAAAAATCACCTTTCATTTACAAAGTTTTAAAAATAGGAGAAATAGAACTAAAATCTCTTACAACACGTACATATAGCCAAACAGTGGTGACATTCTAACCACAGGGGTGTATTTTTTTTTTTTTTTTCATTTTTGAGAAAAATTCTGGTAATTGCTAAAATAAACATTATTTCTAAATTATAAATTTGAAAATCCCATCATTGGAGCAACCAAGTATTGAGCTCCTTCACTTGTACATACTTTAAAGGGAGCCCCGTGTGGTACTGGGGCTTACAGCGTTACGACAGTATGGCCATGTGCATATCGTAAACAGCAACCAAAAGGGCACTTTACAAATATGGAATATCAGGTCTGGGTATTTCAGCAGATAGGAATTTAACTGAATTGGGTTCAACATCCCAACAACACATTATAGGTTATATGGGAACTGACAGGAGAAAACATTTAAGTTAGCAATCACCTCTCACAAACATCAACATAAAAATATGACAAACGGAATAGATGGGAATAATTTAATTCTATTTCTCATATTTATATCTCCATGTAAATGAGAGGTGATTTGTGAACTGATATTTTCTTTCCTTTCAGTCGCTATATGACATGGCCCTTACCAAGCTAAATTTAAATGTCACGTCCACTTATTAAATCTATCCAATCCAGGATTTCAATTAAATTTACGTTCATACGTTCAAAATTTGAAGAGTATAGATCACGATCAGATCTGCTATGGATCCATTCTGTATGCAAATAGGTAGGAAGTCATGCTAAGCACGATTTGGGTTATATAAATCAAATGTTCACTGACATTGTTCACTAACATTGTATTTTCATTGCAATGTATTTTGACCCAAAATCAATTAACCCTTATCCTGCCATATTCATCTTATGTTGCATTTGCAAGCAGTATAGATCCAGATCTCGGCTCCTGAAGGAGCCACCTGATCAGGATCTATACTACTTGCCATTCTTATTTTGAACTTAAAATACATGTAATTTATTACACTTATAGCTTGGATTGGTCATAATTCTCGAGTATGTGGGCTTTGTGGATTTTTGTGGCAGGCTAAGGGCTAACTATACAAACCAGTTAAAAAGATGCTATAGTGACAAACATGTGTTAAAGAACTTAAGTAGCTCACTGAATGTTGAAGTTAACTGGACAAATATTAGAAAAAGTTTGAATAATCACAGTAAACCATGTCAACCGGATAAGAAGTGTAGCAGGAGTTATGCGGAAATAAAAAAGTTTAACAGACAGGACAGTGGAGAGCACCATACCATAATACATCCCTTCTAAATAAGGGGTATAGCAAGAGCTGTCAGCAGACAGCATAGCTCATCTGGATCTAAGGACTAAATGCCCCTTTGGCCTATCGGGGGAGGAAGGCAGCATTAAGGTCATAGTTGTTATAGGGGAGGGGTGCTGCTGATAAAACTTTGGACCCATGTGTATCATCAAACTGAACATGAACCAAATCCAACACATGCTTTTGAAATCTGAGCTTTTAAAAAGCTTTAACATAAAGCTTTAGCGTAAAATTTGACTGTGACCTTGACCTTTCGGCCATCTGAATAAAAGTCTGGACCTATATCCATCATCATACCAAAAATGAACTAATTCAGTCATATAGTTTTGAAATTATGAGCTCTAGAAATTCTTAAACATGAAATTCCAGTCTGTTACCTTTACCTTAAAAGCATGGGCATATATTGAATCGCTGCTCTTTCACAGATTTTGTCCATTTTGCAAAAGCTGTTTGTCTTGTTTACTTTAGATTGCTACCTCGTCAATATAAACTGACCAAATGAGACAAGTCCTTGGGTACACAGCCTTATATAGGCAGAGAATAGTAGGACATCACTGCATACCTCCTTCAATATGAGACTCTCAACATATCAGTCAGCCCTCGTAAATTACCTTTGTTTATACAGCCTGTCTGTATGCTCAGAACAAGTCCTTTCATTGCAGTTATACACTGTAATCATTGCATACACAAATGAATGTTAGGTGATACAGACCTTTTTGACGGCATTCAATTGCATATATTTACATTTCCAGTGTAAAGTCTAATGTAAACCTATAGAAAACAACTGCGTTCATACTTCCATGAACGCATCGAATCGGATGATTTTAAGTGACATCATTCTAAACCATTGTTCTCTACGGGCGTTGATGACGTCAACGCTGCTCCGCTCGTTGTAGAAAAACAGCGTGTAAATGTTTTTCAACTTTAAAAAGTTGCCCTACAAGCATTTTTTCGCCCAGGGATGCGGGGCAAATAATGTAAATATGTAAAAAAAAAAAATTCTGCTTTTCATGAAAGTATGAATGACAGTGGGTCGCTAGCAAAGTTTACATGAACCCCTTCGGGGTTCATTTACTTTGCACGCGACCCACTGCGTTCATACTGCAGAAAAATAAATTTCATTTCTTAAATAAACAGCTTTTATCACTATGCAATAACATTATGGAATAATGGAAGGTTATAAAGAATTAAAAGACGAAAACATTTAACTAAAGGTATTAAAACATTGTTTTAAATAGGTGTTATTTTTTAATGGAGACCCTTTGTCATTCATGCAAAACAGAAGTGAAAGCAATGATCAGAAATCGATACAATGAACCCTAAGCTCCCATCAGAGACACCAAAGGGAAAGAAGCACAAACATGAAACAACAGACCTAATGGAAACATCAATAGCGGAAAGCCAAAAGGACAGTTACTTTCCCACAAAATGGCCAATAGGCTACCCACAATAAAATAATATAAGCATCACAAACACCCAAAGACAAACCATAACAAAAATAAACCGCGACAGAAGAACCGCCTTGGAACGGTCAGTGGAAACGAATTCCGCTGGGGGGTTAAATCGATATTACGTGGCCACAGTCCTCGCCCATACTTCCGTCGCGATTTAGACAAATAATTTGTTCAGTCCGCATGAAGGCCTCCTAACTCATCAGTGCAACATCTCCGTGAACACAAATAATCAAACAACCACAGAGATGAAACAACGGTGAGGACTCAACAGCAAGAAACCACTGAAATGCTGGAGCACAAGGAAACCAACAGATAGACTCCGATGGGTCCGACCAGAAATAGAGCATCAGGCACCTGCCAACATTACCTTGAATAAGATCTCTCTAATTCTCAATAAGCCTTTATACTGGAACCGTCATAGAATCTGAGGCCTGACCCACCGGCGTGCAATTTAAAGAGGAAAGCAAAGTTGTCAACCGTGATTGGGTTAACGACCATGCATGCAGTCTGTCGTATAACATCTATGTTGTACCCAATCTTTTTATATAGAAGAATGATTTTACGAAATTGGGTGCTGAAGTCATTGCGGTTATATATTTTTCTGGATTTGAATACTAAGTCACCATAAAATTCGGGTTCCGATAGACCTTGTTGCAGGAGAGATTTAAGTCTTATATTGAATTTTGAAATTAAATCAGAATGACGTCTATAAAATTTTGAAAAGGCTTTGCGTAGTTGACTGCAATGCAAGGGTAAGCTACCTTCTTCAAGTTTAACCCTTTTTGTACAATATGGAATCTTCCACCTTATAAAAAGCACAGAAACATCTCAAAATTTAGGGGTGTCAGGTTGTTTTCTTCAAATTCGATTTGGGAAATGGTTGAACTTTTTGCAAACAGTGTAGGCTCTGACCAGACGCCGCCGCATTCTGTGGCATCTGATCTGGGCCTGCACTGTCTGCTGATTAACCGTTTCGGGGTTTCCAGTACAAAATGGGTTGTGATTACTTGTGTCTAAGTTCAAGTGCCGTTTGAAAAAAAAAAATTATATCCATCTTCTGGGTTAGACTTTAATTCATAAATATATTAGGTGTTGCGTTACTTATTTTACAAAGTTTAGTTTTCATTTTTCGGTGTTGTTCTTGTTCCTTTGCTTTGGAGTTAAACAATCAAGTTAACAATGACCTCATTTTCCAGGTCTGCACAGGATGATGGGTCAAATACCATCCAGATTAACCCATTTTGTACCAGATGGAATCTTCCTCCCCATATATAGCAGGACTCCATTTCAAGATTTAGGGGTTTCAGGTTGTGTTCTCTTCAAAATCTATTTGGAAATTGGCTGAACATTTTGCAAACAGTGTAGGCCCTGATCAGACGCCGCATTCTGTGGCGTCTGATCTGGGCCTGCATTGTTTGCAAACTACCTGTTTTGGGGTTTCCAGTACAAAATGGGTTAAGCTTGTGTGAATGATCTCTCTCATACGGGCTGGTGGAATTACCTTGAACTTGCATGGATATACTTGAACTTGCATGGAATTACCTTGAACTTGCATGGATATACTTGAATGTGCATTTTTGATGACCTTGACCTCATTTTCAAGGACAGTACATGATGACACTGGTCTAATATAAGCCAGATCTTTTTTTTTTTTTTTTTTTTTAACTCTATCTCTTAAACTTGTGGCATTTGTATGACTAGAGCTGCGGCCCCCGCCCATAAGGGCTTGAAGAAATATATGGGCTGCATGATGCTTCTACGCAGAGCTGAATCTGGCCCGCACTCTAGTACTGGTAAACCGCTTGGAAGATCTAAGCCTGTCCAGGAACCGCGGTGCGAGGCGGACCGTCCATGCTTATAAACTCTATTGGTTTCATTGGGCGACAGGGCTTGAGATGTCATTTCATCTCAATGTCGGGTAAAAGTCCCACAAAATTGGAAGCAACGTCTCCAAAATGACCTTTACAGTGTTGACGGGGACGTTAAACCTCAAATCAAACAAACAAAAGAATGACTAGAGCTGATCTTATGCCTTTGGGTTGGTCAGCTTTTGGTGACTTTGATCTCATTTTCAAGGATTACAGGACAAAATGTGTAGTGCTGGTATAGCCCCTTGGGCAGTTTCATAAGAACCTGTAGGCAGTTATTTCTTTTTACATCCACTAACAACAGCGGCCACAAAAAGACAGGGGACCTCGCTTTAAAGACTCATCCGAAAGTCTGGAGAAGCCCGGAACATCATTTTAACAAGTCCGTGAAATGAACGCACCACTGAACCCCACTTTATGTAGAAAAAGCTAGGGTTTACTGGGGTATACATATTTTTTCTTATTTCTGCTCCAAGACATAGGTTGTGGGTACTTGTTAGAATGGCCTCAATGAGGCTGTTCTAACAAGTACCCATAACCTATGTTTGCATTATAGATACAAAAAAGATATCACAGATTTTCATCAGAAAAGTAGACATTTTGGACATATGAAAAAAATACTTTATGTTGCGCGGGTGTGTTATCATAATGATCAAACATAGGCAGATTCTTACTAAACTGAAATGGCTGTGTCACTGAGTCATTATTACAAGTACATTTACAGTCAAGTTTGTTTGGGCTGTATCTTGGGGCCCCTTTTGGGTTAATTGTTACTTGACTGACACAGTTTGTTACTTAGGAACAATTAGAACTTAGGTTTTGGGTACCTTGACCTGAAGGGATTATTATAAGTTTTCAAATTTAACCAAAGTTAGCTTATTTGCACATGTAATGTGTTTGCTGTGCCCAAAATCTTCAATATATGTTTGTTTGTGTTCAGGTTTTACAACCCTATCAACACTACATATTTACCCGTAGGTCATTTTATAGATGTTGCTTCCGATTTTTAATCCGACATCGAGATGAAATGGCATCTCGAGCCTTACTGCCAAAATAAACGCTAGGGTTTCAGGAATGGTCCGACTCACACCACTTTTTATGCCCCCGTAGGAGGGCAAATAGTTTTTGCACTGTCCGTTTGTTTGTGGGTTTGTGTGTTAGTCCCCACCCTTTTGTGATGCAAACTACATGTACTTCCTCATTTCTTCACCGATGAGCTGAAACTTTGCGCATGCATTCCTTGTGAGGTGCAGGGGTGCCTAACACAATTTTCACATTGGTCCTATCATTTACGTCGGAGTTACGGCCCTTTATTTAAAAAAATGCGCTAAAAAACTTGTGATGCGAACTTCTTCCACATGTCTTCACCGATTGAGCCTCACTCAATTTTCACATTGGTCCTATCATTTACGTCGGAGTTACGGCCATTTATTTTCTAAAAAATGCGCTAAAAACCTTGTGATGCGAACTTCTTCCACATTTCTTCACCAACTGAGTTGAAACTTTGCACATGCATTTCTTGTGAAGAACACAATTTTTACTTTGGTCCTATCATTTACGACGGAGTTATGGCCCTTTATTTTCTAAGAAAAAGTGCGCTAAAACTCCTTGTTTTTTAAAAGTTTAACATTGGCCATAATTTTCTATTTATATGTGATAGCTATATAGGGCTTTCATATTTCACATGTGCATTGCTTGTCATAAGACCTTTCTAGTGGTACCATAATTTTTGACCTCGTCACCTTGACCTTGACATTAAACCTACCTACTTTTTAAAAGCTTTAACATTTGCCATAACTTTCGAGTGGGAAGAGGTAAGGCTTTCATATTTCACATGTGCATTCCTTGTCACAATACCTTTTTAGTGGTACCATCAATTTTTATCTCGTGACCTTGACCTTTGACCTACTTTTTTAAAAACTTTAACATTGTCCATGACTTTCTATTGGTAAGTGATAGGGCTTTCATATTTCACATGTGTATTCTTTTTCACAAGACCTTTCTATTGGTACCATAATGTTTGACCTCGTGGCCTTGACCTTGATATTTGACCTACTTTTTAAAAACTTTTATTTCATAACTTTCGATTGGTAAGTGGAATGGCTTTCATATTTCACATGTGCATTCCTGGTCACAAGGCCTTTTTAGTGGTACCATAATTTTTGACCTCGTGACCTTGATATTTGACCTACATTTTAAAAACTTTAACATTGGCCATAACCTTCGATTGTTAAGTGTTAGGGCTTTCATATTTCACGTGTGTATTCTGTGTCACATGACCTTTCCAACGATCCCATAAATTTTCACCTTGTGACCTTGAACTAC
The DNA here is from genome assembly GCA_963580285.1 of Lucinisca nassula. Classification (NCBI taxonomy): domain Eukaryota; kingdom Metazoa; phylum Mollusca; class Bivalvia; order Lucinida; family Lucinidae; genus Lucinisca; species Lucinisca nassula. The sequence goes on along the minus strand of OY757013.1, from coordinate 27,539,788 downwards.
ATTTTTAAGACGAGCATTGGCCATACCTTTCGATTGCTTAGTGATACTGCTTTCATATTTATCATGCGCTCTCCGGGGGCATCAGTGTTTCACAAACACATTTTGTTCTGGACAGTCTTCATCATCATCAACGGATTTTTGATTAACGTGCGGGAACAAGGGCAATGTCCACATAAGTGGCCCCCTTCCAGGTAGCTGGCTTGCTGCACGCACCGCAGATCTTACACCAGATCTCCAGGCTTGTCTATCATGAGGACCAATAGCAGTGAGCTTCCATTCTCTGTCCCACAAAATTGGAAGCAACGTCTCCAAAATGACCTTTACAGTGTTGACGGGGACGTTAAACCTAAAATCAAACAAACAAAAAAAAAACAGGTCATCATGGGCTTTCTAGGTCCCCGCTTTCCACCTATATATACCTGTATGTCACAGGCAGTCTTGACTGCACTGTTGAGTGTTCCACATGTCCATACCAGAGGAGTCTTCTCTCTTTCAGGATGAGGTCCAGTTACTCAATGCCAATATGCTAAAGTAACTCACTGGACCTGATGGTGACAGCGTCCTGTGGCTTGACATTGCAGTTCTGTCTGATCATTGCCCTGTCATTCCGAATGACGTTGAAGGTTAGGCTTTGTCAATGGTCATGTCTCACTGGCATGGAGCATTGCGCTCCGCGCACAAGAGCTGTACACACGGCCACGTGTCTTGAACGAGATATGGCGGGAAGAGAGAACTGGTAGCAACTCCTTGAATTTCTTGCAGGCTGTTTTCACACGTGATGTGGTTGGAAGGTCGCAACCACCCGCTGCTGAGAGCATATCACCTTGGTAGCAAAAGGAAGCTACAACCTCCAGCTTGTCGGATCCGACTTGGATTTTTGTGTTCACGGAGATGTTGCAATGATGAGTTAGGAGGCCTTCATGCGGACTGAACAAATTATTTGTCTAAATCGCGACGGAAGTAAGGGCGAGGATTGTGGCCACGTAAAATCGATTTAAGCCCCCCAGTGGAAATCTTCCACTGACCGTTCCAAGGCGGCTCTTCTGTGGCGATTTATTTATGTTGTTGTTTGTTACTTACTGTGTGTATCACTTGTGTCTTTTGGTTTTGGATGGCCATATGGCCATTTTGTGGGAAAGTAACTGTCCTTATGGCCTTCCTTTGTTTAGGTTTCCATTATGGTCTGGTCGCTTAATGTTTGTATTTCTTTCCCTTTGGTTTCTTTTATGGGTGGAGTAGGTTAATTGTATCAATTCCTGATCTTTGTTTTACTTCTACTTGGGACTTCCCTCTGTGTTCTGCCATCCAAGGGGCCGTGTACACCTGTAATCAGGGTCCTCTTTTTATTTGGTTTTGGTTTTACGGCCCTTTCAAGATTATTTCACTCATATCGAGCCGACCGTTAATCAGAGGTGGGCGAAAACCGGGGTACCCGGAGAAAAAACACCTAACCTTCCGTTGATCAGGGTCCTCTATCAAGCGCTTGAGCCCACTGCATTTCTTGTGCACCCAGAGCTTGCAGCCATTACAAAAGATACTGTTGCTGCCCAATTCAATGCGCCATACAGCGCATGGATACTGGCCTGTACTTTGCAGGAGGTCCAGATCTGTACCACAGATCATGATCTGTGTCTTTCCTGTTTTCACTCTCAGCCCTTTCGCCTCCATTGCGTCTTTCCAAGTTAAGAGCCTCCTGACACATTCCTCAAGGGTTTCAGCTATGATGACAAGGTCATCAGCATACAGGCCCTCCAAGGGGACTCCAGAGTGGAGCTCGCATGACAAGGCTTCAAGCACAATGGTGAAAAGCATTGGGGTGAGAACAAAGCCTTGATGAACACCCACCATCGCTTCGAATTCTTCACTGTAACCATCACCAACATGGACACGGCTCCGAGCATTAGCATACATCCCTTGGACCAGTTGCACAATCCACTTGTCCACTCCCAAGTATTTTTAGTGCCCACCAGATGATTTTCTGAGGCACTCGATCAAATGCCTTCTTCAGGTCTACAAAAGCCATTAGAGTCTCCTGTTGGCCGCCAGATACTTCTCTTGCACCTGCCGTACACAAAAATTGCGCCTGTTGTGCCTGTTTCTGGGACAAAGCCAAACTGGGAAACGTCAATGGACACCAACTGCCTAATGAGGCCATCCACAATCCTCTCCAGGACTTACATCTGTTCTGTCAGCTTGAGACCACGTTAGTTGCCCCGTTCCAATGCATCGCCCTTGCCCTTGTAGAGACAGACAATGAAACTCTGTTCCCAGTCAGAGGGTACCTTTCCATCACGGATGATTTTAGCTGCAAGGTTCCGGATCATCGAGGCACCAACATCACCTGCAGCTCTTATCATCACCACTATGCCAGAAGGGCCCAGTGCTTTGCCAGTCTTCATCGGAGATATAGCCTTCTTATCCATATCAATAGTGATTGGGATGGGCAGCCCTTCCACTCGTGGTTCATCACAGGTGGTCTGGGTCCCAGTCAAACTCAACATTGAGTAGCCTTTGGTAGTGTTCTAACCAGGCCCTCTGTATTGAGTCTTCACTCAATGACATCTCCCCTGCATCATTTTTACTGGTTTGTCACCTACAACATCGGCATTCTCGCTTCTCATCTGGTTAGCAAGGCGGTATACTGACGACTTAGGGTAAATATTCTTGTAGATCTCCTCAGCTTCTTGGCCAGCATGGTGCACTGCACGTCCGGCTATGCGTTTGGCCACAAAGTATGATGCTCAAGTGCCCTTACCAGTCTTCCATGCCTTAAAGGCTTGCCGCTTGGCTGCAATGACCTATTAACATGCTCATTCCACCACCAGGTGGACGCCAGCTTGGTGACCCTTCTTAGCGGTTCAGCAGTACTCAAGATCAGTCTGTTTCAGCTCTGCAGGGAAGTACCATGGAGCCAAATCTATTTTTCTCTAAGGCACCTGCCCATCAGACTTGGAGAAATAGATAGGGCTGCATGGTGCCTCCACTGACTGCACATGAGTACTGTTAAACCGCTAAACTAGAGCGTCTAAGCCTGTCCAGGCAAAGTGGTGCAAGTTGGACCGACCCGGCATATAAACCTTTTGTTTGGGCCCTATGCTTCAGATGTCATTTCATCTCAGTTTTGGGTAAAAGTCCCACAAAATTGGAAGCAACATCAACAAAATTTCCTAAAAGTGTTAATGGGGATGTAAAACCTTAACTCAAACAAAAAGTCTTTTTCTCCAACCCCTGATGGACCGCGGGCTGCCCCTTTATATCTACCTTGGCAGAATATGCATAACAAACCATTCACCGACTGCGTCAAAGATTTGACTCTTTGGCTCAGTAGTTACAGTCTTGGATTGTCACCCGAATGGCTTGGGTTTGAATCCAACCAGAGGTAGAAATTTTTTCAGCTATTCCTTTGTTATGGCTTTCATGCTGTAAGAATTTTTGAAAGGCTTTAGTCAAACCTTCAGCAATTCATTGGAACTCTGACCCTGATCTTTACTCTGTTTTTTTACCACTGTCCTGCTGAATAAATATATTTTGCCAGAACCAATCAAATTACTTGATATAATGTGTTCAGTCAAACTTGCAAGCTGTTGATCTTTATCAGATGGCTTCTCTGAAGCTATCTGATATGGATTTATATGCAAAAGTAGAGCATAGCTTGGCTCAGCAATACAAGGTTAATGTCAGCACAGGACAATGCATTTTGTTTTATGTTTGTTGTTTGCTCAGCTGAGCACAAAGTGCTCAAGGTGAGCTTTTGGGACACTATGATGTCCATCCCGTCTGTCAGTCTTTGCTTGTGTGCATTCTAGAGAGCACAGTTTTGATCCAATCTTTATGAAACTTTACCAGAATATTTGTTTAGATAATATCTCAGAAAAGTTCAAATATAGGTCATGTCCAATCAAAAAGTAGGTCACTAGGTCAAATTTTGTTAAAACCTTATGTGTCCCCTAGAGGCCACAGTTTTGCTTCAATCGTCATGTGTAGAAGCCTTCATGGTGTATTGGTTACACTACTCGTCGTGTAAACCAGGGATCGCAGGATTGATACCGGGCTTCTTCAAACTTTTGGTTGAGTCTTTAAACAGAGGTCCCATCTCCGTATGACCTTAGCTGTTGGTGGGACATAACACTCAAACACTCACTCACTCAATCTTCATGCAACTATACCAGAATGTTGTCTGGATTATATCTCGATCAGATTTGAATATGGGTCATGTTTTGCTGCCTTATTAACGTAAAGAATACGGACCTTATAATGACAGTAAAAAAAGCACCAAAAATATCGTGATTACGAAAATTTTGCAATTTTTGCATGCACATCGTGAAAATCAAGCAGTACATGTGTCAAACCATACCGTATTTATCAAATGAAAAAGTTAGTCATTTTTACCTTAAAGAAATCAAAGTTCTAAAAGTGGTGTGTTTTCATTGAATCTGAGTATAATAAGTTCCTGTTCACCACAACTTAAGAAAAGGTTCAATTAATATTATTCTACTTTGATTACACAGAAAACTCAAATAACTGAATCCTGATAAATTGTTTTTTTTTTAAATAGTATAGATCCAGATCAGCTGGCTTACCAGAAGCCAGCTGATCAGGATCTGTACTGTTTTCTGCTTCTGAATTCAAAGTAAAAACTGAAATCATGCAACACAATCGGCTGAAATATTGGGGAGAAGTGTAGCATATTCAGCATGGCGAGGGTCAACCCTTGTCCTGCTGAGTCTGAATATGTCTTTCAAACAATGTAGAGCCAGATCAGATGGCCATCTGATCAGGAAGTACATTGTTTGCCATTCAGTTTATGAATTTGTTGCAATAATTTGCATCAAGTAATCTGATATGTTGTATTCAGTAGTGAGTGTGGCAGATTAAAATTATCAGCATTCTGAGGGTGAAGAATGCATTCTCAAAGGTGCTGATGTTAGCGTTGACTGCTAGTTAACCCTTTTTGTTCCTCTTTATATATAGGAAGTGTCCACTTCAAAATTTAGGTATGTCGGGTTGTGTTTTCTTCAAAATTTACTTGGAAAATGGCTGGCTTTAGCAAACAGTGGAGGCCCTGATCAGACACCACGTTCTGCGGCATCTGATCTGGGCCTGCCCTGTTTGCAAGGGTACCCATTATGGGGTTTCCGGTACAAAATGGGTTAAACCTGACAGTACCATTTTTTCTTATTTTTGGAAGAAAATGAGACGGGAAATATTATTGAACCGTATTCACATAAAATGTCAATTTACCCTGAAAAAATACAATGCTGTGCTTGGCGCTTCAAAAGTTTTTTTTCAGTTTAATGGCCAAGTCAACGATTTTAAGGTCATATTAAGTCCTGTACATTGTAAATTTTACCTCGCAAGAAAAAAAAAGAACTTTTAAGATGAAAATATTGTAATATTTTTCTTACTTCTGCGCAAAATATAGATTGTGGGAACACGTTAGAACCGCCTCATCAAGGCGGTTCTAACTAAAACCAATAATCTATATTTTAGAGCAGAAAAAGGAAAAATAAGGTTTACCCCTGTGAAACCCAGTTTTACAATATAAACCTGGGGTTCAAAGGGGGTCTGAATTATATAGCCTCGTTTTCGTGACGGAAAAAAAGTGGATAGCAATAACAACAAAAACTCTTTCAACATTGTCCGTATATATATATAGTTTAACTATTGACTGGCATTTATTTCAAGATGAAAAAGTATTAATTAAATCACTATACTACATGTATATATCCAACAGATTTATGTGTAACAACAAATAGCAAAACTTGAGCAAATAAAAAACAAACAAGAGGGCCCAATGGCCCTATATCGCTCACCTGTTTACCGGAAAATCATTAGTGTAGGAGACCACTTGATGAAACCTGCCAACTTTTCAAATTTTTCATGGGGGAAATTCTGCGTGTCACGGCATTTTTCAATGGAATAGAGCGCGGAGCATAGAGCTGATGACCGACTCAGTATAGGAAGATAGATAGATAGAATATTTTCCCCAAAATTTCCATGGGGGAGATTTTTTTTCAAACTAGTAGACACACTCCAGTCCACGAGTACAATCAGAAAAATTGCATGTTTACATTTTATGTATTATCCAATAAATCACTGGTATAATACTTAAGCTTCAATAATTAACAGTATTTGCAATAACTAAAGATTGTCTGTCTAAAATTAGGTTCTTTTACTCAGTAACAGTTTTCATGCAAATGCAAGGAGTGCTTAATGTCTGACTGTAACAGCCTTTTATTTTGCAAAACAATTGTTTCTGAAGTGTTAGAACACTCGTTACCAAATAATAATACAATTCTTAGTTTGAGAGATAAAAACTACGATTTTCGTTGTCACGAAAATACGTGACATTGCTCAATGATAAATATTTACTTTCATTACATCTGGGAGAGATTAGATAATTGTTCAAACATACTTACATGAAAAGATCAGCAAAGGGCATCCCTGTTCATGCTCATACAGAGAGAAAACTGTTGGCAACTTGCATTTGTTTGTGGGAAAGAGTAATCTATCATTGGGTTAAAAAATAGTCAATACAGCTAAAAATATACTCAGGGTTTTTCCATCTCCAAAATAGATAGTGAAGAAATCCAAGATATTCCAAATGACTCTCCACAAACAATATGGCTGATAAAAATACCAAGCGTGAGGAGGTGGAAAAATCGTGATTTTTGCCTTATTTTGGCAACACGATCGTGAGGTCAAAATGCATGGAAAAATCGTGAAACTCACTCTTAATGGGTGAAAGTTGGCAGGTATGCCTGTCTACCGGAAAATCATTAGTGTAGGACACTTGACATTGCTACACTAAATATATAAGCTCTGGGCCTTACGGCTTCGGAGAAGATTTTTGAAGCTTTTTTTCCATTATAAGTCTAAAGGAGCTAAGGGGCAGGGGTGTGGCCCATTTGGATCCCAGGGGCAGGGTTAGCAGGACTTATGTAGGTGACTATTTTATATTGCTAGATACAAAATACCTAAGCTCTGTGCTTCACAGTTTCGAAGAAGAAGAGATTGTTTAAACTTTTTTTCCATTACGAGTCTATGGGAGCTTAGGGGCCCCGGGGCGTGGCCTATTTGGACCCAAGGGCATGATTGGTAGGATTTATGTAGGTGACCACTTGCCGTTGCTACATGCTAAATATCTAAGTTCTGGGCCCTGTGGTTTCCGAGAAGATTTTTTAAGCTTTTTTCCATTATGAGTCTATGGGAGCTAAGGGGCTCCGGGGTGTGGCCCATTTGGACCCCAGCGGCATGATTGGCAGGATTTATGTAGGTGACCACTTGCCGTTGCTACATGCTAAATATCTAAGCTCTGGGCCCTGTGGTTTCAAAGAAGAAGATTTTTGAAGCTTTTTTCCATTATGAGTCTATGGAAGCTAAGGGGCTCCGGGGTGTGGCCCATTTGAACCCCAGGGGCATGATTGGCAGGATTTATGTAGGTAACCACTTGCCGTTGCTACAGGCTTAATATCTAAGTTCTGAGCCCTGTGGTTTCAGAACGCCCCCGCCCATAGGGGCTTGCAGAAATATATGAGCTGCATGATGCTTCCACGCAGAGCTGATTCTGGTCCGCACACTAGTACTGGTAAACCGTTTAGAGGATCTAAGCCTGTCCAGGAACCGCGGTGCGAGGCAGACCGTCCATGCTTATAAACCCTATTGGTTTCATTGGGCGACAGGGCTTGAGATGTCATTTCATCTCAATGTCGGGTAAAAGTCCCACAAAATTGGAAGCAACGTCTCCAAAATGACCTTTACAGTGTTGACTGTAAAGGCGTGGCCCCTTTGGACCCCAGGGGCATGACTGGCAGGAATTATGTACTTGACCACTTGCCATTGTTACAAGTTAATTATCTAAGCTCTAGGCCCTGTGGTGTCATAATGGGAAAAATTTAAAGTATCTTCTTCTCTAAGTCTATGGGAGCTATATGTTGCCATGGCAACCAGAATTCCAATCTGATCAGCCCAAAAACCTTTCCCCCTACCTGATTATGTTTCACATGGAATTTGATCAAGATTGGTCATGGGGTATTAGAGATATACTTATTTGAAATTGTTAACGGACACATGTACGGACGCATGCACACACGACGGACAAAATGTGATCACAAAAGCTCACCTTGTCACTATGTGACAGGTGAGCTAAAACATGTATATAATAACGATTACCTTCAATTTCGTTCTAACAGATTCAAGTAAGGAGAAGGAATAAACCTGAATAAAACTACAGTAAAATTCCTATATTAAGACCACCTTTGGGACTGTTCAAAAGTGGTCTTTAAGACCACTTTGAACAGTCCCAATGGTGGTCTTCCATTAGAGTACATTGGATGTAGAAAACAAAAAGAAAATGTAGTTGAAAACATTCAAATATGCTTTTAAAAGCATAATTTGTTTTAATTTTAGGTGGTTTTTATAGGAGAATTTCACAGTATTTTCCACCCTTTATTAATCCTTATCCTGCTGAATCAATTAGATTAGCAACATGATATTTCTAATGTAAAATTAATTTTAATTAATAATATACCTACCCATCACTACAATTTAAGCCTTTTCACCAGACGCAGGCCTGGGTCAGTCTGACAAAAAAAAATCTAGCCAGAAATGCCACCGGCATGTCCCTTTTCCAGTGACCTCCCTAGTGTAGAGTCCTGATTGGTCGCTGATGTCACATGACCTATCAGACCAATGGGTAGACGATACAGGTCACATGAAAACCAACCAATCAAAATTGCTGGTTCATTTCACAAACTGCATGACAAACATGCCATCTGATCTGGATCTACACTGTTTGAAAAGGTAGGGGTTGTCATGTTCAGCTGGATAAGGGTTAAATTAAATTCTTTCCTTTAAGGATTCTTCCAGTGCTATATGTTGGACTGGTCCATTTGTCATATAGGGGGGTCAGGCCTACCCTTAAAGGTGCCTGTATAAGTCATAGCCCCTTGAACACCATGTTTATATAGTAAAACTGGTTTACAGGGGTAAACCTTATTTTTCCTATTTCTATTCTAAAATATAGATTGTGGGACCTGGGCCTGCACTGTTTGTCAAGGTACCCCTTTAGGGTTTTCCAACAGTTAAGAGAAGACACTATTTTCAGAAGAGCTTAATTTATTGCAAAGTGAACATGAATCAGAACTTTGTCTTCCTTCTAAACTGGCAGGTGTCTCCAAATATTGAGTGCTGCATTCACAACTGATTGATTCAGATCAAATTTGGTTTAACATCCCCATCAACACTAAAAAGGTCGTTTTGGAGACAGTGCTTCAAACTGAGATGAAATGACATCCCAAGCCCAGCTGCCCAATGGAAGCAATAGGGTTTATATGGATGGATGGTCCAACTCACACTGCTCTGCCTTGGCAGGCTTAGACCCTCAAAACAGTTTACCAGTTCTCATGTGCAGTTGATTTCAGCTCTGCATGGAAGCAACATGAAGCCCAATCTATTTGTCCAAGCCCAAATGGGTGGAGGGGGGGGGGGGACCTTCAGATCTGGATCAGACTGTCACATTTTGGATCTAGTGCCAATGCAATCTGATCTAGATCAACTTGACATGCATCAACCCGAACCAGATTGGTTGAAAAAACCTTTAAGAGTAGACACCCTTTAGAGATTTTGTTCTTTAAGAGCCAACATCTATGGAGGGATTCTGATTCCAGTCCCAAAATGTGTCTTCCTTAAGGAAAAATATGCCAGATTCATTCAATTCCACTGGACACTCTGCCGGCTGGGTAGTTGTTTTTTGTTTTGTTTTTTTCAACAGACATTTAAAAATATTTTTTCTTATTTTTCCCAGAAAACAGGATTGGACATTTTATGCAATTATTTGCATGAAATGTTGAACAGGAACAGGATTTGACATTTTATGCAAATTGTCTCCTATCAAGAGACATATTGCATGAAATGTCAAATCCTGTTTTTTGGGGAAATACGAAAAAAATACAAACAATTTGTTGTCTGCTAAATTAGCCCAGAGAGTGGTAAAATTTAACCCATATATGCCAAGTGACTCTTTTCTGGGACATTGGCAAACTGTGCATACCCAGATCAGTCAGATCTGGGTCTACACCGTTTGCTTAAAGAACATTCATTTTTGTAAAATTTGCCACAAACAAAAACAAACCTGACACCCCTATAATTGGAAATGGACTACTCGAAACGCGCAAGGTGGAAGATTATTCCCTTGTCATATGTGGGTTAATAAACCATTTCTCATGTTTGTCTGGCTATGCTCACAAACTTCTCTAGGTGTCACCACAGATTATAACAAATAAAGACTGCTTACAATGTATGAAAATGCAGAACAATGTTCAGAGAGGTAGTTGCTATGAGACGTCAACAAGAGCTGTCAACTGACATGGTAGCTCACATGTTTCTCAAACACAATACAGTGAAACTTCAACGGCATGAACACCGATGGCTCTTTACCATGGTTAACCCATTTAGTACCAGAATCCTCAAAATGGGTACCCTGGCAAACAGTGCAGGCCCAGATCAGAATGCAGCGTCTGATCAGGGCCTACACTGTTGCAAAAAGTTCAGCCATTTTCCTAATCAATTTTGAAGAAATCACAACGTGACACCCCTGAATTTTTAAATGGGCTCATGATATATATAAGGAGGAAGATTTCATTTGGTACAAAAAGGGTTAATTCCAACTTGCTCTTGAGTCCCTAAAAATTATTTCCATAGCTTCAGGTATCCATATATTTTGGATCATTTAACCCATTGTATACTAGTGGACTCTTTCATTGCTATTATGTTGGACAAGTCCATTAGTCATATAAGGGATGTCAGGCCTATTTTATTCTTTTTATTCTATTTTTGATGAAAATTCTGTTAGCAAATAGTGCAAGCCCTAATCAGATGCCGCATTCTGCGGGTCTGATCTGGGTCTGCACTGTTTGCCAAGGTACGCTTTTAGGGGTTTCACTGCATGCAATGGGTTAAGGATGTTTGATTTTTATCATGAAAATGTATGTTGTATGTATTCATCAAAATTTCCTCAATGAGGCAAGTTGTTTGTAGTCATTATTATAATGAATACACACAGCATGTCTTTTTTATGTAATCAAGAAATATCATCCCCAATACGCCTCCGGATATGGTATCATAATCAGCCCTTAGTGGCACTAACTACCACAAACAAATTTTCATAGTCACGAAGTTGTTCAAGTCATTGAAGTTCATGTGTACTTCAAAATCTGTGATTGACTTCAAGGTCACAGGCAGATGTGGATACTGCTAGATAAAACTTCACAGTCCAGTTGTTCAAAGCATCATTAGCTTAACAAGCTCATTTGTGGTCAAATGGTTAACTG